>JAJMGZ010000016.1:0-191899 GCA_030582795.1 Metschnikowia chrysomelidarum
TTCCCAAATGTCTTTGCTGGATCTTGCTCAGGTGATTCCGCAGCCGCTAGAGAATATTCTAACCGATCCTAGGCCGTCGCCAGGGCCATCCAAGAAGATGCGCAACATACTAAATCGGATACTATCTTTTCTCCAGAAAGCCCAGAAATACTCGGCTTATGGATTTCTCGCCTTCTTCGGTCTCCATATTTCATCTGTGGTTGTAGCCCCTGCTATAGGTATCAGTGCAGAACGATGTGAGGACTTCTTTGAGATGACTCGCGCAATCTATCTACAACCGGCCTTTGAGTATTCCGCCACTTATGCCACCGCAGGAATTCATGTGGCAAGTGGTTTAGTATCGCGTTTGATACGATCTTTCATCAACTCTACAGCCAAAAAGCCAGTGTCTGTGAATAGAGACGTTGATATCCATGACCAATATCGCGACGACATTGGGCTCGGAGGTATCGGCACATTGATCGGGCTCGGGTTCAAAAAATCATGGATCTCGTCGAAAGTCCCTCAATTCACTCCGTTAACATTTTCAGGATATATTATGGCATTGGCTCTTTCGTATCATTATTATAAGATGAAATATGGGGCAGTATTAATCGATGGGGACTCGTCACTTATTACTCTTAAGTACATTACTCACTATCTCTATCAATCATTCTATGGCAGATTCGGTGCCGTTTTCAATTATCTTATGCTTGGATTACTTCTGTGGGTATCTTTTTATCATATAATTAGCGGTCTCTGGAAATACAGGCGTCAATTCAAGCTTCGGGCGAGGAAAATCGCCTACAGCGTCATCGGTATATTCTCGGCCCTAAGCTTCATTGCAATCACGCGGTTTAAACTGTGGCATCTTGATACCGGGTTTATGGGCAGGCAATTTGCGAAATACCTCTTCATAAATTGAGGTCTATTTGGAATAATGATGTCTAGACTAGTGAGCTTAGAGACGATAATGTAAGTAGAATGTATTGAACGAATAAATAAATAGAGCGAAAACGCATTTATACCAGACCTGTGCTGACCTTTAGATATATGAAATAGCGTTCTTAACAAACCAGCGTGACGGCGCCATTGATGGAAGAATCTGAAGAATTGACACGAAACTCGTCATTCAGTAGCTGCAAATGTGCTAGAAAGGATGAACAGAGCCAAAAGCTGAACAAAGCCAAAAGAATCTCGCTTTATGTCATACTTTGGCCTTTTGCGTTCTTGAAAGTCTCGTTACACTTCTGAGGGTTCGATTACTAAACGTTTCGCTTATAAAAAAGTTCTTCAACTTTAGGCGATGGCTGCACCCAAGGTAGGCTGCTTGACGGCGTTTGCACGCTTGGACTTGTAGTCTTTCACTGCAGACTTAATTGCATCCTCGGCTAACATTGAGCAGTGCAATTTGACTGGAGGCAAAGACAATTCCTTGGCAATTGCCGTGTTCTTGATAGTCAACGCCTCCTCGAGAGTTTTACCCTTGACGAGTTCGGTGACATATGAAGAAGATGCAATTGCAGAGCCACAGCCGAAAGTTTTGAATTTTACGTCCTTGATCACACCAGTAGCCTCGTCGACCTGGATTTGAAGTCTCATAACGTCTCCACATGCGGGGGCGCCCACAAGTCCGGTACCGACATCCTCGTCATTTTTATTCAAAGAGCCAACATTTCTAGGATTCGAATAGTGGTCGAGGACTTTTTCGTGGTAGCTTCTGTGCTGCGTGGCGCCGAAATTCGGCATGCTGGCAGACATGGTGGGGAGCACGGCCGGGAGCGCTCTGGCGGCAGTAAGTGCTGAGAATTGTGTTCTGGTAGCAGCACGTACGGCGGGTCTGGAAAGTCTAAACATTTTGGGGTGATATGTGATTGATTAGTTGATGTTAATTCGATAAATAATCTAGTAAGATTAGTGGTTGGAAAGAATTGTTGAGAGGAGTAGCGAAACACAATAGTTAAGTGCGCGGGAAAAAGATAACTAGAAAAAGGAATGAGGATGAGTGACGGCGCTATATACCGGCCCAAAGTGAGTCGTGGGGCCGAGCTGACAAGCGGAGACGGCTCCGAGACCCGCTCCAGTGCACAAATTACTAAGCACAGGAATGTTCTTGTGGACAAACAATTATTATACCAAATACGAAAATAGCTTCGGTTCAACCTTCAAAGAATCACCAGCTTGAAAAAAAATTTAAAAAATTGCTTCCTCAAATCAATTTTTTTTCTCTTTTGGGAAGCCGGGACTCGGCTCCGGGCGCAGTCAGCTGTGAGACGTAGCTTTGAAACGGAGCCCCCCACGGTGGCCGACGCCGGGCCTGGAGCAGGGCGCGGTATTTGTCAGAATGGTGATTTCGCGCACGCTTGATTGGCCCCGGTTGGGCGTATGCCAGGGTGAGCGCGCTGATTTACGGACCGTTGGCCTGCGGCTGTTTCACTTTGGCGCCAGCCTGGGGTCAAGCAAGGGTCGATGTTTGCCGGTAAATTATCATTTTTGATTGACAATTGGAATTCACGAGATGATATGAGAGTACATTGGCTTTCCGATTAGCCAAATGCAAATAAGTCCTATACTGGACATGGCACTTGATCAGAGCAGCCCTATACTCTTTCGCTGCTCTCGCCATGTCCGTTCGCGGAGCCGGACCTTAGGAACCAATGGGCAAATTGTTCAATACGAAATGAAATTTGCCATGGTTTGTAACGACGATCAGTTCAAAAAGAAAATTGTTTACGTAAATCAAGCTTCTCAATGAAATCTTTAAGTCACGGAGTTATCGGTAACTTATTGTTGCTCGATGAAACTTTTCCACATTCTTGGCAACTTTCTGGCCGTGATCGCAGCGGCCAATAATAGAACTCGAGATATAAGCTCGCTGCAAATTGTGCTTCACTCGAGAGACAAGAAGACATTGATAACTGTGGATATTTACCAGTAGATCCTCACGAATAGTTTTTCAAAAAAGGGCTCGCTGGATGTAATGTGATTGTTTTTTTTTTTTTTTTACAAGGGGCTGCTTTTTCAGGTTGGGTCGTGAACTGACGTCTGGTTTGCCAACACCCAAAATTGAATCTGTACAATGCTGACTCCCCGCTTCGTGACTGCAGCTCGCCCTCGCAGGAAATTCACACACCATTCTTATTCAATTATCATGTGCAATGCCACGTAATTTTCTGTCTAAATGCATGGAACGAAATTAAGGCTCGTGCTCTTAAGTTTACACTACGTTAACGTAAATTTCTAACCCTATAACTCTGATTTTTGTCTTATATATCTCAGCAAGCGAAAGTCATTTTCTCTAAAGATTTATTAAAGCCCACCAGCATTTTTCACTCTTTGTCTAAATAAAAAATGCCTCCTAATGTTAGCTATCTTCGTCACAAAAATTTAATGTTCACTTCGTAAATCGAGAGGATTGCCAGACTTGTGATGGCGTGCGTCTTCAGGGCCCCCACAGTGGTGACCTGGTCCTGACCTGGGCGTCGAAGATTGCACTTTCCTTCTCAAAATAAAGTCCACCCTTCTCCAATTAAACAGGAAATATCAAAATCACCGGTGTATTTGAATTAATCCACGTATGTAGTCTTCAGATTTTACAACCTCATTTTCCTTCCCTTATTTCTTCAGACGCATATCCGGGCATTTCCGGCTTCTATCCGGGCTGGGCCAGCATGTGCACGCGAATATCGTCGTCAGGCCAAATAATTCGCCTGACGCCTGCCCCCACACGTGCGCGCCGGCGCTTGCGCTCGACAATTACGTTTTTTTCTCTCCGAACTCCGCTTCAATGCAGCACCTGACAATGCTTCTACACAAGCCGCCTTGCCCCACTATTGAGCCAGAGATTGCGACGCCAGTCCGATAGAATAAAGTGGAAAGTAGACGGAACCACGAGACTACTATACCTATTTTCAAAGTCATTTTTATCAATTGCTCCAGCTGCCCTGAAAGTATCTTGTTCATTTTTTTTCATCTTTTTCAATTACAGATATTTGGCCAATTACCATTCCAGCGGCACTGGCTCTCCTGTTCCTCAACTCCATTTCTTAACGCTGAGCTAATCAATTCTTCCCACTATCGCCGCGTCTCCCTGTCCAATTTATCAAATTCCCAATGTCCACAGCTCCGCCGTCGGATATCGAGACGGGAGTATCTAATGGTGACGTCGATTGGCTTTTTCGAGGCAAGTCGAAGAAACTTGAAAAGAAACTTAACTCCGAGCGTAGACCGTCGGTTTCGCTTGCAGTAGATGTTGAAAGGGGCGAGAAAGACGAGAAGGTTGCTAAGAACGAGAAGGATGATTGTTCAAAAGTCACCACCGCTAGTCTGGTGGGTTCAAATAGTGATGCAAGATCGAACTTGGGATCATCTATTGGTAACTCTATCCCGAGTTCTACCTCGAAAATTAGCAACCCACTGAAACCTTCCATTCCAGTGTCGCCCAAAGTGTCACCAGCTCTGCCTAAAGCACTGACTCCAAGGACGCCAAATTCGCCGAAGTCAACTCAGAAGTCGCAATCAGAGCATACTTTTATCATCAGTCCCGAACCAGGCAAAAGTTTGCAAGGAAAACCACCGAGAGAATCCACAAATGTACATAATGAACCTCTAGGTAAAGCGTTCGAAAGTTTGCCCAGTGGCCGCTCCCGCTCGTCCTCGGCACCGCAGCCACCAAACCAGCCGCAAACAAATTCTTCTCAATTGCCACTGGTCTTGAAGAGACTGTCTAGCACAAATCTGAAACAATCTTCAGGCAGTATGCTGGAATCTGACAGTCTGAACCTGCAAGCGCAATCAGTCTCACGGTCGAATCTGGGCAAAAGTCGATCATTTTTCAGCTCACTTTCCTCGAAATTTAAACTGCTGTCTTTTTCAGCCCCATCCAACACCGGCTCTTCTTCCCACTCGGGCACTAAATATCAGCTGACAATACCCCCACTTGCCTCATCGGAGCTTTCTGGCCTTAATGTACCGCGAAACCAGAGTGACCGCTCGCAGGACCTTGTTTCAGTCAAAAAGCCGCCCTCGGAGATTGGATATCTGCCGAACTCGGTAAACTCCGCAGTTCCGGTAAAATCACGGCGCTCGTCATTCTCGTCACTCTCGTCGATGTCGCCACGGTCGTCCGTGGATAAGGAAAGAGGTAGTTTCTTCAAAAGAAAATTGCTGTCAGAAATACCGACTGCACCAGCGCCAGGACTCAAAAGTGACCTGAAATCGAAGTCAAAAGATTCCACAAGAAAAATACAAGAAAAAGTAAGGAAACCAGGATCTTTGTACAGGGTGCTGTTTGCGCTCGATAAACTCGACACCGATCCACAGCAACAAATTCCATCGCGCAGACCTCGCAAAGGAAACGTGCTTATACCCGAGGATTTGATGGCACCTCCACCAAGACTTGCCCTTGGGATTTCTACCTCAGATGGGAACAAGTCTGCGTCATCAATTGAGCCAAAGTACTCAGAGAAAGAAATGCAAATGGCGATCGAGGCGCAGCGAAGAGCTCTTCTCGAAGCTGAAAAGCATGCAATGGAGGCGCACCTATCGGCGAAGAAACTTGCATATCAGATTGCCAGCTACAAAAACTCAACGAAGACCGCGATGGCCAATGTCGAGGAGGAGGAAGTTCTAGAAGATGTAGGGAAAATCGAGATCGATAATCCCCTCCATATGCACGAGCGGCATTTTGAAGATGCAACTGATGCATCAGAAAACGAGAGCGTGAGGGATTCGCAAGACGAAGAACTTACACCGGATGTGATATACACACGTTGTTGCCATTTACGCGAGATTCTCCCAATTCCCGCAACTCTCAAACAACTTAAAAACAAGACACTGCCGCTTCAGATCCTCAAAATGCTCAACCCCAAACCCACTCTCATCGACGTTCTTTCGTTCACCGACTTTGTAGCGATCATGCCGATAAACACGGTGATTTTTGATAACGTTACCATGACTACAGAAATGTTGAAGCACATACTCTCAGGGTTGTTACATAATAAGCACTTGGAAAAACTCTCGCTTAGAAACGTTGCCATAGATGAGCAAGGGTGGGAGTATGTTTGCGAGTTTTTGTCGCGGAATCACACCGTAAAGAAACTAGATGTTTCGCAGCAGCGTGTCAAACAGATCACCAAATCAACGTCTTTCAGGTCCTCCATGAATTGGAATTTATTTATCGACTCCATCAAATCCAGGAATGGTATTGAGGAGTTGGTCATGGGTGGCTGCAAATTGAGTGACGAGACATTTGAGAATCTTTTGGAAAACGCTCTTACCATTTCAACGTGTAGGCTCGGCGTTGCTGCCACGGAAATCAACGTGCGTAAATGCGAGATGCTTGCGGACTGGATTGGCCGGCCCAATTCAAAGTGTATTGGCATTGATATTGCATATAACGACCTCAGTCAGGGCCAGCTCAAACCGTTCATTGAAGCGTTTAATACAAAGGAAGTCAATCTTGTGTTCTTTTCTTTGAACTCGACGTCTCTCACAGATGAGGAGGAAGTAGGGGAGCTCTTACGAGGGCTTGCGCGGCTCAAGAATCTTCGGTTCTTTGATTTCAGCTCGTTGCCTCAATTATTTCCTCGAGTGATATCCAAATTGGGTAAGCATCTTCCGAATTTCGAAAATTTGAAGCGAATGCATTTTGATCTCAACGATCTTACTTCGCAATCGATCGCTGCGCTCGCAGATGTGTTCCCAAAGGTGACCAGTCTTGTTCACGTATCACTTTTGGGCAACAAAAACTTGGATCGGGGATCTATCGGGGCCCTCTACACGGCAGTCAAATTGTCATCGATTTTCACCTTAGACCTAGACTATGACTTGGTTCCGGATGAACTTTCGCAGAGACTTGCGTTGTATCTCATGAAAAACTTCGACAAAGCCGTGAAGCCAAACATACACGACTATGCAGTCGACACCGAGCAGGAGGATGTGATGTTCGATGGATCACTTCTAATGGAAACGGCAGAGAAGATGTTGACTGAGAGTGACAAGCAAACAGGCGAGGTTGATATCAAATTGCAAAAAATCATCACCAATGCACTCATCGAGAGGACAAATTCGGTGAGAAAGGATATGCATCGTGTGATTGACACCTTATTTGAAAAGAGAGGTGAGGGCAATTTATCATTTGAGGGAAAGGAAAAACTTCTCAGATTCTGTCTTCTCGATGCGTCACTCGAAAAACTCGTGCACATGTTCGAACAGAAGGCTAAAATGTTCGCAAACAACACGCTTAGTCCATCGCCGTCAGTCAAAGAAAATGAAATGTCTACCATTGATTCAGAACGCGAGCAACTTCATGCCGGATCTTCTGCTTTAATCGCCACCGGTCCGATCTTGATGGGTGCTGCTACAGGCGCTAACACTAGTAATACTTTCCAAGGCAACGAGTTGACACTTCAACCGCATCTGGTGGTTCTTGATGCCAATTCCGACGGAAGAAATGTCATCATCGACAATCTCACTGGTCGGCCAATTCTCATGCGCTCAGCTTCGCAAACATCTTTGCATGCTCGAGAGCAAGAGGAAGAAGAGGGTGAATTTCTTAGATGGGGCTATTTCATGGAACACCGGGAGGGTAGCGGCGATGCCCCCGAAAGCGCGAATGCTATTGAAGATGGAAGACAAGAGGTTTCCGTTTTCGGTGCCGTGCCATCTGGATCTGAATTAAGAGAGGCTATCATGGACGCTAAAGGCGTTGAGTCCGTCACGGATCTCATTTCAAAGATTAACAGTCAAAGAATTAGTCTTGATAATATCTATCATGCGAGGGATTCGTCAGCAATTTCCACTAGTATGGATCAAGAGAAAAAGGGGTATTCGGATGAAGTTGGTAGCCCTGTGGCAAAGAAAAACAAGTCAGATCCTTTTGAAGACGCACTTGAGAGAATCTCTAGCGATGATAATGCATCCATTGACTCAAGCGAAGGTCACGACGTGAACCCTGTGGTCGATGAGGCTTACGATAAATTATTGAATGAAGCACAGCGCGTGATGTCAAATAAATAAGATGAGGAAGCTCAACGTATAGATATAATGAATTATGCAGTAATGAAGCAAGGGCTGTCGAAAAAGAGATTATTATATAGTAAATACCTGAGATTATGTTTGCGAAAGACAGGTTGATAGATTACACCCGACAACATCTGGTCAATAGAGCATCGACGCTAAAAAAGAATTGATGAAATACATCGAAATTCTACCGTTTTCTGCTCTTCGCCGAACACGCTAGCTTTCAGATTTTGAAAGCTGGTCTCTCGATATATTTTTTTACCTTTACGGGCTCACGCAAAAGCTCTTAAAATTGCACTCGAAAGCGTCAGTGACTGTCGCTCAAATTGAAGGCCGAGATTGGTCAAAAGCTTCTAAAAAGATTTCCGATTGAGAAACACAGAAAGCTCAAGAAAAAGTTTTTCTCGTGTGATTGATGATCCTCGGCTAGATTTCAAAGCAGGGGTGAACAGAGAGTAAACCCGATCTGAACATGTAATAACAAGGGAACCTGGTTCTTAGAGATCCTCACCACAAATCGCATCCAACAACTACGTGTCTACAAATCTTTTTAAACAAAGAAGAATTGGAATTATTTCTATAACAACTACAGAAAAAACGCTTAGTTCTCGGCCTTGAAGGCAGCGATCTTAGCGTTGATCTTCTCCTGTCTCTGCTCTCTGGTCAACTTGACGGCCTTGAACTTCTTGGACTCGGCAGCGTACTCAGCCTTGGTCTTGGTGGAAGAAGGCTTGGCAGATGGGTCCTCTCTGATCTTCTCGTGAGCGTTCATGTAGATCTCCTCAACATCTTCAGGCTCGATCTCCTCGTCAATGTAAGACTTGAAAACCTGCTTGTACTTCTCCTCGTCGTCGTCCATCAACTCCTCCATGTACTCAGCGATGTGACCACCGAAGATGTACTTTCTGAGAAGCTCAGCGTCCAACTCCTCGGACTCGATGTCCCAACCTGGGAATCTCTTGGCGGAGTGAGGAACGTAAAGACCACCGTCAGAGGCACCCTTCAAGACACCGAAGATTCTGGCACCGGTGGTGGTTCTCTGCAAACCAATGTCCAAGAAGACCTTGAATGGTCTTGGAGCACCCTCAACGGCCTCGGTCAACTCGAACTCACCCTCGACCTCCTCGACACCAGTGTAGGTCTCGTCCAAGCCGAGCTTCTGCAAGGCTCTTCTGGCAACCAAAAGACCAACAGCGTAAGCAGCGGACCAGTTGGTCAAACCGAACTTGATACCGTAAGAAGGCAACTCATGGGCGTAAGCAGCAGTCAAGACAATGTCACCGGTGATGGTAGAAGAGATGATCTGGGCAATGATGTCTCTGTTGGTGAATCTCACCACCAATCTGTACTTTGGCGAAGAGTACTTGGCCTTGTGCTGGGCCACCAATCTCTTTCTCTGGTAGTAGTCGGTCTTACCCTCCTGTCTTCTACGGAAAGGGGTCTGGAATCTCGAAGAGTACGCGGAAGTCTTCACAGCAGCCTTGTCAAACGCCATTTTTGTTATTTGTTGGTGGTAATGGGATAGATCTCAAGGGTAGAAATTTTCACTTTTTTTCACCGATGGGATGTGCGACACTCGCACGCGGAGTGCATATTATCGTGGGCCACAGCCGCAGTCCTCGAATTACGCCAAGGAGTGTTTTGTTACACCTAGATCACGTGATGTGATTCCCGGGTTTTCGCACAATTCGGTGCGGCGGGGATTTCAGGGAGCAGCGTCAATTTTCAAGGCAGTGAATGAAAAAATTGGAGAAGCATCAAACAGAATTAGCTTAAATGAACATAAAGTGTACCTTTTGACTACGAAACTTTTTCTGAAACAAAACGTTTTTCTATGATAACCACGGTGTGCTATGTTCGTTTTTAGACGCGAAACCCCCGGCTGCGAATTGCATCCAGAATGCTCAATCGTGAAGAAGGTGTTCAACGTCATTCATCATCATGTGTTTATGCCGGGGGAAGATTTTTTGTTCTTCTTGTAATTCTCATCGAGACAATAATCAGGAATGGCCTTGTGGCCCATCGCACTCGTGATCGCAAACATCACTACGATCAAACGGTTTCCTCTCAGCTTCATGCAAATTGCATCGCAAGATTTACCCTGCTTATGGACTGGATTTTGGTGAGGAATTTCTGCATCAATCTTTGTTCCGCATTGTGGGGAAGAATATCTTGGGTCGTAATTTTGCAGGAGTTCTATCTTTCTTAATATGTTTTGGATTATTCCGGCGCTTTCTCACGTGTGGAGTGCCTGATATTGGAAAAAAGCGGCATTTGAGTGATCGCAACATTTGGCTCTTTGATAGAATGAAACGGTTCTTGTTGGTGAAAGACTTTACGAAAAAAGTTCAGGCTTTACCGCAAAGGCTGAATCGATGTCGCTTTCATGAATTTTAAGTGACGCAGAGTAATTGAATTCACGAAGGATTGTGTCAGGGCAAAAAAACTGTCGTGTGTGCTGAACTATCAATGATCAGACTAGAAACTCCAAAGTGCTTGTATAGAACGCTTGGTAGAGCAACATGATCCGGAAATTGAATTACAGTACGAAACGATGATATAATGGCGGAGCTAATACTCCGCTTATTCGTAATATTGATGCATGACAGGGTATCTCCAATCTAAGCGGGTTTTGCCGGAGCTCCGCTTGGCCCGCATTCCTGCAAATTTCATCTGCAGCTACGAAAAGCTCAAATCGCCGCACTTGATCATGGTTATGATGCACTGATGGGAGGAGTAGAATTTCAATTTCTCCGAGCCTATTGGTCAAATGTTTTCACATAAAACGTGATTTCCAAAACGCCTTAAGCTATTGTGTTCTCGGTCTACGCAGAATGGTGGCATTCTCTTTCACAAAAAGTCGCTGATTTTGGCATTGTGAAAAACATGCTAGCAAATTTTGGCGTTACAATCAGAAATTAGACATCGTGGGGAGATAAGACCAAAAAAAAACAATTTGAAATCTTGAAAACCGAACCACTTTCTCCCGGCAGGGTGTGTTGCTAAGTCCGGCATCCCAGACTCTTCGCGGGCTCTACTTCCGAATGCGGAAGCGGTGGCGTATCCCACCCGCTAAATCACGAGATGAGTCTCAGCTCGGATTGTCCGCCGTGATAAAATGTTCTTGATTTTTTTCTGAAGAAAATCTCGAGTTTTTATCTGACCTGTTTTCTATCTTCTTGCCTAAATATGCATCAATGTGTCAAGTGAAAAAGACAGGCGCATTGGCGAAATGCCAAGGATTGTGCGATCGCAGGGTTCTGCTGAAACGCCCCAAAAGTTGCTTTTGCAAGAATGTCGCGGAGTGCACCCGCCTCTCGTGTCGTTTTGCGCCAAATCGAATGCGCCTATTCGGCCGCCCCTTATCTCGCATGAAAGACCTTCATATTTTGCATTCCGGGCGAACCCGTCATGCACGGCAATCTAGAAAAAATTAAGATATTTTCACAAAGATAACAACGGAGCCAAAAACATAAATGAACGGCTGATGCTCCGAGTGTCCATGTTGAAATTTAATTATTTCCACATTAACGAGCTGGTCTCTTCTCGAACATACACGTGACGATTTCATAGCCACAATTTCAAAGATGGAGCCCGTTCTACTGAATCAACAAGTGCTTGAGGCTGTGACCTCTAACAAGAAATTCTACAACAACGTGCACAATGTGCAGACCCCAAGAATTGATCCGATTTTCTCGTCCAGCGATAATGATCTCTTAGCTCAGATCGGTTATAAGGCCGAATTGCGTAGACAATTCTCGGCAATCCAGGTGTTTGGAGTGGCGTTTTCGATTATGGGTCTTCTTCCCTCGATTGCGTCCACTCTTGGAATTGCGCTCTTGGCAGGTCCCGCGGGTGCAATTTGGGGATGGGTGATTTCCTCGATTCTTATTTTGACCATCGGTGTGGCCATGAGTGAAAACGCGTCGTTCCAGCCTACAAGTGGAGGCCTTTATTACTGGACCAATTTCTACGCGCCTCCTAAATTGAAGACGATCATCTCGTTCGTGATTGGTAACGTTAACTCTTTAGCCCTTGTGGGTGGATTGTGCTCGATCGACTATGGATTTGCCACCGAGCTCCTCTCGATCGTGGTCATCGCTAAGGACGGCAACTACGAAATAACGGCTGCGAAAACTTACGGTGTGTTTGTCGCGTGTGTGGTAGCACACATTTTTGTCACGTGCGCGTCGTCGAAGCATACCGCGTGGTTGCAAACTACGTCTATTGTAGTGAATGTGCTCCTCATTGTCTTGTTCGTCATTGCCATGCCCATTGCTGCATGCAGAGGCTCTCCTAGATCTGCATCTTGGGTATTTGGCAGCTTCGAGACCCTTACCGGATTCCCAGTGGGTTGGGTGCAACTTTCACAGGCATGGCTTCCTGCGATTTGGACCATTGGTGCGTTTGACTCGTGTGTGCACATGTCTGAGGAATGCACGAACGCTACCAAGACTATTCCTATGGGTATTATCGGTGCGATTTCGTCGTGTGGTGTTTTGGGCTTTATTATCTTGGTGGTAACGATGTTCTCCTTGCAGTCGAATGACGTCAGCGGAGTTTTGTCTACTGAGTATGGCCAGCCAATGGCCCAAATTATTTATGATGCGTTCGAGACCGTGCCAGGCCAAGGAAAGAAGATGGCGATTTTCTTTATGGTTCTTATTGCTTTTGCGCAGTTCTTGATGGGCGCATCGATTCTTACTGCCATTTCAAGACAGATTTTCGCATTTGCTAGAGACAATGGTTTGCCCATGTCTTGGTGGGTCAAGAAGGTCAACAAGAAACTTTCCGTTCCGATCAATGCTGTCATCACCGGTGGTATTGCCGGTATTGTTTTGGGTCTTTTGTGTCTCGCGGGTGCCACTGCCGCAAACGCCTTGTTCACCCTTGCCGTTGCGGGTAACTATCTTGCATGGAACATGCCTACTTTTTTGAGACTCGTATACATGAAAGAGAAATTCGTCCCGGGAAACTTTTTCTTGGGTCAGTTCTGGAGTAGAGTGAATGGATGGGCGTCGGTCATTTTTGGCGTGTTTACCTTCGTCATGGTGATGTTC
The DNA here is from genome assembly GCA_030582795.1 of Metschnikowia chrysomelidarum. Taxonomy (NCBI): domain Eukaryota; kingdom Fungi; phylum Ascomycota; class Pichiomycetes; order Serinales; family Metschnikowiaceae; genus Metschnikowia; species Metschnikowia chrysomelidarum. The sequence continues at coordinate 13,062 of JAJMGZ010000016.1, forward strand.
CCCACGGATACGCACCCTGACAAGGACACCATGAATTATACAGTGGTACTCACGCCAGGTGTTACCATTCTTTCTGCTATTTACTACTACGTATACGCGCACCGTCACTATCACGGTCCCGCCAAAACTGTTGACGAGGAAGATTTCGAGTCGGGCGAAGATGTGGCTTATGAGACGCAGGTGTCGGAGCTGAAAGAGAGAAGCGAAAGTGTTTAGATGGTTTAGTTTCAAGTGTATAATATTTTGAATTTATTTATATTGGAAGCTTGCCAAATTGTAAGGGAGGTATGAAACTTTGTCTTTTTCATTGCACACACAAGTCTCTCTATAAATGCTGTAATCATCGATTTTGGTGGGTGAGAAGGAGTACGTCACATTGGAAATCTGAGAGACCAGGGTACATTAACTTCGAAATCCGTTTTTCTTATTCCTCAGTCATGAAACCTGTCCGACTCCAAATCCATCGGTGCAAACAATATTGTGAAAAGAAAAGCCATCAGCCTTTACTTACAGGGCTGATTTGATCGACTTTTCTGTTTCTGGTGATTACACTAAAATTCATGATGCTGTACTTGTTAAGTTCGATATGTTTGAGGTACACTAAATCAACAATTGTGTAATAGCCCTAAGACCCGAGTAAACCAGTCTGGGTGTCCAATCACAGGTAGCGGGAGAGCCAACGTTTAGGTATCTATGTAGAAACGGCCGGCCTAAATCCCCGCTCGATGAACCAGCGTTCACCGGGCAAGATGAGCTAAGACGCTCAACGGCCAGTACAGGTCCCCGCCTTAATGGGACACCTGAAAGTACTCAACTCAAGTTAAATATCAGTATTGTCTAAAATCAAGAAGCAGTATTGAGTGCATTTAATTTATCAAAAAACTGGCCCCAAAAATCAACTTTTTGTGCTGCCGCGAAAAAACTTACACCCTTAAAAGATTGTGTCAGGGATGAGGCTGGCTATTTGCAACCCGTGGAGCAGCGTGGCGCGCCCCTTTAATAAGGGGCACTGAGACACGTCTAATTTTAGTCCCCTTCATGAATTTTGGAGTTTATGGCATTTTCAAAATATCTCTTTCAAAAACAGTAATAAATTTGTAAAATCAATAAATAATCAAAAGAGAATGGCGATTTTTTTTTCCAAATGTGGCCCCTATTCCCCATTGGTCTCGTCGCGTTCCTCGTGGCCCCATCCACGCTTGCTACGCGTTCAGTGCTCGGCCATTCTTCTTTGCCAATTGTCGGTATTGTCCTGCACACGCCCTGCCTCGCGTCGCGTGGACTAGCTAACACGTAGCAGTTTCCGCATCCGGCTCACCCAAGAATCCCTCAATAAGCTTTTCCTTCGCTAGCACACTGCTTTTCACTCTTTTTTTAAAAATACTTGAAATATGTCTGCTTCGGGCGTAAGCGTTCCGGACACAGCGGCCCGCTTGAGAAAGCTGCAGGTCGCTGCTGGTTCCGACAGTGCCGTCGTCAGCGAGAGCAATACGGCGGCTGAAAAATCATCGGACTCCGATCTTTCGGCGCCGGAAAAATACGAGCAGCTGACCAAATCTGGCCTTCTTGAGTTGGAGGCATGGATGGCCCCCTTGATTCTTACTATTGTGTCGTTTGTGCTCAGAATGTACCGTATCTCGGTAAATAACGGAGTGGTATGGGATGAGGCCCATTTCGGTAAGTTCGGCTCGTACTATTTGCGTCACGAGTTCTATCACGATGTTCATCCTCCATTGGCAAAAATGATGGTGGGTCTTTCTGGATGGATGGCCAACTACAACGGCTCGTGGGACTTCCCTTCTGGAGAAGAGTACCCCGACTACATTGACTACACGAAGATGCGTCTTTTCCAGGCCACTTTCTCTGCCTTGTGTACTCCATTGGCCTACTTTACCGCCAAGGAAATCGGCTTTTCCATCCCTGCTACTTGGCTTTACACTGTGATGGTCACCTTCGAGTTGTCATACGTCACTTTAGGTAAGTTTATTTTGCTTGATTCGCCGCTCTTGTTCTTTACTGCATTGACCGTGTACACCTTCACCAGATTCAACAACTTCAACAACAAACAAAAGGAGTTTTCGCGTAAATGGTGGAAGTGGCTCTTGTTGACTGGATTCTCCATCGGATTGGTGTGCCTGACGAAAATGGTCGGTCTTTTTGTCACCAGTTTGGTGGGTATTTACACCGTAGTCGATTTGTGGACCAAACTCGGCGACAAGACATTGTCTTGGGCCCGTTACGGTTACCACTGGGCCGCCCGTGTGTTTGCTCTTATCGTGGTTCCATTCTTGGTTTTCTTGTTGGCGTTCAAAATCCACTTCGACTTGTTGTACAAGACCGGTACTGGAGATGCCAATATGCTGTCGCTTTTCCAGGCAAACTTGCTTGGTTCCGATGTCGGTGGCGGTCCACGTGATGTCGCGATTGGCCACTCGGCCACGACGTTGAAAAACCAGGGTTTGACCGGCGGATTGTTGCACTCGCACGTGCAAACCTTCCCCGAGGGCTCCAAGCAACAACAGGTGACTACCTACCTGCACAAAGACGCCAACAACAACTGGGTGTTCCAGAGATCACGTGGCGAGCCATTCTACGATACTGCCACCAACAATGCCACCGAGTTGGTCAAGGACGGTATGTACGTCAGATTGATGCACGCCATGACTGGCCGTAACTTGCACACCCACGACATCAAGGCTCCAGTACAGAAATCGGAGTTGGAGGTCGCCGCATACGGAAACATGACCATTGGTGACTACAAGGACGACTGGCTCGTAGAGATCATGGAAAACGACGGTAAGGAAGACAAGAAAGTGTTGCACCCATTGAGTACATCGTTCAGATTGAAGAACAGAGTGATGAACTGTTACTTGGGTGTCTCCGGTAACAACTTGCCCCAGTGGGGATTCAGACAGGGTGAGGTCATTTGCTTCAAGAACCCTTTCAAGAAGGACAAGCGTACATGGTGGAACATTGAAAATAACGAAAACGCGTTGTTGCCAAACGCTCCCGAGGGCTTTAAATTGCCCCGCACTCGTTTCTTGCGTGATTTCATCCAAATCAACTTGGCGATGATGGCAACCAACAACGCGTTGGTGCCTGACTCGGAGAAAGAAGACAACTTGGCCTCGCAGTGGTGGCAATGGCCCACTTTACACACCGGTATCAGAATGTGCTCTTGGGCAGACGACAAGGTCAAATACTACCTCGTAGGTTCTCCAGCCACCACTTGGACATCGTCTGTCGCGGTGGTTTTGTTCTGTTTCATCGTATTGTACCACTTGATCCGCTGGCAAAGACAGATTGTTGACTTTAGCTCTGCACACTCGCTTAAGGTGTTCTTGATGGGTGGTATCTACCCGATGTTCGGCTGGGGCTTGCACTTCATGCCGTTCGTAATTATGGGCAGAGTCACCTACGTGCACCATTATCTCCCGGCATTGTACTTTGCCATGCTTGTCTTCGTATACATTGTCGAGGCGTTCACCAGACCCTTGCTGACTGCCCAGAAACCATTGCACAAGGCGATCTATTACGGTATTTACGCCGGCTTATACGCCTTGATGATCGGTACCTTCTGGTACTTCAGATGGATTTCTTGGGGAATGGAGGGTCCTAAGGAGGACTGGACTCACTTAAAGCTCTTAGAGTCTTGGAGAGTTTCCGACGACAAGTACGTCTAGGTTTGACCTATTTTAGGGAATTGACGCATGTGCAACATTATTCAGAGACTGTGTCGTGCGTATTTAGATGTTTGGCCGTGGCATCCGCGAAGCTACGGCCGAGAAATAGAGATCAGATTTTTGATTAGATTAGAAAATGAAATTATTTTATGTGATTGGATGGACAATGTCATGAGATTTAATTGATGGAGGTAGTGTTTGTAGATGATGAGGTCCGTATATGGAGGAAGCAATTTCACGATCAATATTTGAGGGAGTATCGAACATTGATTTAGTGACAATTGATGATTCAAAAAAAATCACTGCTAGCGAAATATAAACCTAGAGTGATAAACACTTTGCTATTTGTATCAAAAAAGTGATCAAAATTCTTTCATTTTATCGAAATAGCTATTCTTCAATCACTACCTCCATGGATAGTGGGATGAAAACTGTAACTCGCTTGTGTAAAATGTTCGGAGCTGACAAGAGGTATCTTTGTTTGACGAGGTAAAAGATGATCAACGTTATTCATATCCGAAAATAACCAGAAACTGCTTCATTAAGTAATATGGAGCTATTGATGGATAAATCCGCAAAATAGTATCAAAGTGGTGATAGATACTTCGAGTAGCCATCACTACTTTTTCCACAGATGCTGGGGTATGGCACTGGTTTCTTATGGCCATAAAAGCAATCAAATAATACAAATATGTTTGAAGGTTTCGAGGCTGTTGTTATTTGGGAAAAAAAATTACGGAAAGAGAACAGAAATTCTACGGTACACGGCATTAAAAAAGTCAAGATAGGCGACCTCCATCTCCCGCAGGTTGCAAGCTATTGATTAACTTTCACAAAACGCCTGTCCTTTAAATCCTTTCTCTTTTGAGAAAACTAACAATAATTTCCTTCGAAACTTTTAAGTTGATTTTTCCTTTTTTTCGATTTAAATCCTCGGCAGCAAATCATCGGGCCCTTGATGTCAGCACACTTTCAATATGTGTGGTGTGCACATAATCCACCACCAGCTGACTTACTAATGGCGGGTTCGCATGTTCCGTAAAAGCATTTATAATACTCAATCTAAAGTCCTTCTTTAATCTGAACCTACACTAATATTTATTTGGATCATTTCTCTACGATGCGGGGAAAGATCTTACACAAACTCTGGCTCCCGTCGGCGGCAGCAAATTGCCGACTCGTGCCACTTTCTAATCGCACCTTAACCGCCCTTCTAAACACACGCATTTCTCATACACAAAGATCGTATTCTCAACCGGCTACTAGCCCGACGAAAACATTTAAATCTTCAAGCTTCGCTCTACCGAAAGATCCTGCACCCACCAACAATTCTGGTTTGAGTGCAGATCTGGAATCGGTTCCGGGTGCGCTTAAGTTAACCGATTTCGATATGACGCGGCTTATTCAGGGTGAAACCGACCTCAAAATTGCCATCACGGATCGTGCCAAACAGAAATTAATCACTATTGCGGAAGATGATCGGGGCTCCGATTCGGCGTTGAAGGTGAAAGTCGAGAGCGGTGGATGTCATGGATTCCAGTATAATTTTGAGCTCACGAGTTTAAAGGCAGAGCTTGAAAAAGACGGAGAATTGGCCGTTTTCCAGCGTGCAGATTCCGATATGGCCACTGTGGTATTTGATGAATCGTCGCTCGAGATTCTTCAGGACTCTAAGGTAGACTATACGAAGGAATTGATCGGATCTCTGTTTAAGATGGTGGACTCACCATATACGTCGACCTCATGTGGATGTGGCGCGTCGTTTGACTTCGACTTTGAAAAGCTTGAGCGTGCCAAGAGCGGCTCTGTTTAAGTTTTTCTCATTTGCATGCGAACTTATGAGTTCGGGAAGAGTTCGCCGAGTTTTTCATAATGATTTATTTTCAATGATACGTATGATATATTTCGTTGGCCACATGACCATGCTTCCTCATTAATCTTTCTCTCAGATTGTAATCACCGTGCCTCTAAATGATTCGTCAGACATCACATTAGCCGTCTGCCTGAAAACCCTGACGTGGATCGAAAGATGCAAAACATCTTTCCCGCATGCCTGGAGCAAATCCAATGAATCGGTCCTTCGTACTTGATCTCGAATAGAGATAACACATTAAAATATCTGCGCCGGGCCCTAGGCTCGAGACCGATGAATGCATATCTAAAGCACGTACCCCTGTACTTCAATTGCTTCGACAAATAACTCACTTCTGCGCCAAATTCTGAATGGCTTCAAGACTGCTACTGGCGAAGAATCTGACATCCACATCCGTGTCACTCTGCAAAATGTTCAATTTCTGTAAAATCTCGCCGTCGATCACCTTTGTTACCTCAGCCAACTCCAGGTCCTGTGCCTTTGCTAATGCCTCTACAATCACGAGGTAGGATTTGGCGACGTTGAATCTGATGTTAGGTACAGGGTCACTTGTTAGCTGGCTTACAAATGGCAAGATTTTGGCAACAATCACGTTGTGGTCAATAACCGGCGTGAGCTTCGAAACCGCAAAAAGGCATGTGATACGAGTAATGAAGTTAGAAAAGTCAACATGCTCAGCGCTATCGGCGTCCTCGTCAGCAATCTTCTCGTCACGGATACTGAGCAAGCGCGAGACGATATGCTGCTCGGCCCATGCGCTTCCAAAAATGACGGTCAAGTCGCGGAGGTTGTTGACTGCGGCTTCTCGCACCGCGTACACAGGGTCCCATAACCATGACATACAAAGCGTCAAGAGCTCGTTGTTAAAGAAAGATTCACCCAATTGACGGGCCAACTTGGGAATGTACTCAATTATGGCGAGCCGCACGCGCCATTTTCCGTCCTGAGCCAACTCAGTGATAGCAGGTAATAAGCTAGTCGAGAGCAAAGCCATGCCGATTGTCTCGTTAACGACGGACAAGTTCAGGATAATGTTCAAACGCACATCGGGAAACTCGTCCTTCAACATGCCGAGGAAAATTGGTAACAACTTGTCGATGGTCAGTTGTTCGGACAATACCGCACAAAGACCCGTGACAGACAGAGCCAACGAGGCACGTACATTCTCGTGAGCATCCTGGCTCAACTGATTTACCACAGGAATGATCTTGGATTCGATGAGCTCGCGATTGTTCACCAACGTGCAGAATTCGGGCAATTGTTTGGCCACTGCTTTACGCACCTCGGCCTCGTTGTCTCGCATCAATGCAATGAATGGTTCAACAAGACGATGCAAATCTGCCTCGGAGGTCGCGAGGTTCTGTGCAATGGCGGCAAATTTGTCTGCAGCCGCGTATCTTACACGCCAACTATCGTCGGCGATCAATTTGAGCGCGCTGACAAGACACTCTGAGTCGTGTGAGTGCTCCCCTGAAGCATGGAAGAAGCGCAAAATTGCAAGCAACACGTCCACACTCAACAACTTGACGCTGTCCTGCGCGTCGGAGGTCACGTGGTGGAACATCTTAGAGATCACCTCAAGATCGGCTGAATCGACGGCAGCATTTGCACCCAACGCCAGCGACATCTTGTCAATCACCTCCGGTAAGTGTTTGGCGGCACTACGTCTTACCATCGGCGAGTCGTCCGCGACCAAGCTGCAGTAAAGTGTCAACAACTCGCGGCGCACTGTCTCATCAACACGCGTGACCACTGCCTTGAAAAGCCCGCACAGCGATACTTTCTTCAGGAACCAGTCTCCATGGCCCAATTCGCGCACGGTGTCCAAGAAAAGACCACCGATTTCTGCGTCGGACAATTCTTCGCTGATGCCGTTGAGAGACAAAACGGCGTTGTCACGAACGATCGGCTCCTCCATCGCAGCGAGAGCAGCCAACACGCGAATCACAGGACCGCAGTGCTCGTGGCCGCCTACTAATGGCACAAAGCCGCCCAATTTCTCTGCCATTACCGCGAAAACCTCCTCTTCGTCGTCTTGGGCTACATCGCTGAGAAATGGCACCAACTCCTTGAGTGCTCTTTCAGGGCCAAGTGCAATGGCGATAGCGTCGAGTTTCTGCATTGCAGCCACGCGGTTAGCAACGTCATCGTGCTTCAATTCATCGATAAGCAAGGCCAAGGGGAAAAGGTCGTCGGAAGGGTCCATTGTACTGAGAATATGTGTAGGTATCGGGGTTTGAAATAAGCTCAATAGTTTTAAATGGAATCAGACAGATTCTGTAGTCTTGCCTATTTCAACTTTATTTACTGATGCTCAAAATACCAGCTATTGAATCGGTAGCGGGTAATTTCTGGTCGGCGCTAATGGACGGGAATGGTTCAGTAAGCTGCCGCCAATAGGAAACTTAAAATTGTAATTCTGTCAAGGAATGGATTTTGCCAGCGTTTCTAACAAAATAACACTAACAAACTTTGAAAATTATCTCAGATTCTATATTCGATTAACTCGGTGATTCGATTTTCGGTATGGAGCGGTAGGCGCCGCAGGCAGCAGCAGAGCGAGCGTAGGTCGGTGGAAAGTGGGCAAGGCACGACCGCGCATTGTGGTCTGTTGTGAGGCCAAAGACTCGTAGTGTTTTATTTTTGGAACAGATCACTATTTTGATCGATAAATAATTTTTGCATAATTCATTGAATACGCGTTCGTACATTATGTAGTATTTTTTTTTAAGATTCATTGTAAAACAATAAAATTCATGAACTGACGTTAAGAAGCGGTCCCCCGCGCGCGCCCCTAGTGCGCATTGCACTTGGGTCGCAGTCTGTGCTTTTTGACATTACATTCTTCATATGATCAAATAAAAATTATGTTATTTTAATTTTAAATCCTGAGAAAAAAAGCTGTCGAGTTTTGTATTATAGGATGTCACGCACGAAGCGAGCTTCAGTGTACTGCATGAGAGTACAACGCCTGAAGGTGACTTTTAAGATCTAGGACACGTCAAGTTTCATGCTCAATTTCTTGCGACCTTTTCAAGAGCAAACATATATCGAAACTAAAAGTGTCGCCGTGCAATGAATAATCTTTCTCTTTAAGAGCTGAGAAGGGCTTTCTTTATAGGAATTGAAAACGAAACTTTTTTTGCAAGGGCTCATAACGATTTCTACGTCGTGCCTGCCCCGCAACAATAACAGATTTTTAGCAACCACCGCGTGATCTATTATTCACATCTTGTGACACTTCCAGTACCTCTTAATTTCTCCCTCAATTGCATAAAAAATGACAACGGTTTTCGTTTCAGGTGCTACAGGATATATTGCCCAGCACATCGTTAAACTTCTTATCTCGAAAAACTACAATGTCGTCGGCACAGTGAGGACTGCCGCCAAAGGCGAGCACTTGAAAGAGTTGCTCGGCTCAGAAAATTTCTCCTATGAAATTGTGCCTGACGTAGAGCCCGTAGGAGCATTTGATGAGGCATTAAAGAAGCACCCAGAGGTTACCGTTTTCTTGCACACGGCGTCTCCGGTCCAGTTTCAGATCAACAATATCGAGGAAGAATTGCTTAAACCCGCTATACATGGAACCAAAAATGCTCTCAGAGCTATTAAGACCTATGGCTCTCAAGTGGAAAAGGTGGTGGTGACTTCATCATATGCCGCCATATTGAATGCGGCGAAACTAAATGATCCTGACTTCTTGGTTTCGGAGAAATCGTGGAATCCGATCACTTGGGAAGAGGCATTACAGGATTCACGTCTGGGCTATAGAGGCTCGAAAACTTTTGCTGAAAGGGCCGTGTGGGACTTCGTAGCCGAGGAGAAGCCAGAATTCACTGTCAATTTCGTGAACCCAGTCTACGTTTTCGGGCCCCAGGCGTTTGATTCTGAGGTGAAACCCGAAATGAACTTTTCTGCAGAAATCCTCAATAGTTTATTAAGTTTAAGTCCGACCTCAGAAGTGCCATCAGCTCAAGGTGGATTTGTCGATGTGAGAGACGTGGCCAAAGCGCACATTGCTGCATTTGAGAAAGAGTTCAGTAACAAGCGCTTATTCATGGTTTCCGAAATATTCGCGGGGCAGGATTTGCTCGATATCATAAATGAGAATATTTTCGAATTGAAGGGTAAATTTCCTGTGGGGTTTCCCGGAACTGGTAAAGATATCACATCAAAACTATGCAAACTCGATAATTCCCGGACCAGGGAGCTTTTGGGCTTTCCGTTGATCGAATTGAAATCTTCGGTAGTAGATACATTAGAACAAGTTCTTAAGGCCAAAAAGGCGCAACAAAGTTAATTTCAAATAAAGGCACGCTAAAGTATTACTCACGTCTCGGAAGACATCGTCTACGGCTTATTGATCAGCTGTTCTGTCATAGGTGCGCTAATTTTGTTGATCTCTCCTTCAAGAACGACTACTATAAAAACGCGTCGGATTTATTGAGGACATAAGTTTAGCAAAAAGCAGTTATTCCTGACGCAAGCTCGGAAAATCACGAGAATTTGAAGTTTGTCCAATCTTTCTTTGGGTCGCCGAAAGGCGTGCCCAAAGATATCACTCTGGGCTCGAATGGCGTCCCCTCGCTGCTTTTGAAGCAATTTTTTATCACCATGACTGAAAGATCGTATCAGAGTCAATGTGTGCTCCTGAAATTAATATTTTTATTGATAGACCATGAGGAGTATGATCAAGCATTGGCTGCAATGAAGACTTACGTAAGCTACATTGAGACTATCCCTCATTGAACAGCAAGATTAACGCTTTTTATCCACAAAATCAATTCTCACTCTTTAACTTCTTAAATTTCATGTGATTGGGATCATTTCCTCTCAATCGGCCGATACCCCCCTATAAAAAAAACTGGCTGCAATTCTGGCCAAGTCTGGGCCTCGGCTGGATCTGGCATTAGCATTGCTTTTTCGTAAAAGAACATCAGCTCGGAATTTCGCTTTCTGATCCTATATAAAGCGAAATAAAAGCAGCTTTTTTTCCAATAAAAATGGTTTTTCTTCATTTTGGATCTCCTCAACTTACTTCCAAAAATAAAAGTCGCGTGCCCGCGATATCCTCGTAGAGGCATTGTCAGCCACAACTTTCTGGCCTGCACATAATGCCCACACTTGCGCACGTGGCGGACTCTTTACCCAAATTCTGCTTATCGCGGCCGGCCGGGCCATCGCTCACCACGCTCATTTGCAGACCCTCGAGTTAATTGACTCATATAAATCACGCGTCTCCTGCACCGACCATCGTTTTGTTGTTTTCGTGTTTATACAAATTTCTTGCTAATCTGCCTCTTGCTCAACTCTTCGCTAAAATGTCTACCATTCCCGACGAGATTGACGCTTATTACTCGATCATCAGTAACGTTGACCGCGAACAATATGCAATTGCACAAAAGCAGAGCGCCGACGGACCCCAAACAAAATGGAGATTTGAAACTGTTCCGGGATTTTTCAAGCAACTGCTACCAGAAACGAACGATATCGGCTTCAATTACTTTAAGGAAAACTTCGGCAAGTTGAAGCCTTGGGCGCAAATCGCAGCCGAGATTACTCAGCTCAACGAACAAAGCGCCGACAATGTCGTTTACAAATTGCTCCTCTTAGGTCGCCATGGTCAAGGATATCATAACTTGGCAAACTTAATTTACGGCGAGGAGGAATGGAATGCCAAATGGCTGCACAAGACCACTGACGGCGAGATTGTATGGGGCCCGGATCCTGAACTCACCGAATTGGGCAACCAGCAGGCGAAGGACAACTTCCTGCAGCTAAGCATCGAATTAAAGGATGGTTTACATTTACCCACGAAATGGTACGCGTCGCCATTCCGTCGTTCGATCGATACCTTGATCGGCACGTGGGAGGGTCACGTGACCTTGGCAGAGAAGAAGCCACTTATCTTGGAGGATCTTCGGGAAACATTGGGTGTACACACCTGTGACAAGCGTCTGCCGCGTCGTGTGATCGAAGAAAAGTATGTTGACAAGGGCTTTGTCATCGAGGACGGTTTTGAAGAAGAAGACGTCTATTTCAAGGATGATTACCGAGAAAAAGTATGGGAACAAGCAGTCCGTCAAGATCGTGCGTTTCAATACATTTTTGGGGTGACCGATAAATTTCAAGATGAATTTGTTAGTGTCACGTCGCATTCAGGATCCATCCGTACGCAATTGATGGTATTAGGACATCGTCCATTTGCAATTGGCACGGGTGGCATGATCCCTGTTGTCGTGAAGGCAACATACGAGTAGATTTTCGAAAATAATAATAGAATTTAATATCTAAGATTTTGAAAACCATCACAGATTTTACAGGATACGTCTTCGGGGGATTGGCGAGATCCTTTCAAGGTTAATAGGAATGAGCTCAGTCGCTGTTATATTTCAGGAGGAAAAAGCTATCCACAGAGCAACCAAAAGTCTTGTGTTTTTGCATAGGACTTGTGTTTGATTTTACTTGCGAAAGAATAAGACAAATTCCTGCATTCTAAAAGGAATAAAAAAAGCAGACCTTATATCGGAAGATCTCTTGTTTGAGAAAAGACTTAGGAATTCAGTCACAAACCTGCCTCAACAAAAGACCTATAGAACCATTGACCCGAAAAAGCTCAAGTGTGAGATAGTAGTTAACAACATGATCGTAACATCTCGTTCATTATTGAGAACATAAAACAAATAAATATACAAAATAGCAATCTATTACATGCAACTTAGGCCTCAAAAAGCTGGATTCATGAATAAATTTCCTTCCCCGAACTCCTCACTTCCCAAATAACTCCCAAAGTTGTCTGTGATTGTCTTCGAAGGAGGATCGTTCAACATAAGATCGTCGTAGAAGTCTGTCACGAAAGCTTGGGTATTCTCATTCCCAAAATGATCCTGCCCGAGTCTTTGGGTAGGAGGCTTGTCGTGGAATGATGGAATAAAACCAGAAATCTGCCCCAATTGTAGCTCCTTATCGATCTCTGAAAGTCTCTCAGCAGCAAACAAGGGCGGAGATGTAAGTGATTTGTGCGGTTTATGAATATGGCCACTATTACTCTTTCTCGCAGAGAACGGCGAGTGTGGTCTCTTCGTATGATACGAGCGCTTACCATGACTTCTGTGCTCTTGCTCTTCCCTACCGGCACTGGCTAATGAAGAGATCGACAGCGACGATAAGCTGTGGTCATTCGTGAAGTGGGAGAAAAGCAGGTCTCTCGATGTAAGTTCACTTAAGCTTGGAATTTCTTCTAAGCAATCGATTGAGGCAAAAGAATTGATGGAGTCGTTCTTGGATCTCCTTTGGTCTCTGCCATTTGTTTCGAATAAAGAGTAGTTAGAAGCAATTGACGCGGCCGATTCGCAAGTTTCGGGAAGAGAAGAGTCAAATAGTGACATAGAAAGAGGACTAAGCTCCTCCTTGTTCAGAGTCTTCTGTGAGATTGTTGAGCCTTGAGGCTCGTGAGCACTAGAGTCAACACTTGGCGTGCTCGGTTCCTGCTTCATCAAAAATTCCTGTGATTCACTTTCTAGCCCTTTCCTGCTCATTTGTAATTCATTGTTGTCGTTTAATTGCATGCGTGCTGCGGATTTGATCGTCTCTTCCGTCAAATGAGGTAGGTCCCCTAAAAGACCCATGTCCGATATTAGGTAGCTGATCACATCATTTATAGGAACAAATAAGGACGAATGTGCGACAGAAGAGTCTTTAGATAAATTACCAGTCCGGCATTTTTCACGTAGCTCATTCATAAAGGGAAGGTGGGGTTCGGCTATGGTGAGCACCTTTATGAGCGATTTGGAAAGGATGTCTACTTTTGTCTCGAGCATTTCAATATAGCCGCTAGGATGGACTCTCTCTTTGCTTCTCTTCTTCTCGGTGAATGCACATATTTTGTTGTCGGCTACACACCTCGAGCAAGGTATTCTACCGTCACATCTTGTCTTCTTGATACGGCACAAGTCGCATGCCTTACCAACTCGCTTCTTGCGTTGGCTATTGTCCTCTGGTGATGAAGCTGACATGATTTAGTGAAAAAGAATCAAGGAAATTTCTTCATGAAAGCACTCAATAGAGATGAGGGCACGGCTCCTTTCAAAATATAGACGCGGATTCTTGCTCCAGGAAATTAAGGGCATTTTGCAGGTTATATCCGGGGCAAAGCTGCATTATGCCTTAGTAATGCGTGCGTTATTTTCCTGTACATCAATTCTACATGGGGATGTGTGCACACTCCTCGGGTATCGTGCATGAGACCTCAGCTCCTTCAACACAAAAGATAGTCATCCACCACGTCCCGAAACATGTGTTTCACTCCCGTAGATTATCGTGCTTCTTGTCGGTACGAGGCTCCATTACTAGATACTCCAAATGATATTTTCTAATCAATAAACCGTGTCACTTACACATACAAAAAATCCCTTTTATGCTTGCTGAAGAAATGAAATTTCAGCAAAAAGTCTGTTTTTGCCACGCGCGGAGTTCGCCCAATGTGGAAAGCTCCGCTCGGTCGGCTCGGCTAGAATGAACTATTGATGTACCTGTATATACACGATATTCACGCTTTCGCCCTTAAAATGCCTCATCCCGCGGATACGAAGCCTGCTGTAACCCAGGATAATTACTTGGCAATAAACGAAGTATTTTTGCCTTTTGGGACTCAGTCTAGAACTTGTAATGAGTTGTGGACTTATAGATTGCCGATCTTGAAGAAAGAAAAACAAGAATATACGAGACAATGCATGCAATGATGTCGTCATGTGCGCGCGATTTGCGCCCAGCTTTCGCAACCTCGCGAGGGTTGCTCGTGATGTGAACAAACGGCTGGTTATCCCTTATGTCAAATAGAAGTAATGTCTGATAATAATTTACCGATATGCACCGAATCTCATGAGATCCATTGGATGGCTTGCATGCGACTTTTTTCCGTCATGTTGAACTCATGATATCGACAGCCTTTTTTTCACATTTTCAAATCACAGCAGAGATCGACCCAAACAAGCGTTTGCGAATCTAGCCCCATACCGTGTCAACTAACTCCACAGAACCACCAGAAATGACGCGCCTCCACATCAGGGTGCATAATTGTCGTTCTGAGTCGGCAACATTAAAAAAAGAACAAAAATTTTTAGATCTTCAAATCAGCGAATGACTGCCGCTTTGTAGCTTTTGATAAATGACCTCACAGAAATAAGCGACAGCTTGGAATTTATTTATTTTTTCCAAAATCAAGCTAGTTAAAACGACCAATATAGCATCAAAGCAAGTCTTGGTCCTCCACCGGAACAAAACTTCTTCCCGATCCGGATTCCCCAGCCAGCCAAGAAAAATACTTCTTCACGCGATTTGGTTCACTTTGTTGAAATTGTGACGCGTCACTGGTCCATGCAATATCACCACCTATGGGTTGTAATACGAAATGATACATTCAATAGAATGATGTCAATTTTGAGGTATTTTAAGCTCGGATAAAGCCCCGTCTGTCGGCTCGGCAGATATCATGATTTTTGTTGCCGAAATCTGCGGTTGTCAAGCTCCGCCCACTTCAAGATGCAGAACCCATCGATGGTTGCGTGATATCCTGCATGTGAGGCCTGGCGACGCCGTGCCTCCACCAAATGTTTTCAGGATTCTTGCCTTTTGCACAGCAACACTGTGTGACGGTTGCCATTTGTTGCAGTTTGATCAGGCATCACACGAGACTATTGTTTCGAGGTAAATGTAAGGCTTTTTAGCTTGAGGTACATACTCAAATGAATGAAATTTTTTGTACATCTAATTCAACTTGAAAACAGCTCTTTTTGAATAGAAACACATATCTGGTTTCCAGACATATATGCTCTTGCCATTTGTGACCCTTCGACTGCGACTGAGAAATGACCTTTATCTTATCAAAGTTCCGACGAGTCCTTTTCACGCCACACCTATGCCAAGTCAATAATTCTTGACATAATCAATTGTCGCAATCCAATTGAATTGGTTATTTTGAAGACGAACTTTGAAAAGTCCTTTTCTACATATTCCAAACACTCAGTTATTCTCTCGACCTAGCTTGTTGAGAACCCATAAATACGAGGTTGAAAAAAGCAATAATTCCTCAGCTGTTGCTCATAGTACGCCTTGAGTTGATTGCCTTGCTTTCAATTTTATTCTCATTTGTTTCTGCATGGTGGCTACATTCAACGGAATGTCATTATGTACGCAAAAGGGCTACTGTTTTCGCGGCTCAGATTACCAATTCCCAAAATGGGAGGCGTTCTTCAAAAGCAGTTGTATAGAGTTTCAAGTTTTGTTTCTTACTTGAGCAAAGTTTTAGTTCACTTGACGTAGCATCTAATCATGAAAGCGATATCAAGCTCCAAGACTGAATTCCTTCGAGAATACCGAAGTTCTCTCACTTACTTTAAGCTATTGATTACACATTACGATGGACTCTGCATAATTTCGAGATTCTCGATCTTTTTGTCTAAAATTTTCCTCAACTACCATCACAAGAATGCTTATTGAGGCATGTTGATTTGCTGCAGAAAACAATTTACGGCTCACGTTCAATCGGATACACTCTTCTCAATTTCCAAAATACCTCTAGACACTATTCTGGAATTCCAAAAGGATGGCAGCTGTCTCACTTTATCCTCAATTAGGTGAGACGAGTTGGGAGCAATCAACCCCCATAAGAGCTCGCTGTCAATTGAAAAGTTCGAGGCTTCAAGAAAAGAGAATGTGTAATTATTGGGCTGAATACATCTTTCTCGGGCAAAGGACAAGCATGGAAATTCAATGCCAAAATATCCCAAAACCGCCCGAAGCTCAGCTTAGTGCAACGTTTCTGTTGCTCACTTCCTCGTGACCATTTTCTCTATTTTTCGAACCTTACCTCGAGCACATAGAGTGATTCTGAGCTAAAGAAAACAATGTTCGACTTCACCCGATTCAAGTATATGCTCGTTGAAATTAAGCCATGGAGAGAGACAAAGAAAAATTAGCATATGACAAGTGAGATGAGAGACTTATTGCATATTTCGCACACGTAAATGATCTTCAAAAAATATCAAATACTATAAATTATTAATGTCATGATCATACTATACTTATTTGTACCATAAAGATTAAAAAAATTTTTCTCCCCCATTCACTAGTGTGTTTGATGGCAAATGGTGCATGAATCAATTCTGCAAGTTTGCTGGCTCACGCACCGCAAGTCTGGGCGCGTTAGTAAATCGCAGCCATGGCTATCGTGGCAAATTAGATCGGCAAAAAAAAATGCAACTTTTTTCTCCAATTCTGGGTTGTGCCTTTCAAATGAAATCTCGAGTTGTGAGTTAAAAAAAGCTTAGAGTTGTGGCTAACAATGCATTTCCACTGGTCTAAGATTTTTTTTTTTGGTTGTCTTCGGCACTCCGGAGGAACTTTACATAGTTGTAATTTCCGAACTTTTTGATTATGAAGCTGTCAAGCTAATCATGAGAATCTCTTCCACAAAGTCATATGTAAAGTTCGAAGCTATGCTCGATTACGTAGATAGGAGCCTTTACGTCAGGTGCGAACTCTTGCCAGACTTGAAAATAAACAAATTCATTCTGTGCGGTCCACTTTCTTTACTTGTGCGAAGCATGACTAGGTGATGATATTTGGCCATAAAATTTATCTTTCTGCACTAAACATAGAGTTACGATGGATAACACCCCGAACATGGCTATGCTATGAGAATCGATTACTATAAAGACCGGACTACAGATTACTCTGACTTCAGCGAGTTATGTAGATATGCATGCAGACTCCAAAGCGCGCCATAAAATTTTGGAAAGCAAAAAAGCTTCTGAAGCTCCTAAAAGCATGTCAAAAATCTCAGGTTGTTTTAGAGTGCAAGACATATATATGCACAATTAGTTTTCCTGCAACAAGGATCTGTGGTCTAGTTGGTTATGGCATCTGCTTTACACGCAGATAGTCCCCGGTTCGATCCCGGGCAGATTCATTTTTTATTTTTTTCGTCGATGGGTAAGTCATAATAACCTCGGGGACCGCATGCGCTCTGTGCGGAACATTTCTTTTTGTCATCGGTCAGAATTTTTTTTTCTTTTTTTCCTTGCATTTCGCAGCTCTCTATTCCCCGACTTTCCGCTCCGACACCCAGCCAGTCGGCCAGCCCAGACTCGTGCTTGAAAATTCCAACACTTTTTTTTTTCATCGAGAGGTTGAGTTCTATCCTTCCTATTACAATATAGCCCCCCACGCTCCACGCAATTTATTTTTTCTATAGATTACTTCACAAGTTTGGCACAACTTACCTATTTTTGAAAATTCGACTTCAATTGACTCAAAGTATCTGCACGCGAGACTTACTCACATCAAATTCGAGTCAATTGCACATCACAATTCTGCGGTCACTATAAAGTTAGAACCATCGCAAGAAAGACAATTTTACAACTTTTGAAACCTTAGTGCTTTTTTAAGAAATCAATTGACGCTTTCTCTTCTGTCAATCGCGCAGTATCAACTTTCAATTCACGCGTGCCAACAGCGAATTTCCCTACCAATTCACTCGTCATTTCCTTCATAAAAAAATGAGTTTTGTCGTCAAGAGAAAAAGAGATACCGAAAGCGAACAGAAAAAGCCCAAGGCCGCTTTTGGAGACAAGGAAAGAGACCTTCTCAACCAGAACCATGACTGGCCCATGTATAATCATCCCGACGGCGGGACCGTCAAAATCACGCCATGGGGTTCGCTAAGGCAGTGGGTAGACCCCGTGACCGGTCAATCAAACACGAGATTCGAGGACGCATCTTTTCACGATCTTTCGTTTGCGATGTCGCCGGCAAATGCTCATAATCAGTGCTACGATTTGCCCTCGACTCCAAAATCGCTCAACGCGTCAAGCTCGGGCATCTCTTCACCTGCAGACGGAGAAAGATTCAATTTCAGTCCTTCTAATGAAGCCGAGCTGTATGTCATTGAGGGCTACCGCCAGCAAAGAGCGGCTGCACCTCAGTTCGCGCTGCAATATTCGCAGGAACAGGAAAACTTCCTTGGAATGGAGGACGAGGAGTATACTGAGGATACGACCATGACCTAATTTCAGAAAAAGCGTTTCTTTACATTTTTTGTTCTTTATCATTGCATTTCTCACCACGGTGTGTATTCATAAAACTTTCAGTTTCCCCAGGCCCACAAAAGCGGCCAATTTTCAACAAATCAAATTTTATGATGGGGTCCGGATCCGCTCAAACACTATTTTTTTTTACATTATTGTTGCCGGGCTGCAAAAAAAAGCATTTTCAGATGTTTGATCGTGTGCGCATTTTCGCAATGCAGCCACTCAAGGTCTCATTTATATATTCTACTCAACTTCATAAAACACCATAAATGCAATCACTTTCTTTAACATTATGAAATATAAATAAATAAATAAATAGATCGTTATTCATTAAACACCCTCTTCTAAACTCACTAATCCGGCAGAGTCAACGTAAAACTCCTTACATTTTCTCACTCCAGAAGTATGCAGTGGCGCGTGCTTATTATAGTTTCTCACCAAGTTGTTGAATGTATGCACGGTGATGTACACTTTCCCCTTTTCATTGACATTGACCTTGTCGTTCTTAGGAAGAAACTGCTCAAAGTTCGAGATCGTGAGTTTCGCACCCATCCACTTATCGAACGAGTTCAACGTTGGAATACAGTTGGAAATATACTGCTTTTCTGCAGGGGTGTACAAATCCTCGTAACACGTGATTTGTGATCCGTACACATCTACCATGAACTTTTGGGTGTCACAGAAATTCGCCAAGCTCGCGGTCGAAGTGCCTACAGAAGTTCCAATCGAAGTTCCGACCGAGCTTGAGCTACAGGAACTGAAACAGCTGGCACCATCGCAAGAATCAGCACAAGAGGAAATCGAGGAGCGGTGTACAGGTTTACCATCGTCAAGATACTGTAATGCGGCCTCGCGGGCCGATGCTTCGAGTAATGCGTTGTTTCTCGTGGAGAAATGGCGTGGAATTGACTTGAGGGTGGTCATTTTGCGCTCGTCGATGGCCGAGGATAAGTCCTTGCCCACATTCATGTTCCTGTACCAGTGTACCATTCCGTGGAAAGACCAGAAATGGAGAAGCATTTGGGTATACTCGATACGAAGGCGTAATGTATTGCGGTAGTGCACCATCGTGAAGGTGTTCACGTGACGCGGCTTGTCCTCCTTATAATTGCCCAGCATCAAAGAGGGCGCTTCTCCTACATTCAAGTTCAGAAGCGTGTAGCTATTTAAAAGCTTACCCTTGAATTTAGCGGCGAACTGGGCATAGATGCGTGGATTGGAAGTCGGCTCAAAAAGCAACTGGTTTTCCCTGACTTCCGCAGGCATGCGCTTGCTGAGGAAATTCTTCGACTTTTTTTTGCTAATTCCGTTTCTGAGTTTTGAAAATACGTGTGCGCCTGACGAGTAAGAATCGTCCCCATAGGCATCGCCATCTAAGCAGTAGTCATCGGAGATATCGGGTGCGTCCGCCAGCAGACCCGACCCGTCGTCGTAATTCTGATGCTTGAAGAGGGTTCTTATGGCATTATGTATGGATTTGTCTGCAGCTAAATCATACAAATTTAGTTGGTTACAATTTAGCTCGACCACGACCGGTTTGAGAGCGGTGGTGCGGTCGCTCCATGGGGTGTCGAACTCCACCTGATGCAATGCGATGCCGTAAAATTCGTGGGACGGCGAATATGATGGGGCATCATCTGAATATGCGGGTAGTGATTCTGGTACCGATGACATTATGTATATTGACGGAAACTCAACAGGATTCGACATTGTGTCTTCTTTAAATTTACACAAGTGAAAAGTTTTGTAAAATGTCCTGTGGGGGCTGAAGCGATGTCGAATGCGAAGTACGTTCCTGGATCTCACTTAGATAAAGTAATTATGAAATATAGTAGATCTAAAATTCTAGAACTCTTGTCCCTTAAGTGGGGGCCATTCAGATTTATAAGCACATCAGCGCAGAATTCACGCAAACGCAATGTTGCATGCGGCGTTTAGTCTCCCACATGTATTTGACGTGCGACGTGCGTTTTTTGTTAGCTGGGGTTCGGCTCGGTTGCGCGATCCGTGACCAGGCACCCGAGATGTCCGCGTTCCAACGTTTAAAATAGAACAAGCTATAGACAAATTTAGAAATACAGCTGAAGATTTATAAAACAAACTTGTCTTTGTACTAGAAAATAAAATTTTGCTCGACAAGCAACCTACGATATTTCCCGACATCGGGATGAAAGCCACTTCTTTTCTTGTGCCCGATATGTCCATAAAACCCGGCGCTGGCTCGTAATCGTCCACTCCTGCACAAAAGCGGCCGGCGATTTCGCTCTTCAGTCGCGCTCACAGAAGCAGCCCCACCCATTTTTGCCGCCACTTCGTATCTACACCGTCTCAGATTAGAAATACCTGTCTGTGATTGGCCAAGACGGAAACTGTCTTAGGCGGTCGGCAAAAATGATATCGGCCGTCCTCCACCCGCGAGGCTTGAAAGTTTTCGTTTGTATTTCTTTTTGAAGCGAGAGTTTTATTGTGAGAGCAACAAAAATTGTGGGGCCAAGAAAAGCGTTTGGGTTGCCAGGCTTGGGAATCATGGCCCAGTGCGAAAATTCTTGGCCCCAAATCTTAGTTGGAATTGTGGGGCCCGCGCGCGCAATAGGTTAAGCGTGAAGCGGGGATCACCTCCAATTTCGATTTGAAGCAAACGTAAACAAATCCGGGCGAAATTTTTGGAAAAGATGCAGCGTGGGGGATCCGAACTGTATTCAGGTTCAAGAAGCCACGATACGAGCTTCTGGTCGTCGATTCCGCTTTTCCTAGGGCGTTGGTTTGCACATAGGGCCAGATCGGCACACACTTTTGCATATGAAGATAAGCCACTTGACTACTATCTTTATCACGCCTTGATTTCGATCGCCCGAAATTATTTTTTTACTTGAATTATTGTGAAATGGAGATTTCAACAACAAAATCCGTCCGATTTCTGACTACTTGTGCTTCTCATTTGACAAGTCTTCAGACGACATAGGGATCTGTAATTTGCCCCCCTCCAATTCCTTTAACTCTTCTACCGCCGGCGGCTTTCAAGAAATTCTTTTATCCTTGCGACCAATTCTTCCTTCTTGCCCCCTCTTCTGATATCGTAGCGACCCATGAATTCCTGAAGCTGTGCTACGGTGGCGCGCCGCCAATTGTCGTTCCTCCAGAGGGAAATGACGGCGTCTTCGCTTAATGGCTCGAATCTGGGTCTTTTGGAGAAACCCTCATCATCTCCAGACCGTTTTCGATTTTGCATGTCGATTTCATTGGTTAGCATATTGAGTCTTTTCGTGATGGTCCGCGTGTCCTCACTGGCTTCAAATGTGCGCCTCATTTCATCCAATTTCCGAGCGCTCCAATCATTTCCCAAAAGAGTCAAGTCCTCATCGCTAATATCCAACTGGAGTGCCTGCTGCTTGATTGTTCTATGGAAAAAATTTAATGTCGGATTGTTATGAGCACTTGGTTCATAATATGGCCACGTCTCTAAACAATCTAGAAATTTTCCGTACCAAGCAACGAATTCTGGCGGCACGACATCTTCATCCTTGGGAGAAAATTGACCTGCACTTTGCGTCAACATATGGTTGGGAAGACTTCTCACTTCGCTTATCCAGGGAAGGTTTATGAGAAGAAACCCATCTGAAGCCTTGCGTTTTTCAATATGGTGAGTATTAGTAGGGAATAATGCATAAAGGTTAGGTTTTGAACTCTTCTTCGTACATCCAAATACCACTGCATACCGTTTGAGCCTGACGCACGACTGATATAGCGCTTTGAACGTGTCGAACGATTTGGAATACCCGCCCTCTCTAGTAGTTCCATTCATTCCATCGCTTGAATCTGCCGCTACGAAAAGAGGCGCTTTGAGATTGAAGTAGGGCTGAAACCTCGCGAGTTTTCTGAAACAAAGGAGCTTCAAATATGGTGCCTTTGTAGATTCCACGTGCTTTTCAAAATCCTGGTCGATATCGATATCAAGACTAGGTATTGAATCCTCACTCGTTTGATTATGTGTTTTTGGTATGTGATCAAACAGATAGCTCCGCATGAACTCCGAGACTTGTTGGGGAATCAAAAGTATCTTCTCATTAGATTCTTGAGGACCCTCTGAATTTTCTGCATCTTTTGGTATATTCCTCTTCCTAATAGATACTCCCTTCAATAAGAACGGCTTTTCGTCGACCTTCGGCACAATTTCCTGATTCGTTCCACTCTCGTAGTGTTTCGACTTCGTATGTGCCAATTTCATTTCACCGCTTTGAGTATCGACTTTCTTGAATGCGCGGGTGTGCTCGTGATTATATAAGGTATATCCCTTGATTGAGCAACCCAATTGGCCCCCTATTCCAGGGCCATCGCTTAAAATCAAATCACACGAAAACTGGACTCTTTTCACCTCTTTGAGCCTAAAGATCGCGTCTCGAATCTGGGATGAAACCGTAGTTTTCAGCCATGGTGTTATGTCCCCAAAGAGTTTGAAATCATCATCATTCTCATCTTTTGTGGCTTCTTTCTTGAGATAATTGGTATTGAGAAAGATATCGCGAAATTGAGTCACGTCAAACGGTTTGGTGTTCTGCTGCTCGGCATCGGTATATGTATCCAAGAAGAGGGGCGTAATATGGATATGATTAGAGTCAAAGTCAGTCACCAACGTGCGCAAACTGTCCTTCAACTTTTCGTTCTTATATGGCAGATCACTGTTGGTGCACCAAAATAATCTTTTGCGATTATATTGCGGCTTTTTCTGAAACTCTCGAAGAATAATCTCTAACACTGTATGAAGACTATCTGATGTCGCATCGGCTACAGGGAATTTTGAGCGAATCAGCACTTCATCTTCAAACTCATCCAGTAGCAAGTTGATGAGCAGCTTCATATTCGAGCTGTTGAGGTCATTGAGAGAGAACATCCTGTTGAGTCCCGATTGCCGTGGATATTTTGAGCTTGTGGTGTTACAGTTGTAGAAATAGATGCCTACACCATTGCTAGGAAAAGTTATAATCATTTCTGAAAGAAGATCGTTTATACAATTGAGAATCTCCACAATCTGACTCTGGCCATTGAGTTGCCGAAGCGGCGTGTAAATTGCATCTGAGAGTTCGATCAAGAACACGATTCCTTCACGAATCTCGTACTGCGTATACGGCTCTTCCACTAAATCCATATCAATTTTTATAAAAAGATATTAAAAACGAAGAGAATTGATAAGATTAATGTGCTGGGTGGGGGAGAACTCGAGATCGAGCTCGATTCAAGACGTGTTTAGTGCGGGGCCAGTGCAAGACAGTAGGACTCGCGTCGCGGGCCCAAACAGATTCATACCAATTGTTTCTTGGGCTGAATCACGTAGGAAGATGGCGTGTTCCAGAAAATAAATAAAAAAAAGAATAGGTCACGGAGAATCTGTGAATTGTAAACAATTCTAAAAGTCCGTACTTTTCTTTCTTTTCATGGGACAATTGTAAGTGACTTTTCTCGTTTAGCTCGCGGCCCCAGACTCTCCTGGGCCGATCGCGTGCTCGCCAATTCAGAGCCGGTGATAGCACGAGCCGCTTGCTTGATAACAGATACTCTTCAAATATACCAATTTTCGACATTACGCCGTCTTTTTTACACACAACACTTCAAATATGGCAATTCACTACGTGCTCATTTTAAATCGTCAAGGTAAGACGCGGCTTGCTAAGTGGTATGATAGTTCAATCACCGAATCTCAGAAGCTGGAAACTGTGAATGAAGTACACAGGCTTGTATCATCGAGAGACCTGAAATATCAAAGTAATTTCGTTGAGCTACGTGATAACATGTTGGTTTATAGGCGATATGCAGGCCTATACTTCATCTTGCTGATAGATTTCATCGACAATGAGCTCAGTTATTTGGAGCTGATACATTTCCTCGTGGAGATCTTAGACACATACTTCGACAACGTGTGTGAGCTCGATTTGGTGTTTAACTTTTACAAATTGTACCCTATCTTAGACGAGATTTATTTGGGCGGAGAGCTCATGGAAACGCTGAAGACTCGCGTTCTACAGAGACTAGAATATATCGACACGTTGGCAGCGTAGATGAAAAGGCCCAGGAAAGTGCATACCGAGAGGTACATTGAGGAAAATTTATATTTCAAGAAACATTGACGCTCTGAGAAGAGTTGATCTTTTCAAAACACAAGACATGATCCAGGAAGTTATCAGTGTGAGGCTAATAGAATGATTGAAATGCCGAAAGTAATGTGACCTTACGACATACAGAAGGATCACAAGAAGAAGAGTTGAAACCTCTAAGATTATTATCACCTGTTCGGAGCTTAAGATTAGAGAACATGCTTATAGCTGCCGATGCCGCATTCGTCTAGGATGTCTTCACTGAAATCGACTCAATGCGTATAATATTACTCATCTTCTTCTATAAATCCTGTTCTATAAACATCACTCAAGCTTTTGTAATTCTTTCTCTGTGAGTAGATCAAGCTTCCGTTCAGAGATTATCTCCCATAATTTCGACGTCACCTCCGCGATCAGAAGATTCCCCACGTCCACAATCACCACCGAATTGTCAGTTTCCGGCTGTAAGATTTCCATAAAACACGCCCTCACTTTTTCCTGAAAAGCACTTTTCTCGTACCGCTCTTCGCCCCAATTCTTGCGCAGTGCCAATTCGGCCATCGGTATGGTCAAGAACATTGTCAAATCAGGCTTCGGAAGACCCTTATCGGGACTATAGAGCCATTCTTTACTCTTCAGGTTTTTCTTAGCAAGCGAATACGCTATTCCCGAGTATACATATCTGTCCATCACAACGCTTTTACCACTATCAAGAGTCTCCTCTAATTTGTGAGCTAGTTCCCATCGGTTGGCGCTAAAGAGAAGATGCGCTGCCTCATCTGATAAGTCAAAGTCAGAATTCGTCAAATACTCATTGATAAGCTTACCGATTGGCGTTGATCTGTCGGGAAATTTCACCAATTGGGCGTCTAAACGCAGCAGGAGTATTTCTGCCTGGGTCGACTTCCCGGACCGGTCAAGCCCCTCGAGAAGTATAAGATTACCTCGCATTTCCGTGATTTAGCGGTGCACTTGAAGAAGCTAGGCGTTTTTTTTTGAGGAACAAAAGAAATATAGATGGTTCTTGTGAGTAAATTGCAGCTTGCTTATCAGATGAATACGCGTTCTGAAGACCAGCGCGAGTGAGACGGTCGCGTCTTACTGAACGCGTGTCGATCCAGAATCAAATTTTAAAAACTTGAGGTAGAAATTCTAAAAAGATAACAAAGTTCTTTTGGTGTCAGCTGAGAACAATATTGCATAAAGAAATATCATCAAGTTCATGGTGACTTTGATCGGTCAACAAAACTTCCGGACTTGGAGATGACTTCAAGCAATAAGAGAGAGCTCTGCAACTTTTCTTTGCAATCAAGGGAAAAGTTTCAAAATCAGAGCACGATAAAATCTCTACAAATAAAGACTACGCAAGATGTGCGAGGGATTATGACCGAGTGAGTCAGAGGTTGCCTCATCACCCGGAGATACACCCTCGCTTAGGTCTCTCTTCAAGCCAGCAAAGCGATTTCAAACTAGCCCACACGGAGGCGAACCAGCAAAAACGCCCAGATGCATCAAGCTGAAAAAATGTGCAGTTTCACAGCGACGCTTCTGGGAAGACTTGTGCGGAAAAGAGCGAAGGTGGGAAGAGAACTGGAAAATTTTGAAGACGGACGCGACACAGCGCAGCGGGTCTTTTATGCAGGATATTTGAATGGAACCATAAGGAAGCTATTCTGATCGCGTGAGTGGACCCCAAAGCAAATTCTCCTGATTCTTCATAGTCTATTGACAAGTGTATCAATGGACGAAAATTAAGTTTTTACATGGGAGCGTCTCCTTGAGCTGATATTACGAGTGCCGTAGAACAAGCTATAAATGATGATCGAGTCCTCAAAGAGATCTGATAAAGAAGACCTAATATACTTTGGTGCCAATATAAGACCATGAAGAATCGGAAATTTTCAAAGTGGATCCTATGTAGGAAGCAAGTTATTCTATGAAATATTATGTAGGCTCAGAAGCGACTCTATCCAGAAGTAAAGGGACCGAAAGTGCAGGGACTAAACCGCGCCATAAGGTCTGTTCGAAAAATATGAAAAGAAACATTTAGTGCTTTTGAAAGTTTCTTAGCTGCGAGACTTACAAACATTCTTATACAGCCAATGAGGTGTTTGGCTTTAGTAATCAGCACATGGTTGAGAGAAATGAGGCACCCGGATTTTCCCGTAACCGTGCCAAGCCTTGCGGACTCGCTCGAAGAAGGGGAGGGGAAGTGTATTTGAACGATTGCAGGGATCAAAAGAAGCATACATCGACGAGCCAAGCCTATGCTTCCTTGTTTCTTTTAATAAACAAACGAATTTAGGAGAGCAGTCTGCTTTTAATTGCCGATCTATTTCAAAAATTGCAATTTCACGTCAGACCACCCGACGTTTCTTTCCTTGAAAAGCGGTGTCTGCGTTTCCAGGGCTTTGCCACAAGGCTCGGCAGGTCGGCTGTCTGAGGTGCGCCGGTGGACGCATGAAGAAAAAATGCAGCCATTACGCTTGAATCTTAAGGCTAACCAAATCAGTCATTAAATTGCAATAAAATCTACATAACGAAATTTTTTTGAATCACTTTTTGCCTTATTTTGGCTTTCTTATTTTGGAATACATTTGCTCTAGAATGTGCGAAGAATGTCGAGACCTGTTTTTGGCAGGACGTCAGATGGGCCAGACTGCCAGGGATACAGAATGCTCGATTGGGCCAGATCGCGAGCGCGCGTCGCCCGGATCGAGCCGGCGCCCGAAAACACATGCAGGCGGGCGCGGGGTCGCCGCAACTTGGCCACCGCAAGGGAATTAAAAAAATGTTAGTAGCAATTTTTGATATCGGCTATTTACGAAAATCAAGATTTTGAAAATTTGCAAAGAAAGGATTTCGAGCTAGTGACAATTACCAGGGTGAAATAAGTATAAGAATTTGCGACTTGGGAATGTCGTTCAAAAGCTGCCGCTTCCACGCGTTTTTCATGCCGGCAGGAAATGCTTGCTCTTACATATTTTATGAGAAAGCAAGCACTCAAGGGTTTTGAATAAATACTGCTGTGCAAATAGGCACATTCTTAAATGAACCAAACAATTTAATAGACAGCATGAGCAGCAATTATGGATGGCGAAATAGAGAAGAAAAAGCTTTGACAGCGGACAACTGTGTGCCATTCCCGCACGCCCTGGCACATCCCTTCTTTTATACCAGAGCAATGTTTCAGGAGTGCAGCATTCGTGACACAGCCAACCTTAACCAAGAAAACTGCGAGGTCGAAAGAAATTTCACTCGAGCTCAAGCATGTGAATTTCAATGAGTAAAATTGCGAAACTCGTGCCCTCTTTCATCTACAATGTTTATGCTCTTTAAATTCAACGCCTCTTTCTTTGCTAGTTTCTCGTCTCCTAACAGCGATTGAGTTAAAATGTAAACCGCTTTTGCAAGATATCATGTTGCGTGTCAGTTCTTGCGCGTGCACTAAAAATTTATTGCTTTTCAACACCACCTGTTTTTGCCTCCAATAGTTATGTTGAGATTTGTTTGTTTTTCAATTTCATTTTCTGATGGCGAGCTTCGCTGCACGATCCCTGTGCCTGCTGCGCAGTCTGCTTGTATGTCTGACATCTGTATGCATGCCGAAAGTCCGCCCGCGCCTTCCCCGGGCTAACACCTGTTGCTGCTTCGGACCCCAAATCTTTCTCGTTCGGAACGCCAAGATCTGATCGAAATTATTCTTCGTTTGCTCAACGACCAGAATTCAGCTCGAGGTTGTATTCGTCAATTGTTTCTAAGGCCTAGAGTGTCGATCTATATTCCAGATCACCTTTTCGAAACACCCCTGACCCGTCTTCTGTAAAGAAAGCATGGCTTTACAGGTCCTCACAGGTATGTCCATCAAACAAACATTTCTTATTATTGGCAATTTCTGACCCGATGATTCATTTAAACCAAGAATACTGTACTAACCCTAAGTTGGTACGCATCCAAATTTGGCGTTTTATGCGTGGAGATTGCAGGCCACCAAGGCGTGTTCCGTGACGCTTGTTTCGAGCGCCCTAGATCCGCTGGTTTCCATTCGGTGGCAGTCTTCTCATCTCGGGAGCGCAAAGTTTATCCCTACGCATTTCTATCAAAGTCTAGGCGACCTTGATCTGCTGAAACCAAAATACGATGTGGTGATTTTGAGCGTGTCCAACTTGCAAAGCTTCCAGGATACATGCGCAAAGTTAACGCCTTTCTTACATTCGGGATCACTCATTGTGGTCGAGTCAACGGGATATGTCCTGCTCGAGCCGTTTGTGACGTCAAGCTTCCCAAAACAAAAACAGGTCACTGTGTGCTCAATTATGAACGAAGCGGATGTGAAGCGGGAGCCAAAATCAAACGTGTTCCAGCATAATGTTTTAAATGCAGACCAACGTATTTACCTTGGCACATGTACCGATGAACAAAAGCTGCTTTATAAGGTGGGCGACTCTGAAAATTACTCCAAATTCTATAAGCTCTTGCAGTTGGTACAGGAGCAGCTGCGTGGCTGCGTGTCACTTCTCAAGTCAAATAACTACAAGGAGTTTATGACTTATCAATGGAAATTGGCCTTACCACGGATCGTGTTAAACCCATTGTCGGTGATTTTTGAGGAACCGTTCCCTGCGAACTTGGAACAGCAAATCTTGGCCAAACCATTAATTTCTGGGCTTGTCAACGAGATTTTTAAAATCATCAAGAAAATGGAGTGCAAGCTCATTAAGGGATTCGAAAATGAGGGAAATATCATGAAAAACTGGGCGGCTCACTACCCCGTTACCGAGAAGTCCACTGAGCCCCCGTTCATCAATGCAAACCTGGTGTTTTACAATTTTTATCATTGCCTTGATGTCGATATTGACTTGCTATTGTTGCAGCCGATTCTTTTGGGTGACGATCATGGAGTGCGTACTCCATATTTAGAAAATCTCTACTCGATCGTGTGTCAGTTGCTCAAGATGAACTTTGCTGATCTGCTTTTCTTCGCTCGTAAAACTTCAGGCTCAGATACATATGCGAAAGAAATCGAGGCGATGCTGCAAGACTTCAACCGTCTTAAGGTCGAAAAAGAAACGTTCGAGGCGCAGTACAAAGAGCGCCAGGCGCACGTGCAGCAGATGGAAGCTTCCATTGCACAAAGACAGCACGTTCAAGATGCATTGGTGCAGAAATTTGAAGACCAGTCGCGGCTATACGAGGCCAAATTGAATGAGTTGGGCAACGCACACGCCCAGAAAGAGGCAGGCTTAGCAAATTTGGACGCGATTTTGAACCATAAAACGGAAGCGTTGAAAGCTTTGGATGCAAGGATTGCACAAGCTGAAACAGCGCTTCATCAGCTTCAGAGTCAGAGTCAGAGTCAGAGTCAAAGTCAGAGTCAGAGTCAGAGCCAGAGCCAGAGTCAAGGCCCTCAGCACTCAGAAACCCCAGCCAAGGCGGTTGATGCACAACCAAAGGAAGTTCCAAATGCCACCCACCAAACGGCGGCTCAGGGGTTACAGACATATGATCTTCTGCAAATGCAGACTCCCGATCTTTCCGATTTGGCTCATGTTGCTGCTTACGGGGACGAATTAAATGCCGAGACCCCTAAGCCCCATTCTCAAAGTCAACAAATGCCACACATTCCACAGAATCCCCAGATTCCTCATAATCCACCTACACAGACTCCTCACAACTCCGTGAGCCAGGCTGGTGCTTACGGGCGCTCCGATAGCGGAAATTCTCCCGATAGTGGCATGAGCGAGAAGGAAAAAGAACTATTGAGAAGAGAGCAGGCGATTATGGAACGTGAGCGCGAGCTCAGACATCAATATCCCGGCCCGAATAATGCCGCAGAAAGTGAACCATATTATGACGCCCACACTGGCGAGCAATATCACGATGGGTCGAATTACCAGAACTTTCCGCACCAGCACCAGCCACATCAGAATCAAGGGGGTGCTCCACAGAATGCGGCATTCCCAAGCAATGGAAGTATGAACCAGAGTTATCGTCCTTCGCAATCGCTCACTGGACCGAACCCATACAATCAGCCATACGAGGGCACGGGATATGAGCAGCGTCCGCCACATGGATTACCACCAAACGGATTCCCACAAAACGCGCTTCCCTCTACACTCAGAAATCCTCAGAGATATCAGCAAAATGGGCCCGGCTTTGGCAATGTGCAGCCCCAGCGGCCCCGCATGATGTCAAACACTAGCCAGCCCAATAATTTTAATCAGGGTATGCAACAAAACATGCAAGGCATGCCAAACATGTCCCAGAACATGCCCCAGAATGGGCAAAGTATGCAAAACATGCAGAACATGCAGGGTAGAAATACGAGCTATCTGGGTCAAATGATGCAGCAGCAGGGCGCACTGCAGTTCGTAATGAACCAAGGCAATGTTCCAGGACAAAACTTCCCCAGCGGTGGAAAAAGAAATAACCGTCGGTCTGCGTTCCCCGACCAGGCACTTAACATCGATTACGGAGGACGGGGCGGTATGCCCATGCCTACTGCAAGTGGCGCGAAAAAAAACATGCAAAACTCGCCCCCGATCCCCCCAGTAATACAGCCGAAAAAATCTTTCAGCACAAACACAAATGCCCAGGCACTCAGCAACAATCATCTTCGGATTTTAAACCAGAACGGGTCGTCGAATTCCGATTCCTTGACGTCACACGGAAGCATGGCAGATGATTCCCCTAAGCCGCTGACGCCTGACAGTACACGGGACATCAGCATTGAAGTGCCTATAGTGGAAAAAGCAGGAAAGCCATTGGGCGGCATTGCGCCACCGGTCGAGGAAAAAAAGAAAAAGAGGGGTTTGTTCAGATAAGTCCAGGAGGAAGAGCCATTGGCTGTAGTGAATAAAAGCATTTAATACATCGACAAGGGATATAGAATATAGAAGAAGTCAAAGTATTTTCAAGATTTGAAGGATGAATGGACTGTGAGAAGCAGTAAGAAAATGGAGGGGAGATGGCTGCAATTCCTAAATTGACCTCAAACTCGCGCGGGATGCGGCAGTGGCGCCAACTAAGATGTCAATAATTACACTCCAATTTGTCAGAGATTTCATGGTTTTTTATTGTATTCTGTATATTATTTTGGCGCTTCGCTCATTATTTGGTATTGTATTATCCGGTAAAAACATACTAAAGAGCCGCGCCTTTCCAGAAACTTATTACTAATATTTTGAGTCATAGAGGCCATTGTCTATTTGCCGATGGGCGTTAGAATCCTGGCTGCGAGGATCGCTCGAGTTCTGTAGAGCAGCGACCCCTCGTTCCGCCAGCAAGGCAAGCAATGTGGTTTTTTATATAGAAGATGAATGATACTATAATACTGATGCCTTCCGCTGAAGTATTGAAGGCCCTTTGAAGTTTTTTTTGGACTTTGGGTATTCTAATATCGGTCGTAAAATATCCAAATTCGTATATTCAATTATATGATGCATATGCAGTTCATGAACATGGAGTAGTTATGTACTTTTATATTACTCCTGGTTTCAGGAAAAAGAAGTTCTAAGTGTAAAGAAAGTGTTCATTATTGAGGTCGAGTTCTCGCTTTTAACTTCTGAAAATATCGACAATTCGAAACTTTTCGAGATTCTATCCTCCAGTTCGAATTATTTTACGCGCATACTTGACACTGGGCGTGACCGCGTGCTCATACTAACCAGTAACAAGCCAGGACTAATCTATTTTTCACGTGCCATAAAGACATTCGCTATGGGCTCTTTTTGAAAAATTCAAACCCATTCTTTTATAAATGATCGGTACAGCGAAATTTCTGAGAATTGCGAATATCTTTTCTTCGATACAAGCCTTCAAATCTCAGCGTTTCCAATTTCGCGCGCTGGCCTGGCCCTGCCTCCGATTTGAGATCTCACATTGAAGTAGACGCCTAGAAACGCTTTTCTTGAAAATTCACCGCCCCACAGCCATTTTGTTTCCACGCTTTATAGAACATGGGTCGTAAGTTTTATGAGGACGATGAGCTCGTGACCACTAAACCGGGTATAAACGCGCCAATTTCGGCGGAACTCGAGGCAAAAGAATCAGCCCATGGCAACATTTCATTCGTCGACGGCATGGGCATCCGCACAACGCCGTATCTCGAAAAACAAGCGAATGCTTTTAGATTCTACGTGCACGAAAAGAGTTCGTTAATTTCGGCCGAGCTTGCCACGCAGAAAACCGCACTTGCCAACGAATGGGCCATCTTGAAGGCTAAGGTGGACGCGACCATTTTGGACCCGGTGTTTCCTGGAGCTGTCAACTTTTTTTTCCCGATTTTAGTAACAAACGTATTTGTAGCAAGAAGAGCTTTGCCTCTTCGTTTCATGACATCCACGCTTGCCGCTGGAGTGTCTCTCAAGTACAATATGCCACTCACATACGAGGCGTCCAAAAGCCGGCTTTGTGCATGGGAAAAGGAAAACTTCCCCGAGCTTCACAAGCAGCAGAATGAACTTATGAAATCTGCAGAAATCTGGGTGAAAGATGCGAAAGTGTTGCGGGATCAGGCGAAGGTGGACTTGCAGAAGCTGGTGCATGATGCGAGACTTGCGATCGTTAAAGCATTGAAGGAC
Source organism: Metschnikowia chrysomelidarum (assembly GCA_030582795.1). Taxonomy (NCBI): domain Eukaryota; kingdom Fungi; phylum Ascomycota; class Pichiomycetes; order Serinales; family Metschnikowiaceae; genus Metschnikowia; species Metschnikowia chrysomelidarum. The sequence continues at coordinate 46,374 of JAJMGZ010000016.1, forward strand.
GAGTAGATTTATAGACGGTAAAGAGAATAGAATGCGTGTAATATGGGAATAATGTGTGTTACAAAATGTATGAGTTGTAGATGTATTGATGACGCATAAGGTCTTTTATGAATAATGACATTGAATGAAGTTTTTGATTGGTTTTTTCTTGCTGAAAAGAGCAGCTTTTGATTTGGAAGTGACTTCATGGATGAGACCAAAAATTTGGAAGATTTATACCATATCAATCGAAGTCCGAGCGAGCATCCGGATTACGAACTTTTGGACTGATCAAGCTTTGGAGTCAGCAATACCTTAGAAGCCTTTGCCGGATATTCGAGATATTTCAGGGCTGTGTCTTTCAGCAGTAACCATGTCTTTCTGTAAGATGAGGCTTCTCAGCGACTAGAGAAAACACTAGGGAATTGGGTTTGGAACATTTTCAAGGAAAAGATCGTTAAGTTCTCACAATCAATGCGTGAGAAGATCATAAGTTGTGTAAACTAATGCCACACCACCAACGACAATCATCACATAGTTCACTGCGGTCGCCAAGTAAACTCCCTTCTTGTTACCTTTGGCATTTTCAAAGTCGCAACATGTTTTTAAGTGAAGCATCGGCGGATACATGTACACCAAGGGAATACACGCAAAACAACCGACGAACGAGACAAATTTGTCGAGATTCTGACCCCCGTAAAAGGCCACGCACGAGGTGAAAACCACAAATAAGAGACGTGTAGCATTTTTAAGCCATTTAATCATGCCCGACGCCTTCCCGGTTTTTGAACTGGAAAATATGCGCAGCTCGATTAAACGCACAGCTGGGAATATCTGGATTGGCGTGGATAAAAGAATGGCAATTGCATAGAAAAGCTGGACCATGATGATAAGGGCCAGATCCTGTGGCAAATTAAGAAGAATCACCGTTTCGATTTTCTCGCCGTAGGTGAGATATCCCAATGCACCAATAAAGACAAAAATTGCCGATATTGTCAAAATGACACTAGCCAAGACACGTGGGAAGTGGTTTGGGTAGATCATGGACTCTTGAATAGGTATAATGAGCCCGATTCCCTCGAACGCAAAGATCGCCACGCCAATGAAAAGCGAGAATTCCGATTGGTTGAAGAAATAATGCACACCTTCGCCTATTTTAAACTCATTCTCAATGAGTTGTAGAGCAGTGAAACAGACAATTGTAACGAGTCCGCCCATGATGAATATATTGGCGATAAGTGCCAGTAGCGATAACTTCGTGATGTCTCGAATCAATGTGAGGGGGGTGAGGATGATAGCTTCGAGAATAATGAACCACACGATATCGAGATCGGCAACTTTGTAAGTGGAAATATTGACCAAGAAAGCACGTAAGTTTTCCGCCGTAAACACGATGTACGTGGCGACAAATCCGACCTGTGACACCACTATCAGAAACAAGATGAGCTGTTGAAACCAGGGGCCATAGCACTTTTTTCCAATTTCAGAGAAGCTTGAAACTTTGGCGGCAATCTTTGCATACACCAACACTACGTAACACCAATACGAAAGCAACCCAAAGAGGAATAACATGCTTGCAGAGAAAATGAGACCACCGCTCGCAAATGCCTTGGGCAAGAACAACACGCCGGTACCGACAAATGCTTTCACAAGCAAAAAGTATGCTTTGGTATCCGTGGCCGTGCCTTTCGGATTGAACGTGGCAGAGGCTGTGCCGAGGAGCGGAGACTGTTCGTTGTCAGGGGAAATTGCGTGCTCAATGTCGGAGTCTTTATAGGCAGAATAGTGACATGCAACAGCATCCTCGTCCTCGAGATCTTCGCCGGCAAAGTGGCCGTAAATACTCAAGAATTCCACGAAATTGCGCGTGATCAAGTTCGGCTTTACCTTTTTGGCGTGCGTCAACACGAATTCTCGGCGAAACCCACCGGGAACGTTTAATGAGCTGGCAACAGAGCCTCTGCGAAGAGACTCCAGATCTGCCATTGAAGATAAACTTTTCGATCGTTTGACCAGTGGCCGCTCGCTGTTGTTGCTACTGAATCTATAAATATCATGGGTTACGTCTGCACCCTCCGAGGCGAAGATATTGTCGTCCACCGTCTTGAGATGTCTCTGTGCCAGTTCTTGTAGCTTCGGGTCCAATTTTGAATTTCTTCTGAATGTCTCTACGAACTCCTCTGAGCGTGGGCTAGCGCTTTTTGAATGGTCGAAAGCACGAGAATTAATCGACAGATCATCACCCTTTAAAAAGGCAGAATTGCCCTGAAACAGACTAGCTAATGAAATTGAATGACGAGGTGAGTTTTTGGAGCCATTGGGTGAAGCGGGAACCCACAGTCGGGCGATTTTTGCCATCAGACTTCGTCTCCTGTTGGACGCTATGTCACGTGGCAGACTCATGGCGGATTCCGGTTGTGGATAGCTTCGATACTGATTTTAATTAAAGTCGAATAAATAGGTAAAAGCTTCGATCGAGTCGGTTAGATTTTGCGAGCAAGTGTGTGGTGGACTGATCCAGCAGACGATTGTTTGGATGGGGTGTTACAGGGTCTAATTTTGGGTGGTGGGTAGCGATGGCGCGATAAGCCCTGCGATAAGCCGCCGCTGTTTTGGTGGCCGCGCGGAATTCCCTAATGAGCCTCAAAAAATCGAAAAAATGTATTGCAGTAATAGAAGAGAATCTCCACCTGGTAAGATATAAGAATATCATCAAGCTCTAAATACAATGCTAAAGTGTTGCGGGTAAATTTGAGGAAATTTCCTTACGCAAAAGTATCTTGTTGATCCACACGCACCTGTAGAAATTTGAAGCCATGCGAGCATGCGGCATGAGCCATGGCTTGCTTCATAATTTTGATTGATTTGAGAATGCGAAGAATTTGCAAACAAAAAATCGTAAATTATTGGATTTGATCATTGAAGTTAGAAAGCAGTATTGGTTATCAAAATGCTGTAAATGTACAATCCCTATGCTATAGTATTCTTTGTTGTGAACAATCGGGTAGTCCACTCGTGACGTTCTTCAGCAAAACTATTGAATAAATCAGATATAAAACCTTCAATTTTGCCTGGATATGAACTTAACCGGCCACAGGAACGATACCTAGTGTTGAACCACGAGCGTAGCTTTTTAGCTGCTCTGCGTAGGCCAAAGAGTGGTTACTGAGCATTGGTTTTTTTTTCTAAATGCGCGCAAGAGCTCATGCACTAAATCGTCCGGTACATATGGCGAGTGCATTTTAGGTAGATTTTTTAGTAAATAGGCTCTTTGGCCGAGCGGTCTAAGGCGGCAGACTCAAGTTCTGTTATCGTAAGATGCGCGCGTTCGAATCGCGCAGGAGTCAATTCTTTTTTTGTTTTTAATGATGTCTTTGGGAAAGTAAACGGCAATTTATTGGCGGTGATGTCAGACAATGTGGTGCATGAGAAGTGCACAAAGTGCGATCGGTTCTCCTCCATGCATGAATCATGGACGGTATAGAGAGCAGGCGCGAATCTAGAGACCGCAGCCAAGTTGTGGAGTCACGTGAGCGAGAGAGCTTGTAGAAATGGGGATTTGAGAGGGCCGGCGGAAAGAAACTAATGTTTTTAGATGCTCGAGCTACTTTGAATTGTTCCAGAAACACGGCTACCACGAAAATAATGGATCTTCTCGGTGGCTGAGAACGAGCGGCTATTTCATAGTAGAATAGAGGGCGGGATCGGCCGCGAGATCCCGGAGCTTTGAATTGGGAATTTTAAAGCCAAATTCAAAAATTGAAATATGAAGTCTGTTTGTTAATGGCGATTGTAATCGATCTCAAAAAAAAGCTGCACAAACCACGCAAAAGCTGCGAGGGCCATTTCTTAGTGCAGCTGGAAAAAGTTGGTTTTGTAAAAACACGTGATCAAAGATGGTCTTATCTATGGGGAAAAGCTTTGAAAACCCATGGCGGCCGGGAAAGAGGTTTTTTTTAGGGCATGCATGGACCGTGAATGCAATGCAAGGCCCTTGGAAACACATCCGAAAGAGCAAGCTAGGAAAATGAATAAACAATAAATCTTTTGAAAGCTATAGCGATATTTAGGTTTATAAGATTCACGCGATAACCATAAATCGGTTTTGATGATTTTTTTTCCAGCCAAAGAGTCTGACCCTAATATTTGAGATTTTCATCATTTTAAGTGCGTTGCGCGCACGGTGCAAACTTCGAAGCGTTTATAAAAATAGTAAACTTTCATTTACTCTTGCAGATTCCAACGCAACAGGTCTGGCTTAGTTTCTGGTATCATGAGCTCATTCTCCAGCTTCTTTTTATTTAAAGCTTTTTTGACCATTTTCAGAAACAGGCTGCTGACTTGTAGGACCGCTGAGAATATCTGTATGCACACCCATTGTATTTGCAGCTGCAGGCACATCAACTTTATTGCAAGAAACTCACCGGAATCAATATAGAAAGCAGTTTTCGGGACATGAGAGCTGATGGAAGTTTTCAAATTCAGTGGCTGACCATTCACTTGGGTCCATTTAATCTCTTCTGAGAGCAAGTGTTTGGCGCGAGGCACATAAACTACCTTAAGTCGTAATGCTCATTTCTTAACCAATAAATTGGGCAAAAAAAAAAAAGAGATTTGACCAATGCTACTGTTGAAGTGTATTTCTATACACGGCAAAGTCTCAAAAGATGTCACAGAGACAAATTTAGTGGCAATTTCTCGCACAATGCACATTTAATGCCAACTCAGTTTATTGGTCTGAAGCTTCTCTTGCATTTGGACATAAGTTGCCACCCTCTCATTTGAGGATTATTTTACAGGCTACTTAGAGGGGGGACTTGTTATCAGATCAAAAATCACATTCAAATATCATGCAGCACTTATTCATTCGTTAATCTAGTGACCTATAGCATTGCACTTCTTCTTCGACTAGAAAAGAGTAAACGATTTTTTGTGGAAAGCCTCCTAATCATATCCTTAAAGCCTCATCAATGGACTTATCGTGCTCTTGTGTTCCTTTACGGAAGTTAGTATCAATGCATGTCTCAGGTACCCTTATTGTTACATTATTGATGGCCGCCAGGGGATACTGATGTTACCTTTTTTGAAATTTGCCTGGATTCTCATCCACCTCAAATCAGGTCTACGTAGAAGAGGTGAAAGCAGCTTGAGTAAGCGACTTGAAATTAGAGTATAGGATAGAATAGTAGTGTCTCGAAATGAACCCCATTGAATATAGTTTTATGTTTATAGGCAGATAATGGTCAAAATTCAGAATGCTTTCCTTTCGTACGTCCATTGCAATTCAGGCGTGACGGATGATTCGTGTGGCCGTCTGCATCGTGCACGAGTTAGCCGATTAAAATCAGGCCATGTTACATTGACTCGTCAAGGACGTGCGCCAAGCCTTCGATGCCTTCTCTGACATCGAAGAAGCTCACAAAAATAATGAAATGTGTTTGAGTCATTTAAGAATTCAGTGCCGAGTATTCCGTCAAAAATTCACATACCACATTGTGAATAATCCTTTGAACTTTGAAATGCGAATTTACTGTTGCTCAAGAATTCTATTTTAGGAAAGTGAAGCTCGCTGGCTGCCGGCTAAATGCCTGGCCCACACGTGCGAAAAAGCCCGGGTAACCCCCCACTTCTTTTCCGCGCGAGAATACTTAAAGGGCCGACCTCGCACACCTAGCCTTCTTTCATTTTCCCCAAGTCTGGCCTTCCCATTCAATTGGTGAAGCGCTTCGCCACGAATACTGGAGGCTTCCTAGCTTTTCAGCTAGCAGTATTCACCTTGTTTAATATTTATTATTGGGTACAAGGGGCAGATCGAAAGGGACTTCATAATCCTGGGCTTCAGAAGGGCATACCATAACCCGGACTTACTACAGGGCGTCAAAACCCGGACTTACTACAGGGCGTCAAAACCCGGACTTACTACAGGGTGTCAAAATCCGAACATATAAGGGCTTCAATTCCTAAACAATATCAAATGCGGCAACGCAGTGGGGACACTCATATCCAAATCCAATACAATATCGAATACAATATCGAATACAATATCGAATACAAACTCATCTTAAATAGTTTTTTTTAATCAATTTTTTTACTAAGATTGCTGTTTATAGTGTAGATTCAATTTCCTTTGAAGCTCCTGAGGAATTGTTCGTCGGAGAAAAGTATGCCCCCTAAAAAGCGTCGGGCCGCATTAATTACAAATTGCATTCTGCACAAAAGATTGAAGGGGGCTTGGGCTTTGTCACATTCCAGACAAGCGTGCAAGGATAACTAGAAGGATCGAAGATAAGTACTTGAATAGTATTCTTCTTGGTTTTGACCACCGCCTAATTTCATAGCTCGGATTGGATTTTAAAAAAAGAAGACGTCAGTTCTTCTTTTTAGAAAGCACCGCCCCAGACACATCGCAAGGAAGGACTTTCATCAAGGGGAGGTGATCAGCAACATTCCGTTCCATTGTCAAGGGACTGTATATAATGATTTATTAGAGATAAGCCAGAGCCGTGTGACGAAGCGGAACCCTATAAAACACAAAAATGCGCCTTTTCGATGTGAAAATTTCATGTAAGTCAAAATGGAATCAACTAAATTCTCATTCAGGTTCCCCTATTTTAAGATTTCTGTAGGACACTGTAAGGAAGAAAAATTCAAGCAGGTTGCTGAAATTTCAGAATTCAATTTTACTCAAACCTTGAGGATTTCCGAGTACGGAAGTTTTGAGGCGATCCGTTATAACCAAAATGGCACAGTCGAAGTATTAGACAGCACTAAAAAGCGCGGTGAAGGTTGGGGAGTATCGTTGGGAATGAGCAGCTTTCTTGGAGTGTTTGTCACCGGAGAGGGATCTCGTGAGATTGAAAATACAAACAAGAAACTTTTGAAGTACCATGAGCTCAGGTTGAATGATACAGCTCAAACCAAAAATCTTGAAAGCGTTACCATTTATAATAATGGTTCGTGTTTGTTGGATTACGAGTACCCATGGAAAAACAATACGTTCGTTGGGACGACATTCAAGTCGACTGTTACCGATAGGTGTGACGGGCCCTTAATGGCCGTAACATCCGATCAGCTTACTAATGAAGTCCACTTTTTAAAGGGTAAGACGGACTCAAATTTGATTGAATAATGATCAATTCGGGGTTTCTATAATTCATACTTTACAATTAAAATTTGCTTTTACGCTCGGTTGTGTTAGAGTCGATACTTCTGAGATACAATTAACTGAAAATTGTGTATTAACCCTTGGACATGAGTGAACCAGTCTGGCTTTCCGCCACTTGTGGTCGGGCGGAAAGCCGACGTTATAAATATCCATGTAGAAACGGCCACCGGGCATGTTAATGGGGTCGGAATGAGTGTCCCCGTGAGCTAAGACGGAACGCTCAGAGTAGCCCGTTTCATAAATTGGTGAATGAAGAGGCCTTTACGCAGAATTTTGGTGTTACTAGAGGAAATAGAAATGTGGAAGGAGCTCCTTAAATCGATATCTTATTACTGATCATGAAAGGCGCAAGAAGTTATCGGAAACTCGAAAAGACTGAGTTTCAGGACATCTCTTTCCCGGAAGTTCAATGAAGCCGGCGCTAATGCTTGCAAGAGAAAAAGAAGCAAATGCATACGACTTCAGCAACCTAAAAATAATTCTGTGGTCAGCCGAAAGAGGCTTCCCCGCAGGCGCCCCTCTTCAATTATGAGCCCTGGGCTTGAATTCTTCGCCGTGTCGCTTGGGGTTGATCCTGCATTTCTGCTCCTTTATTCCCAAATTGGTTTGCAAGATAGCTATGATTTGAAAGTGCCCAATGAAGAGAGACCCTTGACTGTTTGGGTGGAAACCTAAAATATCTTAATGTCTTTTTGACTGATTACCCAAGTGTATCCTTATATTGGAATTGTTGTACGAAGTCAGACTTTTCAACGTTGCATGAAGGCCACGCGCAATGTGATGTCATAGCACGCGAACATGTATGAAAGTTATTTTTACGGCTCGCTTATTTCAGCCTACTGATGAAAAAAAAAATGTGATTTGATGAATTGCGTTTGCAGTGGTCATGCTTCAAACAGATTTATACAGGAAATGGACTGAAGACTACTGTTTGCTCCCCAGGACTCTTCGAACCGCATTCTATTTTTAAATTTGGGCAGCTAGAAATGTGATTGGGGTTGATTCTGAGGTTTGAAAGTTGACGTATAAAGACTTCAGTGATTTCCATTATGACCACTCATTTCTGACTTTATCTACCACCATTTTACATATCCAAAATGCAAATACTTCCTCTACTCACAATTCTCGCAACTGCTTTTGCTGGCCAGTCCTTCAACCCTCTCATCATTCGTTCAGGCTCACAGTACCAGTATGCTCTGCTTAAGGCCTCGGGCTCAGAAGTAATCGCAGGATACAATGACCGCTTGCAATTGGTGTTAAACAGCGATGGTTCTTTGATCGATACCACCACCAAGAAATATGTGTACGTTGAAGATGACAGTTCATTGACATTATCCGACGAGTTGCAGACGGGCTTCTCCTTTGACGGCGGATATTTGGCATTCAATGAAAAAGCAGCCTTTTCTGTTTGCTCTGAGAGCAAAGTTGAATACAACACTTCCAGCAGCTCCTGTCTTGGTATTGCTGTGCGTATTCAGGATCCTCAGGACACTGATGATGTGACACCAGGCTCCAGTGAAGCTACCACTGAAATTGCCGCCCCAACATCTACCGAAAGCACAGAAGCAGTGGAAAAAGATAATGTTGTATCTTCGACAGCTTCTCAGAACGCCGCCACCACCACAGTAGATGATAGTGCACCTAGCTTAGCGGGGGTAAGATTTGGCCTCGTTGCAATTCATTCAGGATCCGATGTTCAGAACTACCCAATCATGAAGGTTGCCGAGCATCCACACGTATTTTCTGTGGGAGGAAATGACGGTGTTACTTTGCAATTGACTTTTGCCGGCGACAGCTCAAGTTTGGCTGACCAGGAAGGTAGAGGTGTGAATTTGGACCAAGAAACGGGCGAATTAGGCAGCGTAGCTCCATTTGGACGTCAGCCTGCAACCTCTGGATTCTCTATTGATGGTAACTATCTCACATATGAGGGAAACTCCGGCTGGAAAGCTTGTCCCAGCAATGAAGGATACAGTTTATCAATCAAAGACTGCACCGGCGGCATCACTATTGCGTTGAGAGCTGTGTATGCGTAAGCGCTGGAAAGATTATTCTCGCAGATGCAGCGTCATTTACAGTCAATTTCAGAATTTCGAAAATTAAACTCTAAATATGTCAATATTATGTAAAGATCAATTCATTTCGAAAAAGTTACTGTAAACATAAGTGGTCGCGGTCCCTTCATACGATCATCGTTAATCGTTTTCTCGGCTGCAAATCACAAGCAGGGTTAGTCACGTGCCTCGTCAAAAAGATCAATGCATGCCCTATATATATACAATATCATTATGTCTTACGTAGACGATGAGCTTTATTTCATGATGATCTCCTTCAATAAATTGAAAATTCCTCGCAGAAGTACGACATGGGTAGGTTTACGTGAGCTCATTTGCTAACTCCAAGAGGAAGGAGCATGATGCTTTACTTTAAGGTGAAAGTTCCAGACCGAGAATCTTACGAAGAAAATGTTAAGGAGACGCCCTCCAGAGGATAAATAGAATCGTCCTGAATAATCGATTGCTTGTTGTAAATACTTTATGAGGTATTCAAAATCTTTGAACCAAAGAATCTTCAAGTTGCATTGCCAACATGAGCTTCAATGCACCGCGAGAAGTTTTCATAAAAGCAACATTTTTCAAGGTCTGGATTGTCGTAAACAAAAAGTAATCGCGTTTGTTTCAGAACTGAGAAGGGGGAATCCACATGGTTCGAGAGCGCCGCGCTCATATGCAAGAAGCACCACCTGCAGTTCACAACAAACAGATCATGTTGACGTCAAGGCCAAGAAAATATTGCACATCAAAATTTTTTTCCATGCTTAAAATTCTATAAAGACGTAGAATTCATGAAGCAATATTATGTGGGGGACCACATTGATCCTTTCAATATAGCAATTTCTGGGTGAGTCTGATGCCGTAAAGTAGAATTTACGGCGTGGGAAGGAGATGCCCGCTCCTGCGAAACGCGACTTCTACCCCTGGCACTGAGCCGAGATTTCCGTTTTGGGAAGTGACACTTGGCCAAGCCAGCTCACGTTGCCTAGAGAGGAATTTCGGCGAGACACAATTGCTCAGACAAAGCGATAATTTCCTCGATTATTTAATTATCTCTCTTTATACCCATCCATTTTCAATTCCTTACCTTCCGCCATTCATTTCCTTCACTTGAGCTTGATTTCCTCACACTCGTTCACGTTTCAGCTCACGTATTCCAGCAAAACACGCCAAATCAAGAAGATCATAACGTAACACAGAGGCCCATTTACCGACCAAAAGACGCTCGTAAAAACACAAAATAGCCCGTTTTTTCTCTACCACAAGCATTTACGAATTTATAAAAACAATCCAGAGAGAAAATAGCGGTTTGTTAGTTACACAATCGAACACGACATCACTTGACGATCACCTTATAGACTTAAAGCTTCTTGGAAACACAGAAACCTTACTCAAAATGATTACAGAATCTTTGCTCGAGTTTGAAGAGTCTCTTTCCGAGATGACGGGCTCTGTGAACTCCATAATGTTGGACCACCTAGACCTTATGGCGGACCTCAACCGCTTTTCTGTGGCAGCATTACCTGAAAAGTGCACAAAAGCTACCGATCTCTCCAAAATATTTCGTTTGTATGATTACACTGCCGATGAGGTCACGCTTTGCCCTACTTGCCGAGGCCGCTTGTCCGAGAATGCGTCGACATGTTGCACCTCATTCATTGAAACAGTATCACAGGGCTTTTCGTCGAGTTTAGAAAGCGATTTCTGGCATTCTTTTATCGAAAACACCTACAAAACGCTTTTGACGCTTCCGAACTACTCTAAAGTGGCATTTTTTCAAGTAGGCGTACCATTCGAGCTCCGTTCATTGGTATGGCAAAAGTTGATCTTGGTTAACCAGAAAAACCTCACAGGAATCCCTGATGAGGCCAAAATTCTTTTCAGAAATTTTCAGCACTCGTACAACCGGGAAATTTCCAAGCAGATCACCAAGGATTTGACGCGCACATTCCCACAATTACAATTTTTTTCCTTACCGCAAACTGTGGATTCCTTGCTCACGATCTTGAACGTGTATGCAAATTACGACTTAGACCTTGGTTACTGTCAAGGACTTTTATTTCTTGTGGGCACGCTTTTCTATCATTTACAGGACCAGGAGTCCACATTTCACGCGTTATGCAAGATCATGGAATGTGAACCCGAGCTACGCTCGATATTTGTGCCTGCAACCATGTCCACCACTTTAGATAGGTGGTACAGCGAGTTCTGGTCGATTCTCACCTCGATAGATGCAGAACTTGCAAATCACCTTGCCTCATTTTGTGACAGCAAGGTGTTCTTATATCAGTGGTGGCTTTCCGTGACCCTCATACATGCCCCCGATTTCACTGTCAACAATCGCATTCTTGACTTCTGTTTCATGGAGGGATGGAAAGTCGGAATTTTCAAGATTTCGATTGGTCTCTTGCGGTGCAACCGGCCCATTCTCATGTCTTTTGGCGAGGGCGACGAGGAAGTCGTTTACCAGCATTTGTTGAATGAGTCGAAATGGGGAAACGTCATCAATAACTCTACTGCATTTTTCGGGGAAATGCTCCTTTCCATGGATGAGCTGCTTTTTACGGCACTTTCGAGCGATTCGATGCCCCCCATGGCAGCGGTCACGCCGCCAAAGAAGAAAGCCACTCACGCAAGAACCGGTCTGTCTGTATTGGGCATGCTAAAAAATTTGACCATTACTGCTGGTAATTCTCTTCCCAAAGACATTGCATTGCAGTCTGCAACCTCTCTTCTGAGCACAGACAGTTTCGTTACCAACGAAAGCAGATCATGCTTATCGTTGCTTTCGCCTTCGAGAGACACTGAGTCCATCTATTCTAACGCGACCAGCTTGTCGTGGGATAGACAGACCAAATACAGAGGAAGAAAAACTTCGTTTAGTGATAGTGGTTCGATTCGGACTTCAACGGATGATCTTACGATAGAGAATGAAGCGCTCAAGACTTTACTTAGGAAGGCATACGCTAGTTTGGGAGACGAGTCGCTCAAGCGCGACATTAGCAACTTGATCGAGGTATAAATACGAGAATGGAAGGACCCACTCATTTAGGATGTTATTATCAACGAGCAAACAAGTTGCAAAACTAGAGAAATAGTGCTGAAATTGAAACAAAAGGCTCATCTAACCAGGTCTGCCATTTTGTGGGCGAAACAGTTAAATAGCTGGGCCTGAAAGTTCAAGTACAAATCAACTTCGGTTCAAACACACATGAAATTTCAGGGACTGTCTAATGCGCGCATTTCATAGATTCACAATGGCGAATCCCGTTTCTGAAGACAGACAGGCTGGCACAGTAAATTCAATCATGAGCATGACTTTTTATGAATTCGAGAAAATGACTTTAAAGACAAAATGTAGAAAGAATTAAAAAGATACTCTTCAATTTAGGTATAAACTGAAAAAGGCCTACTTCAAGCAGAAACTCATCCCCACTACGCGTCTCAAACCCTCACATAAAACAGAACAAAGGCATGGCAGGGTGTGGTCGTGCGCCGTCGGGGAACTCGCACCGCCAAAACGCAGTGATTTTTTTAACGTCACCGATCCCTACTCACCATCCACCAATTAGTGATTATCTAGGTAGTTTTGCATCACGAAGTATGTAAGATTAAATAATTTCCGTTTCTGTCAAAGACAATTTCTCAATGCGATACATTTTACATTAAGCGGAGACGAGAACTGTCAATGGCACGATTGCAGGTCACTGAAATTCGCCGCTGATTCCGAGCTCTCAGGGAAATCAGATTTACATTTTGAAACCCGCCCAATGAACCAAAAATCGCTTAATATTAGAAAAAAAAAAACGGGATTGTAGAGTTTAATGTAAATTTCAATAGAATTATCTAAATTTTTTTTAAGTTTGATACTAACCTGACCAGAAACTAAGAACCTTATTGCATTTTTCAAGAGACCTTGGCGCTGACTACTGAATAGCTCTGCCGCCAAATCCCTTGTATTAACACGAAGACCTCAGGTATCGCACACGGCTCCATCAACAGTGACGCTGCCACGTGCCGCCAGCCCCCAGGGCACGCCTCCTCCGACCCCTGAAGAAGACGTCTCGCTCGCCCAGTTATTGCGGGAAAAGCCCCTTGCTCTAACCGTACTTGAACTTGAACCATCACTTGAAGAAAGTGCTCAGTACGCGTCGATAGTTTTAACCCAGCTCTCGATCCTTCTTTCCACTGCCAACGCCCAAAACTGGCAATCTCATCATAACCAGATCAGGTACATTCTCACCACCGAGCGCAAATACCACTTTGTCCACGTAAATTTCTACCGCAAATTCATCGGTACTGTATTTGACGAGGACTCACCCAAAAAGGATAAACCTCTCTCACCCATCGAGCGTATTTTTAAGGCTGAGCTCGACCATCTTGCTCGCGACTGCACTTTCATCGAATTCTTCACGCACGAGTTCAAGGACGTTCTTGGATCTCAAAGCACTCACTTTGCATTTAAGTGGATCGATCGGTTTCAAATCGACCTAGTCCTTGCGTTCACACTTGTCTCACGTGTCGGCCAACCCGGGTTACCAGAAGTCAAGCAGTTTTTCGAAACCTCTGCTGCCAAAGTTCCCGCGCTTGTCCTCGAAAGAAGCACCGATTCAGACCGTTCTTGGTGTCACGTGCTTCTCGATTGCGTTCTTAGATCGCCCACTTACCCGTTCCTCCACAAGCTTCTGACGATCGGCCAGTTCAACGCGTTTGACCTGACGATTCCTCCCGTACAAGCCTTTTTCCGCAGCATATTGAAAATGACGTTCAAGGAACTTTTGCTCGAGATCGGGCCTGAGAACTTATTGCCTGAAAAGTTGCTTCCCTCGTTGCTTCAGATCAAGCCTGAGGACGCCAATGATAGTATCGCCTTGGTATTGGCCGAGATTCTTATTCCAGGTTCTCAGGGCCTCACTACGAAAAATGGCGGCATTACCGCGCTTACATTCGTCAACAACTTGCCCGAAGCAAATGCCAAGGGTGCCCAATTGCAGGCGTGCTTGAAAACCATCGACCTGCACAAGAATTTCACGTTAAATTGGGATGTTATCTTTACCAAGGTACAGGAATATTTGGTCGATGCCGCCAATCGTGGAAGCCAGCCTTCTGTCGCCAGCATAACTCAACTTTTCTCCGCTCTTGATTATAAACAGGGTCCAATCGACGTGTTTTTGGTCTGTGACTGGTGGTTCGAGAAAACGCTCATGTTCATGTTGCAATCGATGTACACGAAACCAGGCGCCTTCGACGTGTTAAACTCAAGAAGTCTTGCGCTTTGTTATGACGATGAGCGCAGCAACGAAAATGAGTTATTAAAATTTGTCAACATCGCGCGGCTCGAGGTGAAAGTAATGGCAAAATTGAGCACGCAACTGAATGCAAGCTCGAACGGAGCGTTGTCTGAGAGTGATAAGAAATTACACAGCTGGCTTTCCCAGTTCTTCGATTTGCACTGCCGCCAGCAGCCGCACCACGTGATCGCAGGCGCGTTGACTATAGCTGAGAAAAATGGATTCATCCTTGACCGTATCGATCGCTTGTTTGCATTCATGTTGGAGCGTCCATGGACCGATCCAAACGTCAGCCAGTTGGGCAAGGTCATTCTGAAGTTCAAGCAGTCCGATCTCGACATTGTAGTAGCAAAATTGATTGACTTCTACTCGACACGCGGTACGCCCGAAGCACTCGCCAGAGTCGTGCAGACCGCGACGACATTTGAGATTTTCGATCAACTTGCTCAGAAGGCCAAATCGTTTGCATACAGCTTATATGTGCTGCTTGTTTTTGAAGCTACTACGACTTTACCCGATGTGACAAAATTCGCGGAAAGTTTGCGGCTCGAAATCGAGGCCGACTTGAGGGACACCAAGTTCAAGACGACCGCCCCACAGAGCTTACTCGAGGCTTTGGAGGTGAGATCTGCGGAGGATTACGATGCCACTCAACAATACCAGCAGCAACGTAATGAGGATGTTCCAATTTCACCGTTTAGACCTTTGAAAGTGGCAGTGGTCTATGTCATCTTTGAGACGCTTAAGGGCTTGCAAGGTGTGATCGATTCCGACCGGCTCAAAAATTTGCATGTTTTGGTGTTGACTGCGTACCCTCGACTTGTCAACTATGGCACTGGTCACGATGCGGTAATTGTGAGCAATGAGATGAGATTCTCAAATTGGTTCCCGCAGCCAGTGGAGCAAGAAATGAAGACATTTTACTCTAAGATGTACAGCAAAACGATGGACCCAAAGGACATTGTTGAAATTCTTGCGAAAATGAAGCACAGTGATTCTCCGCACGAGCAGGATGTGTTTGCCTGCATGATTCATTCATTGATCGACGAATACAAGTTTTTCGCCGATTACCCCTTGAACGCCTTGGCCACTACCTCTTTACTTTTCGGCGCACTTCTTCAGAAGGATTTGGTCCAGGGAAGCACGCTTACTGTGGCACTTAACTTCATTTCTGACGCGTGCTATCAGCCTCAGGACTCCCATATGTTCAAGTTTGCCGTCCAGTCGTTGTACAATTTCAAATCGAGATTACACGAGTATCCAAGGTACTGCAAGCATTTACTCTTATGTCCTTCTCTTCCCGCGCACGCTAAGATGTATCAAATAGTAAAGGACGCGGCTAATGGCATTCCGTGTCCCGATTCTAGTGGCTCACAGGCCCCAATGTCAGTCGAGGGTGTCCAGGCGCCAAAACCAGAGGCTGCCATGGTCAAATATAACTCGATTTCTCAGGTCAAAAAGACCGTGGGATTCGCTGCTCAAGAAGACCCTAATGAGGCTGTGTCCGACAAATTATTGTTTTTCGTCAATAATATGACCGAAGACAATATGCTCGCAAAGTTGGCTGACGTGAAGGGCTTATTCAATGAGAAGTATTTCTCGTGGTTTGCCACCTACTTAGTCACGGAGAGAGCCAAGACTGAGCCTAACAATCATACGTTGTACACGAGCTTGGTGTTTGCGTTGGAAAATGCAATTTTCTACGAGTACGTGCTAAATGTCACTCTTATTGAGGTGGGCAATTTACTCAAGAATTTCAAAGACACTTCCACCGAGAGGTTGCACTTGAAAAATCTCGGAGCATGGCTCGGTAAGATTACGTTGGCAAATGATCGACCTTTGAAGAGAGATCAGGTGGCGCTCAAATATTTGCTCGTGGAGTCTTTTGATTTCAAGACTCTTCATGTCGTTATTCCATTTGTTTGCAAGATTTTGGAACAGGCTTGTCACTCGCGCGTGTTCAAATGCCCAAATCCATGGGTTTTGGGTGTGCTTAAGGTTCTTGTCGAGCTTTACGAGTGCGCAGAGTTGAAGCTTAACCTTAAATTTGAAATCGAAGTGTTGTTGAACGCATTACATATGAAGATTAAGGCCATCGACGCTTCTACATTGATCAGATCTCATAACCAACAACCTGAGGCTCTTGCTGCCATGTTTGGTACCAGAACTGATGTAGCAGGAGTTATGGACATCGCGAACTTATCGATTGATGGCCCCGACCAGAGCTTGCAAATACATCAGCACTTACAACAACAGGCGGCAATTTTACAGCAACAGCAACAACAGCAACAACAACACTTGTCTCAGTTGCAACATCTCCAGCAGATGAGACAAATGGACGAGCAAGTGCCACAAACGAATGTTGCGAACCAGTTGGACTCATCCTTCAGCAACTTGGTGGGCAACACCATCTTCACACAGAATCCTAATTTGCGCCGGGCGTTCCAGGCCTCTCTTGCGCGTGCAGTTAGAGAGTGTGCCGTGCCAATATTGAGTAGGGTATCTGAAGCAGTTTTGCCAACGACCGAGGCCTTAATTAAAAAGGATTTCGCTACCGAAGGTGACGTTTCGAAATTCAGGAGCAGTTATCAGAAGATGGCTCAGCAACTTGCGCATAGTATGGTTGTTTGTAGCGGCCGCAAGATTTTGAGCGAGACGATCGAGGCTACGATGATGCAATTGCTTGGAAACCAGCTCAGCTCCAACGAGTTGCCTCTTATCGACTTGTCGTCGGCCATCCAGAGCAATGTTCACTTGTGCGTGGAAATCGTGGAAAAGTTAGCGGCCAGCAATATAAGTGAGTTGATTGAGGAGCGCATGCGTCCACAAGTCTTGTCACGCGAGCGTTATGTACCGGGAGAGCCCTACATGGATGAGGGCGCTTCGGCATATGCCCTCAAGTTACCGGCTCCTCTCGGCATGGGCCCAGACGGGCTCACCGAGCAACAATTGCAAATCTACTCAGGCTTTGGAACCAACTCTTTGATGAATCGTTTAGACCCAGGCCAGGTCGCCCAGCTCTCGCAACAGGCAATGTCCAAGACAAGCCCATCAGCCCAGAACCTTCAGCCTGTGCCCCAGCTTACTCCGCAACAAACACCCCAGCAGCTTGCATCACAGGAACAACCGGATGGGCGCGAGTTTGCGCACGGTAATATGCGTCCTCAAAATGGCAGTGATGGTGGGCTCGCTCACATGAACGCAGCAGCGAAGCCCGCATTAGATGCAGTTTCACAAGAAGATTCTTCAGCCGACCAGCTTTTCAATTTAATCACCCAAACATGCGACAAAGCTATTCAGACCTTACTGGGTCTCAAGGAAAAAGCTTTGCATGAGTTGCCTGCTGATCATCCTATCTTGCAATCGCTCACGCAAGCATTGGCACTCTGCCAGAGTAACGCCGTCAAACATCCCGAGTTGTTGTTGAAAGTTGCACAGTATGCCGTGAATTGCTTGTTCACACAGGTTCACGAGAACCCAATGAGCAATGAAATTTATGTGGTGATTCTTGATAAGTTGTGTGAGTGCTCACCATCGACAGCCAAAGACGTTACGTGGTGGATGGTGCATTCGCTGGATCAACGGAAGTTCAATATGCCCGTCATATTCTCGCTTCTTAAAGTTCAGCTTGTGACCCCCCTCAAGCTTGACAGCTCTATCGGTAAGCTTATTGCCGAAAGCAACAGTGCTGTTCTTGTTAAATTTGCAGCCAGCTTGCTTTTAAATGTTTTCAACGCTGAGGGTCCTAGACCAATTGCTTTGCGCTCAGAGTTTGCGTGTACTTTGGATGCCTTGTTACACTACGATCCAGAGGATACCGAAGAGCACAAGAAGGCTGCATCAATGCGTGATGAGTTATTCCGCTTGCTTAATGAGTTAAACATTCCGTTGTTGTCCTCCGCAGAAACAAAAGAAGGGGACGGCTTTGTGCAAATGGGATACATTTTTGTCGAATGGTCCAAGTTGGTAGGTCACAGTGAGAATAGCGTGGCTTTACAGAATGCCTTCATTGACAGGTTGTTTCACTGTGGCATATTGACTGATACGGAGCGATTCCAGACATTCTTTAGGGCTGCCATCGAGATAAGTACCACCGCGTTTGTCACAGAGCACGAAATCAGAAGTCGCACTCAGAGAGAGGTGTTGTTATCGGTTGATTGCTTGGCACTCTTGATAACGAGAATTCTTCTCAAATTCAGCAAGGGTCATACGGATGAAGCCACAGAATATTTCAAGATCATTCTCGATATCATTGTTCTTGTACTTGTCAATGAACATGAAGGCTCCAAATCCACATGGAATGAGAGGGCGTACTTCAAGTTGTTTTCTTCGCTCATGTGTGCATGGAGTGAGGCATCTATCCTCGATAGCAATGCTACTGTACATTTGGATGTTTCATTTTATGCATCTCTTGGGGATGCTCTTGACTCAATTCAGCCTCTCATCTGTGCTGGTTTTAGTTTCGCGTGGATTTCGTTGATTGCACACAGAATGTTTTTGCCAAGGCTTCTCGAGTTACCCGAAAAGAAAGGATACAGTACTGCAGTGAAGCTTTTGTCGTCTCTTTTGAAGTTTCAAAATGTCTACTCTAAGGATAAGCACGTTCAGCACGATGTCATTCATGTGATTTTCAAGGCCATCAATAGGATCTTCACTGGGTTGGCTCACGATTATCCCGAATTCCTTAGCGACTGCCACTATCAGTTGATCGCGATGGTTCCATCGAGCTACATTCAGGTGAGAAATATCATTTTGTCGGCAGTTCCCAAAAACATCACGGCAATCTCTCCCTACTCTAAGGACTTGGACTGTAATAATTTGCCAGGATGCGCCGAGGTGCCAGGAGTTCATTACCAACCTCTTGAAGATTTGGGTAAGGCAGGGTTGAAGAAGCCTGTTGAAAACTACATTCGTATACCTGCAGCGGCATTGTTGCGCACGATCTACACTGGGCTTAAATTGGAATACGCAAAGGAAGATTCCAATTTCGGCTTTAACTCCGTGACGTTCAATACTAAGCTCGTGAATGCTTTGGTTTTGCATGTAGGAATCTCTGCTGTTGAAGACAAGCTCCCCAGAGATGTTCACGGTTTCAACTCGAATGCTTCGCATACATCTTTGCTTGTTGAGCTCTTGAATCACGGATGCACCGAGTTCAGATATCATCTTCTCGAGGCGGTAGCCAACCAGCTCCGCGCCCCTAATTGCCATACTCAGTGGTTCATTGGATTCTTGGTTCATATCTTTGCGCACGAGACTGCGTGGGCGTCTGACGAAATCCATGAGGAAACCGAGGAGATCTTGGTAAGAGTTCTTCTTGAGAGACACTTAGTTACTAAGCCTCATCCATGGGGTCTTTCGTTGATTTTGACCGAGTTGATGAGCAAGAGCGAGTACAACTTTTTCAGCCGGTCATTCATAAATAAGGCTCCCGAGTTGAAAGACGTCTTTGAGACGTTGGCCAGAAATGTTGCCCCGGCTGCCTGACAATTATAAATAGTATTGTATGTTTATTGAAAATGACAAATACACGACCTGTACATAAGCCATGATCTCGGTTACTCACCGCGCTCGTTCGCGCCGTCAAAACGTAGGCAAACCACTGATACAATCTGTCGGCAAAACAGCGGCTAACTGATAATCGTTATTGAACCAAACAGGCTCAAATTTTCGCCTTTTCAAATAATCGAACGAATTTATACAGTTGCGATTATCATTTTTTGATCTCGATCAATATCACAGAGCATAGACGCGAAACCTTTTAACCCTTCCTCAACTCGATAAATATCTCTAGAAACATGTCGAGAGTCAAGAGAATCGCCAAAGAGCTCGAAGAATGCAGACAGGATACCAAGTCGGGAGTTTCGCTCGAATTGGTCAACGAGAGTGACTTGACCCATTTGACTGGATACTTTAACGGTCCGCCAGGAACGCCGTATGAGAAAGGAGTATTCAAAGTAGACATTAAGATCCCGAACGAGTACCCTTTCAAGCCTCCCATCATGAAATTTCTCACCAAGATTTATCATCCTAACATCTCGTCCGTCACGGGCGCCATCTGTCTCGATATCTTGAAGGACGCATGGACGCCGATTTTGACGCTTAAACTGTCGTTGATCTCGTTGCAGTCGTTATTGCAATCTCCCGAGCCAAACGATCCCCAGGATGCCGAGGTTGCCAAACACTACATGAGCAACAAGGCCGGATTCGAGGATACTGCGGCGTACTGGACGAAAGTTTACGCGAGCGACGAGAGCCAGGGAGGCGCGGCGCCCTTGAGCGACAGCGCGTTGTATGGCATTGATGATCTGGTAGTGACGCAATTCGAGAACATGGGTTTTGCAAGAAGCACCACTATTGGTGTTTTGCGCCGCATGGGAATTAAGTCGTTTAGTGGTTTGGCTGACAAAACCGAAGCCGAGAACAAGGTGCTTGAAGAGTTGTTGCGTGAGACCGGGAACTAAGAAGTCATAGATCAGTTATAGAGTAGTTTCGAACGCAAACTTGAGTATAGATATTGTGTATACTGTATAATGCGATAAATGCTTGGATTTCCAAAAGAAGACTTTTGAGATCTTTTTGGTGTGCTTTAGGATGAGTCCTTTTTCTACAGGTATTAGAAGGAAATGGATTGTAGAGAGCAGCTAAGAAGATTTAAGGACCGGTTTGTTTGGCGTCATTCGATCTACGGTAGCATCTCGGTTAATTCACTCCTTCATCAGTAGGTTCTAAATTTAGTCCGACTTTTTGGGATCCTGCCACCGCTAATGTAATTGTTATGATTTCATTTTTGAGATAACAACCCAAAAAACTCCAAAAATAGTCTTATTTTGGATCATTGTTGCACCGAAATCGAGCGGATTGATTTTCGTCATATTCATTTCGTAACAGAACTCCTTCAATTTCTAAAACAAAGTTTTCTTGATGATCTTGATATATAGAATGGAAAGAAATGCTTTCATTTATGAACTCAGTTATCTCGCATAATCTCTTAAAATTTCCTCCCTGTGTGAGGTCACATTGTCATATCTGTTGAAATTCGACTGAGATCTACCTCATGGGGGAGGAGATTTGCCGCCAAAAAATTCTGAACACAAGCACATATTTTTTGTCCGATCCGCTTTTACCGATCCAATTTTACTGGTCTTTGGCCAAAAGAACCAAAGATTTTCAAAAATTACCAAATTTGTATGAAAATGTCCGCAGATCTGAAACTGCTGGAGGGTCTAGTTTTGCGTTTCGCAGCCTTGAATCTCTCACCGAGTACAAAGCAGCAAACAATAAAAGTAACATTTAACTAAAGTCCATCCTTAAAATAGCATAAAGTTAAGAAAAAGAGGGTTTTGATATTTTCTGGTAATCTAAAATTCAAAATCTCAGTAAGTGTCTCTAATAAAAAATTTCATGCTTTTTGCTCTATTTATCATTAGTACCGTTTCCCCCGTGTAGCTCTGCAGCCGCCGCTTGTTCTGCGCTGCCTAAGTGCAGGAAACTTACCGAGAAATTCTCATCACAACTAGTGTGCCTCCACAAGAACCAACTTTACCATAAAAAACCTCTCAAAAGCCAATTCTGCACATATGAATATTGTGATGACTTTCTTTTTGTGTACATATCTTGATTAAATACGCAGTAATTCTATCCGAAAGATCTCTCGAATGTCATGGAAAAGTTGGCCCTGCACATACCCAAGAAAATGGTGGTGTGCGCGCCGTTAGACCCAACCCGGTTTTTCAGTATGAAAAATAGGTAGATCAATTGATCGGTTCTCTCTACCTTTAGCATTCACGTATTTCGTGCACAACGCTATACATCACAAAACTAATCATCTGTCATGCTGCAAGCCTCTAAGCCCGCCGCGGACGTGTCCCAGCCAAAACAGGAGGACGTTTCAATTGACTCCATTGGCTGGGCGTTTCTTAAGAACTATTACGATAGCTACACCACCGACATCGCGCAGCTTTCCATTCTTTATGGCGCCGATGCTTCGGTTCTGCACGAAGAATTCCCATCCTTAAACCAGCCAGGGGAAAAAACCGTGCATTTGGCGCAAGGACGCGATACCGTACAAGCTTACCTCAAGCAAAGCTCCGCCAACGACGCCAAGAACAAGATTGTCGTAGAGAGCGCGACTTTCCAGCGCTCTGTAAATGGCTCCATTTTGATTGTTGTTTCGGGATCCTGGAAACGCGGCGCCGAGCCGCTCTGGCAGTTCGTGCAGACATTCGTGTTGAACAATAAGGCCAAATCCGTATACGACGTAGCTAATGACGTGTTGAAGTTTGTCGATTTAGGCGCAGAATTTGCTTCTAAGACGACTGAGGTCAACGTTGTTGCTAAAACAGAGACCCAGCAGCCAGAACAGGTTGAGCCTAAGATTTCTGAGCCTGTTAAAGAAGAGGCAACCACAGATGCGGAGATCAAGGAGAATGAATCAAAGGAGTCTGTGACTGCTGAATCTGACGAAAAAACTCAAGATTCTGTTGCTGCTCCATCCACATCCGGCACTCAAGATTCAAATGCCACTGCCGTGGAAACAGAGACAGCATCCAAGGAGGTTGAAAAAGACGTCGTCTCCGAAACTCAAACTGCTTCTGATGCAGAACAGACTCCAGCTGTGGCCGTAGAAGACACCGAGTCAAAAGAGAAAGCCGAGCCTGAGAAACCTGCTGTCCCAGCCCAACCCCCAACTTGGGCCAGCTTGGCAGCAACTGCCCCAAAGAACGCTCCAAAGAACACTGTAGTGTCGGCTCCGTCTGCTGTCAAAACTGCCGTGCAGCCTGCTTCTGTCGCTCCTAAGAAGGCCGTATCGCCAGCCCAGGTGCAGGCCAACGGCAACGGCAAGTTCAGAAAGGAGGAGTGGTACCCAGTGTACATCAAGAACCTTGAGGTCGACGACGACGAGTTGAAGGCGGCGTTGGTGAAGCAGTTTGGTGAAATCAAGTTTTTCAAGCGTACGAACAAGACGGCTTTGGTCGACTTCAAATCGCAAGAGTACCAGCAGAAGGCATTGGAGGCCAAGGAGATGGTGGTGAGACAGAACGTGATTTTGATCGAGCCTCGCGTGCACAAGACCTTTAACAATAATGGCGGCAAGCCGGATGCAAGAAAGGACAAGAAGAACGTGAAGAAGCCAGGGTTCAAGAAGAATTAGTGGGGCACGAAAAGTAATAACCTAGTTTTTTCTTCTGTTCATCTGGTGTTAAGCATTGGCGATTTGGGCTGCCAACTGGCTGTGGCGATAATTTGCGCCGGTGTGCTCACAGACCAAAAAGAAGAGCATGATTCTCACTTCCGAGATAATTTATCCGAGGAACGAGACAAAACAAATCAACATCAGACCTAGCTTGCTGGTATTACCAGTGCCTATATAACAGGAAATGCATCAATCATTCATTTGTGGACAAGATAAGAAAATGGCTTCAATTGAAGCGATCGTAGTGAAGTAATGCACCCAGGCTAAGTATCATTTTCACAAAAAGATATGATTTGAGATAACATATAGATCAAAGCATGTATAATCATAATCTATGTTATGACTATAGTCCCTAATTGATTGATCTTATCTGTTAGCATCTTATAGAAAAATGCTTGATAGTGGATCATTAGCCAGGCACATCAGACCCATTATTGAGGAGAAAGATCAAATATGAACACAATAGATCGATTACTAATAAAACAGAATTAAAAGTGACTACCTCTCCGTGTCGGGATTGGGTAATTTGCGCGCCTGCTGCCTTCCTTGGATAAGGTAGCCGTTTCTCAGGCTCCCTCTCCGGAACCGAACCCTGTTCCCCGTTACCCGGTGAAACCATGATAGGCCTCTATCCACCATCGAAAGTTGATAGAACAGAAATTTGAATGAACCATCGCCGGCCCGAGGCCATGCGGTTCGACAAGTTATATGAATCATCGAGGTTGTTGATTTTTATCTAATAAATTTAGCCCTTCCAGAGGTTGGGCTTGAATGCATGTATTATCTCTAGAATTGCCAGGCTTATGCCAATAAGCAAGGTACTATCAAATAGACGATAACTGATTTGATGAGTTTCGTCTCAATATAATAATCAATTTAAAGATAAAAAGTTTACCTTTATATTTAAAATGATCTCCCAAAAAAGATACTTTGCTAGAGCACTGCTCAGGGCCGCGATGTCAGCAAGCGCGCGAGCATCAATCAATAATCTGGAACTGACATTCGTGAAACTTTCAGTTTGCGTTTTACTTTGATTTTTCTGTAATTTCTTTTCTTTCTCGTTGTCGTATTTCGATTACTTTTATGTCTTCATCGACTGGCCTACAAATAACTCCCCCATAATCTTTTGCAATTGAGGCACCATTCAGCGCTCGCGCGCTTCGCGGTTCCGGCATGCACTCTGCCTCTAAATCTTTTCAAGACCAGCGTCAATCCTTTCAGATTAACTCCTCCCCAATCTCCACAAAATGTTGAGCCGTCTTGGTGTAAGAGTCTCGCCGCTCTATCAATGTAAGCCTCATACTTTTCTCGCGCGTTTCGCGTCCAGCAAGACGCCATCGGATCCTTTTGCCGAGCTCAAGGATATGGCCACTTCCACGCCGAAAAACGCTTCTACAGTGTTTGACATCGACGAGTTGATTGCAAACTCTCCTAGTCTTCGTGACGGTTTTGGCTCGCTAAATAAATACGACGACTACGCCTTTGGAAACAGTGTACGTGATCCTCGCGAGGCTGCCCGTGCGATCAACATTTACGGTCCTTCATCAGGCCGCTCCGTCGACGTGAAATTCCAAAACGTTGGCCTTGCAGTCAAGGGCGTTCAGTCGGTGCTTAGGCAAAACGATATCCGTTCGCAGTGGCACAATCAAAAACGGTACATTCGCCCAGCCAAGTTCCGCAAAATGAAAAAGAGTCTGTGGTGGAAAAAGCACTTTGCCCTGCGTTTCCTGGACTTGATGGCGCAGATCACTGATGCGAAGAGAAGGGGTTACTAGACGTGGGTTGGAGTAGTATGTATATAGCATAATGAAAAGTACGGATATAAGGAAAAGCATCGCGCAATTAGCGTTTGAAAGAATAGAGGGAAATTAGGTAGAACCCGGGCTCAAACCGGCAATTCAAGAGAGTGTCATTCGACGATTAAGTGGGAAGAAAGTTTGAAGTATTGAAATCATACGTGCATATGCACGGCAGCCTATTATCTATTCATTGAAATACACAGTGAAGAGAACATATTCTGGAAACCCTGGTTCTAATCGAAATCAAATTTGGGAGAATTCTCATAAAGCATTAGTGGCTGTGATTTCCATAGACTTCGTTGTTTGGTGGGATAGCTACATGTATGGGAGCTTATCTTTATGGAATTTTTCGATCAAGCTGTGATGAGGTACTGTGTATTTAGAGGCAATGAACAACCAAATCTTCCGAAAGCTTTTAAAACTTTGAGAAAAAAAAGAGAAATAAGAAAACGAAATTCAACCTAAATGATTCGGGATCTGGTCAAAAACCCAACAATTTAGAGATGCGCCTAATAAGAAAGGCTCCGACTGATACATCTGCAACGGTACCAGCTAATTGACTAAAATATTTTTTAGGGGATCGGGCTATTTTGAGTTTAGTACATAAGTCATATAGATTATCGGATTTATGCCATAAATGGCTCGAAATGAGCGAAATCTATCCAATGGAAATTACGTCATAACCGAATCTGTCGCGTGTCGTTGAAGCCTGGCATCATTTACACTTAAGAAAGACTGACTGAGCAGGTTCGAAAAACACAGTATTACTTTCCCCTAGAGCTCAATTACATCATACTTTAAGTTTAATCCCCGAGCTCGAAAGTCGCAACTTTTGTTCCGCGTCGATATTGTTATGCAATTGGGTCAAAATGAATTTCATAAGGAATGGAGCAATTGAAAGCTTGACGAAATTAACACTGGATGAGGAATGGCGTCGCTTCTTCTCCTTTTTCTAAAAGTATTTCAATTGATTCAGTTAATGTGTTACCTTCAAAAAGAAAAATTCATATCAAATATTGGTAATTACAGACCTCAAATATCTGTCTCGAAAAGGTTAAAATGCTGCCGGGCGACCTGATTCTGTCCAATCATGGTGGTTTGAAAAGCATTTCATCGATCAACTGGAATACCGTAAATTGCGGTGATTTTTAGGATATCGGCAAGTAAATTAGCTAAACGAAATCGGGTTAATTTATTATTTATAACATTTGTCTCGAAATTTTTACCAAGGGAGGTAATCAGCAGATTCGCACGAGCTGGGTCCAAGCCCATTGCAATCTCATTTACATCCCTCTATCTCATACCATCAAGGGGAGCAAAAACCATTGAAAATATTCAAAGAAGACCAATAGGCAAAAATTAATTATGCGGTATTTGGGGGCTTTAAACTTATCACGAATATCCCAGCTACAATTGCACTAATACTACAAACAGTTGCCGAGAAAGCCGAGTCGAGCTGAGTCACCAAGCAACTATTGCTCTTATCTTAAGAGTTCTATTAACTTCCAATTCTCCTCATATCACGTGAACATAAAAAAAGGCCAAGAAGCAACCGACAACAAAACGAATACCACTTAGTAAAACCAAGTAAAATTATCGCGCCTGAAATTCTAGCCCCGCCTTTTTTTTCCATTGTTCGCAGGTCGCTAACAACAGGTTTTCCTGTTTGCTGCGATGCAATGGGTGCAAAGTTCCGCGCAACTCCACCTCCGGCAGCCGGGCCTGCGCCGGCTTCGTCTTACCTCACGTGTCTCTAAAATCAAGCAAAGATATGTTTCAGCATATTCAATTCTATTTCACGTTAAAGCTAGCCGATGCTCTAATGGTACATACTTGATCTCATCGCAACTTCTAATTACAAAAACAGAATTCTGGCAAATATATTTCCCCCAGACCTAAACCTTGCTTCAATATCCAATCCAATTCCGCAAGCATGCTTATCTCAAACGTGCTTTTCGAGTGTGACTCCGTCGCAGCGTTCAAAATACCGCCAGGCCCCGTATCTCTCACAAATTGGCGTCTGAGGCCTATAATATGGCAAGGCTCATTGCGTCTAATTGAAGAGGAACAGACTAAAAGTACCGGCTCTTCTGCGCCCGATCTGGCCCGCGTGCTGGGACTTCGATTGAAGTTGGAACTATTTAACAAAACCGCACTGGGTGCCATTGCAAATGACTTTCATAACTCAAAAACTGGGTTTCCATGGACGGAGGTATGGTACAATCCATTTGAAGAAAACGACTTGGATTACTCATTGGGTAATGATGGCCTGAGCACGATCGTAATGACGCCGGAGTCTCCAAAATACTATAAGATCATATCCCAATTGCCCGATACGGGATATCGCCCCTTGCAATCTTCAGAAAAAGGACTTTTGCTCCAGGTGGCACTCGGTC
Organism: Metschnikowia chrysomelidarum; assembly: GCA_030582795.1. NCBI lineage: Eukaryota > Fungi > Ascomycota > Pichiomycetes > Serinales > Metschnikowiaceae > Metschnikowia > Metschnikowia chrysomelidarum. The sequence goes on from JAJMGZ010000016.1 coordinate 74,254, forward strand.
TACAATTCGAGGATCTGTACTCGGCCCTGACGTTTCTGGAAAGTTTGGGGATCTACAGAAGACATTTCCGGAACTTTCAGGAGAAATTTTTATATGAAAATAACGAGGTTAAACTGCCGACTCTCGCACACCCAGCACTGCTTGGAGTCACATTACCGGACGAGGATACCACAGTAACAGATAGTGACGACGAGTTCGGCACTTTCGTCGGGTCTACATATGACTGAGATGTGTCTTCATTCCGGAAGCTCCTTAGTTGAGTATAAATATCTATAAATGTGGTCCTTTCTGCCGAATTTGTCCTCATTCCACCCAAAGTTCACTTTTTCTTCTTGTAGTACATTTTCTGGATCAATGGATGGTGCTCCCGAAGCTCTTTGTTCTTGTTCTTGCTGTACTCGATGTACGCCATATCCTCTCCGCCAGCCAATCCCGCAAGTGATCCAGCAGATCTCGAGGCGTGACTGCCCTCGTTCTTGAGCCTGTCTTTCGCCATAAAGTTCGTGCCCTCATCATCGCCGACTTCCACACCAGCCGCATCCTCATTCTTCAAAAGAACTTGTTGAAGAAGTTCACGTCGTTCCCTAGCTGTGGCATACGCAAGATCCGGCAATTGCTCCATTCCACTGAGATGCGTAATTACCTTAAATGCGTAACCTTGGTCGACCAAAAATGCCTGCCTTTTGGTAGAGTAATACATTTCCTGAGTGTCCTTAGAAACAAGGGAGTAGAAGAAAGCGTTGAAACCTTCATCGTTACGCCGCTTTGCCCGCAAAATCCGGCCTAAGCGCTGTGCCTCCTGTCTTCTGGAACCATAGTGCGACGAAATTTGGATCAAGCAAGTGGCTTCTGGCAAGTCGATGGATGTATCTCCAACCTTGGATAAGAATATCGTGTTTACCTGATCGTTGTGTTGAAAATTTTGCAAGATCGTCATCCGCTCTTGCTGCGGGGTCGAACCATAAATGAACGGCTTACCGAGCTTCAATGCGTACTCTTGTAATGCATACACATTATCACTGAACACGATAATCTTGTCACCTCTCTTTTCGTGATAATGGATCAAAAATTGGCACGCTTGGAACTTGGTTGGGTTCATGATATACAACAACATGCGCTTACGAGCGCTTTCACGCAAGTACTCTTGGTAAAATTCTGCCGTCATCGGACACCACACTTCCGCACACTGAACGTTGGCAATGTGCCCTTTTTGAGCGAGTTCCATCCAGTTGGCCTCATATAATTTCGGTCCGATCAAAAAGTTCAAGTCATAGATTTTCTCGTCCTCACGCACCAACGTCGCCGTAAGACCGAGCTTGGCGTGGGCGGCAATCGTACTCACAACTCTACGGAACATTGCCGCAGGAACCACATGGACTTCGTCCAAAATTACAAATCCCCATTCCCGTCCAGTGAGAAAGTCCATGACTTTTTGAGAGTCATGCGACCGATTACGCGTGTTTGCAACCATGGAGTAGGTGGAAACGACCAAACCGGCCTCACTGGAAAACATTTCTTTGTTCTCTGACGTGAATACTGCGACGTTTTCCGGCTGGATCGTACACCACTGAAGAAACTGTTGCCGCCACTGCATCACCGACACCGACGACGTGCAGAGCACAATGACAGATTTCTTGATGGTGCATGCAGCTGTGATCCCCACCAAAGTCTTTCCGGCACCACAAGGTAACACAATCACACCCAGTCGAGCACGGCCATTACCAAACATTTTCAGTAACGATTTCTCCTGGTACGGCCGAATCTGCGTCGACGGCTTGAGGTCGATGTCGAGAGTGGCATTAAGATTATCGTTACGAAAATCGTATTCTTCCAATACAGGATAATCGATTTCGTAACATCGTTTCTTCACAATCTCTACCAGATCGCTTGCAATTTCAAACGAGTGTACTTTATCCAATGCATCGTCGTCGTCGTCTTCGGCTTTTTTTCCCACCACCGACGCGAAAATGTCTTCCACGTCTTTGTTTTCGGTAGATGAGGTTGCAGCGCCTGGCTTGGTGCCGGTGCCGGGTATCACCAAATCGCCCTTTGCAGGAGCAACTTCCAGTGCCAAACCTTTTTCTGTTGACATGACAACACGCAAAGGCCCTATCACGGGATCTTTTAGAAGAGTTTGAAGCGTCTCAGCATAGTTAGATTCCACATAGTACTTATTGTGCTTCAACACGAGTTTCACCTTACCGAACTTTTCCGTTGCGTCACGAATAAATTTAAGGAACGATTCTGGAATGGGGGTCTTGGAAAGTCGTTTCAAAACCGAAATGATGTCATCTGTTTCTAGCCCAACAGATACCGCTGCGTAGAGCGAGTATGTGGTGATACCGTATTCGTGGATATGGGACGGTCTGGATCTCGGTTCTGCTACGGTGATTAGAAAGTCTTGTGCTTGCTCTGCCAACGGGGAAAACGACTCCAATATGATGCGTCCGTCCATTGGAGAAATCCATACGGGCCTCGAAAAATGGTCGGGTTTGAGTTTCAAGTACAGGAAATCCAGCCGCCCAAACACCTTCAGCACTGCATCTGGAACGTAATCTTTTGGAATATCCGGCGTCATCTCGATCATCTCATCTTCATTAAACTCTTCATCAGAGAGATTCAGATTAATATATGCGGTAGCTTGGTCAACGCGGGCTCTTTTTTGCGCTGCAGCGGCAAGATCGCCATTGGCACTAGGAGCACGTTTTGCTTGCAGATTTCGAGCCCGTGGAGCTGTTTTTTTCTTCTGTGGTCGTTGCCCAAACGTATAATCATCATCTTTGGATTTCAGAGCTTTGAAGGAAGGTTCGTCTCCCGAATCAAAGGAGTCATCAGAGAAGTTGCCCCGCTCAAGATCAGCATAGTTAATCCTAGACATCGGTGAGAAAGATGAGGAGCAATAAAGGGGGTGTTAGGAGAAAGCGTGAATCGACTGGAATCACTGAATTTGTTAGGGCTTAATCTAGTCTTATAATTGCCTTTAAAATATCAATGACTTGGTGTTCTATCACAGAAAAATCCTGATTTCTATTACGTAAGATAAGAGCAGCGTAGGTTTTGCCGCTAGGGTGATGTGAAGATGCACAGGTGCGCGGCGGAGGTGAACGGCTGCGAAATGGGAGAATCTAATGGGTTGTTTAAGGGAAGCAATTTTCTATAAAAACGGCGATTTTTTCAATTAATATTTTATTAGCGGTTTCATTATCGGTGCTTTAGAACCTTAAATTATATATGAGCTGTGTTCGACTCAATTTATTTTGTTTTGAGTAGGGTCAGCCAATAGAGCCTCTTCTGCTAAGGCAGATCAAAGAGGAACAAAAGGCAATACCCCCGATGAGCTTATGACAGGCTAATTCGAGAACAGAAACAGAGGCATATAAAGCTGAGTTATGTTTTCCGAGATTCGGCGTTAAATAGTTTGTGGTTGGACGCTTGGTATTGTCACTGGGACCGACTAGGTTCCTAACTAAGCTTGATCAAAGGTTTTATATGAAAGTTATTTCAAAGCTTTGCAGAATTATGGTAGAAATACCAGCCAGGAGCTTCCGTTGATTTGAAGCATTCACCAAAAAGAAAGAGATAAGTTTTGCTTCCAATTTCATTCATCCCACGAACGAGTATGTCATCACTGTTCTCCTCGCGGAAGAAGCTTCGACAATATCAAATGACAAGACGATAGATTCCATCTTTTATTTCTCGAAATTGATTACTCGAAGCTTCTTGAAGCATCGAAGATGCAATTAAAGAGATCTTGCTATCTATTTCTTTCCGAAATATACCATATATTGCAGGTCGATGTAAGTCGACATGGTGCAACATCTAGCCACACCCTTGAACCCTATCTATTTATAGAAAGAACCAGCAACAGTTCGTTCCGATTCCAAACTTGGCAATGCCTCGCCGGTGCCGGTCTAGTGTAAAAGGTAATGTCCTCGGCTTGGAGCTTTATTCCATCGCTGTTTCTTTCCTTGCCTTGCCCAATTTGACTGCAAACATTCACAAACCACATACTACTCATCTTTACAAACTATCCCTTCTGATATATTTGAGAATTCAGCTCACGTACCGGCGAGCCATGCTATAAAGAAAATTAATGTATTAGATGCAAGAACATGCTACCACACAAGAATGGCACCATTAATCGGCGAACTTGTACGAGCCCGTCGCCATGGTGATGCTTCCTCCCTTATAAGCACCCCTCTTCATCTTGTTCTTGTTTTTCGTGAAGTCTTTGCCGCGAACTTGCATCAATTTGTCGTTGGCCATCTCGCCCCATGTTCCAGCAACACCCTTGTATTGATTGTCCTGAAGAGCTTGGTTTTCAAACGAGATTTTGGAACGGTCGATTCTCGAGAAGTGTTTTCTTTGTCCTTCCCTCAACTCGGCTTCTGGAGTCGCGGGGATTCCAGCAGGTTCTGTTTTGAGAATGGTCTCTTCGACTTTGATCTTCTTGACTGGTTTCTCGTCTTCTTCATGCTTTCTCTTCGTGGTCTTCTTGGAGTCAAAGTCAAAGTCAGAGTCCGAACTGGAATCTGAGCTTGAGTCCGAACTAGAATCTGAGCTAGAGCTTGAACCTGATCCAGATGATGAGTCTGAGGCTGAGGCTGAGTCTGAGTCTGAGTCTGAGTCTGAGTCCGAGCTAGAGTCAGAACTGGAGTCCGAGCTTGAATCAGAACTGGAGCTAGAACTGGAGCTAGAACTGGAGTCCGAGCTGGATTTAGAGCTTAAGATGGGCTTCACATCAGTCTTGGCGGTGGAGTCGGATTCAGAATCAGAGCTAGAATCGGAATCAGAATCAGAGCTAGAGCTTGAGTCCGAGCTAGAACTGGAGTCAGAGTCGGAATCAGAGCTAGAATCGGAATCAGAATCAGAGCTAGAGCTTGAGTCCGAGCTAGAACTGGAGTCAGAGTCGGAATCAGAGCTAGAGCTTGAACTAGAGCTGGAGCCGGAGCTTGAACTGGAGCTCGAGTCAGAGTCAGAACTAGAGCTTGAATCGGAGCTCGAGCCAGAGCTCGAGCTAGAGCCAGAATCCTCGGCCTTGACCATCGACTTATCGAGGTCAGATTCAGGAATGGATGCGGTCATAGAGCTGGAGTCGGAGTCAATTTCTTCCTTTGGCTTGACAACATCCATATCGGACTCGTCATCACTTTCGCTTTCGGAGTCGGCCTCCGAGCCAGAGCTCGAGTCGCTATCGGAACTATCGGAGCCAGAGCTAGAACCAGAACTAGAACTAGAACTATCAGAGTCAGAGTCAGAATCCGAACTCGAGCTGGAATCGGAGCCGGAGTCAGAGTTGCTGGAACTAGAATCAGAGCCTGAAGAAGACTCTTTTTCTTCTTTCTTCACCTCAATGGATTTGCTCTCGGAGCCAATTTTCTCAAGCGCATCGGCAAGATCGCCCGCAACCGAGGGCAAGGTCAAGTTCTTTTTAGTCACGTAGCTTTCCAAAGCACGGCTCACTTTCAGAAGGTCCTCATTGGCGGCCAAGTACTTGGCAATGTGGGCCAAAACAATATTTTTGCTTACCATCGTTAATTTCTTGCAAGCGATGCGATGCGATGAGCCAAGGCTAAGTTCTTGTTTCAGGCGATCTTTTTTCGCAATCCTCCAGATGGAAATTGGTCACGTGAGCACTGACCGGAAATGAAGTATAGGAAATTTCGAAAAGTAGTTTTTTTTATCTATTTTGTCGAGGTAGATTTTGTGAGTATATCTCTCTTCGAGAATTGCATTACGTTATTGATCTAGAATAATTGTGATTCTTGAAATACTCTGTATTCCTTGACCAGTATTTCAGCCATGAGCTAGGTTTTGCAGCGAGGTCGTTATGATCCAGGAATCATATTCATGTACATAATCTGCGGCCTTTTGTGAAGAAAATTTAGGGACTTCGGGCTCGTATAATTTTAAGTTGTCACGGTTTTTCGGCAAATCAGTTTGACACATCTTAAAAAGTGTGTCTTCCCTTAGTCTGTCAAAGTACAATTAATTCAAAGGGTGGGACGAATGGGAAGTCTAAAGGATTCTCCTTAAAGTTTATCGAAAGTGCAAGAGGCATATTGTTAATTTTTCGAGAGTTAATTTTTCCAGAGTTCTGAAACCATATATGAGTTGGGGTTTCTCTGAATTGAACCGTAGCTTTGAAAGCCTTTGGCAGAAGAAAATCAGCTTGTTACAAAATGAGAACAGTTCCCGAAAAGATTAACCTATATATTTAATTGCTTCCTGTTTAATTGCCTGGCTTTCCAAATTCAAAGCTTTGGCTTTGGACGATCCCACCGGAATGCGGGGCCTACGTCACCTTGCCACATATACTTGAACATGTGTTTCATGGTAGAGTCAATCCCGTCTTTCTTTATCATCAACTCGGGCGATTTATCCTGATTCTCTTCAATAAATTGAACCCTCCGCTCAGTAAATCTAAGGATCTCGTCAACTACACCTGTCACGTTCAGCGCATGAAGCAAGTGATCGCCCTCTAATTTGGCTCGTTCTAGTAAATGCTCCGGCACCGAAGTCTCGATATGCTCATCCGAGTTAGGCGAGTTCCATGCGGCCAGAATTCCAGTGATAAATAAGTATGGCACTTCAAGGAGTAAGAGAATGTTTTGCCCATATTGGAGAGAGTAAACTGCTGATAAATAGCTGGCAAGCTGAGCCTCCTTGGTCGACTTAGTTCGGTATTTTCCGTCATCGAAATAGATCTCATCTTCCATGAAATCTGCGAGGACTTTTGGATCCATGACCTTGTAAAAGCTCTTCTGCGTGAAATAAGTATGTGCGTCTTCCTGTGAAGAGAACTCTTCCTTCAAAATCGCATTCACCTTCTTCATTCGGTCTAGAAATATAGGTTCGGCGCCCTCGTCTATGAATAGAACCGGCTCAACCACTACACATGCATCGAAAAGTGATGGTTCCAAGAACGAAGCGTACGTTGCGTGGAATCCACCGAAAGAGTGTCCCACAAGAATATTTCTGGTTTTTGCAGACGGTACGAAATCCCCCGAGGTTTTTATTTCATGCTTGATTACCGCTATCAAATCCTTGGCTCCGTCACGCCAATCGTTACCCCAAGCCAATTTTCCTCGATTGAGAAGCGCCGAGTCGCCATGACTGATGGCATCGACCGATAAGATTGACCCCACCTTCCAGTTTTGTGCCTTCTCATTGCGACGATAAATCTCGGCGATGTGCGATTTCCACACGCTTTTGTTCATGCCTGTTCCATGCGCAAAAATAAAATTCACCGTTAAACAGCTTTCTGGAATGGGATTATCGGGAGAATACTTATTGTAGACAATTTGTAATTTATCCGACATGTGGAGAAACGATCCAGGCCCCCGAGGCCAGTGTGCCGATGTTTGTTTCTTTTCAACCTTCACCATTGAGAAAGTAAATGTTTACGCAAACTTTTGCAAAAGAAAAATTTTACAAAAAATGAGGGTGTGGGGTGACGGCGAGGATTTAAAGACCGGCCAAATTCAGCGGCGGTGGATCTGATCTCAGGAGTGTGGGGAAAACAAGCCGCCGCGGATCGTCAATCTCCCTCGGCTCAAGAACTGTCCTCTGTAAATTGGAGGAATCATCGAAATTTCCAATTGAAAGAGTCGAGAAATAAAAAGAGCTTTTCGGGGTCAGCACTCCTTAAATTTTTTATGAATGGAGATCGAATTTCCCGCGCATTTCTTCAATCGCTATTTGCAATTTTAAAGCCGCATTAAAACGGGCCCCAGATTTTTGGTGCCGTCACCTCGGTCGCGCTGCTGCTGGGCCAACACGGTGCCCATCGGGCCATCGTGCAGTAGCCAATATGCACACTAAACGAGTGCGCGATGCGAGATGGGGCCGAGCCGATGTGAAAAATCGTCAAGGCTCTGGAAGACACGTGACCCAACAACCACAACTCCCCATCATTTTCGAAGAGTTTCCTCCATTTTCGATCAATTTTTTCTTCAAAAAAGAATATTCCAGAAATTCATGACTCGAGCGATTCAGGTGCTTCGTACAGTGCAGCAGGTGCGCCAGTGGCGCAGACAATGTCTCATGAACAGAGAGACGGTTGGGTTCGTGCCTACCATGGGAGCACTACATGCGGGGCACTGTCATCTCATGAAACACAGTATTCAAGATAACGATAAGACGGTGGTTTCGATTTTCGTAAACCCCTCTCAGTTTGCACCACATGAAGATTTAGACGCGTATCCACGCACATTGGAGCGCGATCTCGCGTTGTTGGAGAAGCAATTTCCATTACTGGGTAAATCTGTAGACGCGGTATTTGTGCCAAAGATTCTGGAAATTTATCCCTCGGGAATCGTGTTAGATGTGCAAAACCAAAAGGGCGCGTTTGTTACCGTCCAGGGATTTTCGGAGCAGCTTGAAGGTGCACTGAGACCAGCGTTTTTCCGCGGTGTCGCCACTGTGGTCACCAAATTGCTCAATGTGGTCACTCCAGAGAAGGTTTATTTCGGCCAGAAAGACGCACAACAGTGTGTGGTTATCAAGAATTTGGTGAAGGATCTCTTGATGGACACCAAGGTGGAAATCTTGGACACATTTAGAGAGCCGAACGGTCTCGCGATGCTGTCGCGTAACGAATACTTGTCCGCGGAGACCAAAGACCAAAGCGCCATAATTTTTAAAGGTCTCAGTGCCGCCAAGTCGCAATTTGCTGAGGCCTGTGCGCAAGGTACATCTGTCTCGGCCGCAGATATCCGCAATACTGTCCAAAACACGTATAAGGCAATGCCACAAGACTGGGAAATCGACTATATTGCAGTTTCAAATCCCATAACTTTAGATGATCTTGTCGATATCGATAACAGTATCGGTGCGTTGGTGTCGGTGGCCGTAAGAGTGCCAAAGGATGATGGCACCATGGCTAGATTAATAGACAACATCCAATTACGCTGAACGCAAACTTGTACATAGCAAAAGGGATTTTTTTTCGGGGTGGAACAGATAATAAATAGTGTAACTCATGAATGAGTGCACGTGGTAGTCGTTTTAGCAAGAAGCTGTCCGATGTGCCCCACAATATGAAACCTCTGTCGTTTATCCCTCCACTTGCTTTGGATTGTTTCCTGTGATTCAGAAATTCCGCTTTGTTGCCATTCTCTTCATGGGAGCACTTCTTTCTTTCCTCGTCTCTGTTTCTGGCTCCGCCACTTCCATTTTCGCCTCAATTGTCGCCTTATCCATGACTTTAATACCTCTTTCCACTTCCAACTCCTTCTTCACTCGTGTCGTGACACCATAGAACACAGCACCATACTGTAAAAGCCATTCTGGTTCTACGGCAGTGACACACTGCATGTACTCCTTTTTCGTGAGAACAAGCTCGTCGTATACCACGTATTGCGGACTAATATCGGCGCCTCCGACCAACGCAGAAGTGGGATGGAGATACACCTTCATATAGCTTTGCCGCAAGTTGGCGTATTCGGCCTGGCCCCGGCCACCACCGCTCATTTTCTCGAGCGATGCCAGCTGGTGGAAGTAGGCGGCGCAAATACATTTCCGAATATCGGCATCGGACTTGGCTCTCAGCAACGGAAACTTCAATTTTGCCAAGATGGCCTCTAGTTGAGTGCGCACTTCTTTCGCCCGTAAAAGCGACCGGTGCTGCAAGAAATGGCGAGTGCTCCACGAAGCTAATTTCGCCAGCGTCATGTCCTTAGTTTTCGCACGTTGCTCCCATTGAGTAAAAACATTTAAGAGTGTGAGGTGGTCCAGATCTGCCACCAAAAACCGCTCGCGCATGGCGTCGGCCTCATCAGCACGTTCCTTGGGGCGGTAGAATACGCTAGGTACAGATAACATGGATACGATAGTTACGATTTCTGCAGAGCAGTGAAATTCGGGCTCGCACGCCAAAATGATCAATTTCGCAAGCGTCGGTTCCATCGGAAAAGTAGTCATTTTTGTTCCGAGCAGCGTTAATTTACCAAGATGGTCGAGTGCGCCCATGGCCCACAACTCGTAAAGCGAGCACGTGAGCAAATCAGTTGGCGGGGCATCAAGAAACGGAAATCTCATGATATCCTCAACTTTCAAACTTTTTAAAAGAAGCATCACCGCGCTCAAGTTTGTGCGCTGGATCTCGGGAATCGGCTGCAAATGCATTTGTGCAGGCAGCGCCGCACCTTCAGTAAAAAGACGATAGGCAAGTCCAGGCCCTGTTCTACCGGCACGTCCACTACGTTGCTGGGCATTGGCCATAGAAATCGGCACGGTCTGTAACGCGTCCATGCCCAATTTGGCGTTGAAAAGCTTCATTTTCACCAATCCGCAATCGACCACATACCGAATGCCGTCCACGGTAAGCGACGTTTCGGCGATATTAGTAGCCACCACTACTTTTCTGCGCTCGGTGCTTTGACGCGTGAAGATTCGCTTTTGCACGTCGGCCGGAAGCGTGGAGTAGATCGGGAGAACGTCGAGCGGTGGCGCGTTTTCCAAGAGCGATAATTTCTCATGGATCAATTCACAAGTGGCCTCGATATCTTCCTGACCCGTCATGAACACCAAGATATCACCGTCACTTTTCTTATTGGCTAAATGGATTGTTACCACCTGTTTCACGGCCGTTTCCACGTAATCTGTGCATTGTGATTGTGCGTAAAATACGTCCACGGGGAAAGTCCGCCCCGGAATAAAGAATTGCGGTGCACTTCCAAAGTACTGCAGAAACCGGTCGGCGTTCATCGTGGCACTGGTGACAATAAGTTTGAGGTCGCGTCTTCGGCGTAACAATTGCCGAAAAAGGCCCAAAAGCACGTCAGTGTTCAAAGACCGCTCGTGAGCTTCATCCATGATGATGCATGAGTATTGCTCGAGGGAAGAATCCTCCAAAAACTCACGGAGAAGAATACCTTCTGTCATATACTTGATCCGGGTGTTTCGATGCGATGTGCGGTCCTCGAATCTAATCGTATATCCTACATCTTCGCCCAATTTTACCCCCATTTCCTCCGCCACACGCTTTGCCACCGACATTGCAGCCACACGTCTCGGCTGTGTGCATGCGACAAGTTTTCGGGCACCGTCACGGGAAAGGCTTTTCGTGTAACCTTCTTCAGCCAAGAACTGAGCAATTTGTGTAGTTTTACCCGACCCGGTCTCTCCAATTACCACCACGATCTGATTTTCCGATATCATTTGGAGGAGCTGGTTTTTGACGTGGTATGCAGGTAACGCTTGCCTTTGCTTCTGAATCGTTTCGAAAGTATAGGCGCTGTCATCATCATCATTGTTGTCGGCGGCGCCTGTCTGTTTCTCCGCAGTGCCATTTCCTGATTCTGAAAAACCGTCAGGGTTCCCGGCCACGCGATCTTGAGCCTGCTTCGCACGCTCATTTTTCTCTTTTCGGTCTTTTATAATAAAGCTGCCGTTTCGTGCAGCCACGGCCAACTCCGATTCGGGATCCTTGATCGGATTCACGCTGGGACCGATACTGCGGCTTGAACGGCTCAGATCGAGCTGGAGCGTGAGATGTTGTTCAGATCCTTTCAAAAATGGCGGCACTATAAAATGAGATAATATGGGGATTCGTGTGCGTGCCTGGCCCTGGTCATGGTCATAATCCATGTACTCCCCCAGAGCATTGAATCCCCCGCCAGATCGATTTTGAGGGGGTCGTATTTTTGAGGATTTTGTTGGCTTTGAGCGGTAATCCTGTTCGAGATCTTGATACTGGTCTACAAATGCCGTGGCCGAGTCTTCGAGCGTATACCACTCACGGTCGTTATCGACATTTTCCTGGGTGTTTCCGCTTTGGGTATCGCTTTCGTTTGCTAAATCTTGCCAAAATTGGGACAATTCTTGATTTCCAGAGTTGGATTGTGCTGTGTCCGGTGAATCTGTGGACTTTTCAGACATGGAATACGGACCGCTAGTGTCTTTACCAGAATATAGATCTTCTTCCATCTCGCTTTTGCCGCCAAACTGCTCTTCTTTTCGACTAATTCTGGCGTTCAGATTATCCCCTTTTATGCGTCTGGCGTCGGACTTCTTGATCTTCTTGAATGTGATTTTCTTTGCTTTCGGTTTATCCTCGAAATCAAAATCACTACCTTCTCCAGTCAATGCTTCCGATTTCGGTGCCACAATCACCTCTGCTTCCTCGATGTTCTCTGGAGAGTCCAAATCAAGTATGATCCTCCGTTTTCCTGAAGAATTGCTTGATATCCTAGGCGGTTTCTCTTCTCGAAGAGCAGATGGCTTTTTCGGTATCTGTGGAGCGATGACTTTCAGCTCGGCTAAATCTCTTTCAATGCTGGCAATGTTATCATTAATGAAAACATATACAGACAATGAGAGAGAGTCCGAGAATCCGAGCGCCTTGGTGGAATCAGCAAACTTCTCTTTGGACAGGCTTGCCTTATATAGACGAACCACTACTTGCAGAAGTCCCGGCGCAACGGCACGATTGAGCCCCTGCGAGAGCATCTCGTTTAATTTATCTAGAACAGGCATTTTTTAGTTAAAAATGATGGAAATTTTGTGAGTTTTGTAAGGAAATTGTTGTGTTTGGTGGTGATGAAATGTATCGGATTTCACGATGACTTGTCTGGGTACAGGAACACGGTAACTCGCCAAAGAGCCGACTCAGATTTGCGGGGACGATACGCGCTCTTCGCTTTTCAACATTCTAAGGCGGTCTAACTCTTCGGGAAATTCTGGTAAATTTTGGAGATTTTCAAAAAAAAAAATATTTATAGGCCAGATTATCTTTTCTTTTTACAGATTTGACAAAATCATAATTGTTAATAAAGAACACATGGCTCGAAGAAGACCGATTCTACCTTAACGCGCTGACTTCCATCTAAAACCAATTTCCCACTTTCACATAATCATACTCAGCATGTCGCTTGCTGCAAGAAACGCTCTTTACTTTCAATATACGATCGCCGCCCGTTTTAGGCTTTCGCCAGCCCCTTCTACTGCCAAGGAAGTGAACTATCTTCTCCGCAGTTTCCAGAGTCTCGCACCCGTTGAATATTTTCATGTCTTGCCAGCAAAACATTCGCTGCCTAACCCATATAAACAAATCGCTACTGTAGTTTTCAATGCGTCTGAACAGCCGTCTCAGTTAGATCCTTTCACTATAAGCGATCCGGAATCGAATGCCACACCAGCACAATTAGAGCAGCGACAGAGCGAGATTGCGGCGTATCTCGAGCAAATCTGTGGGATTCCACGATACTCTTACATCGAAAATGACGAGATTTATCTGTCAGGAAAATCGATGATTCTCTTCAAAAACAAGCTTCTTGCGCCAGGGCACACTTTCCTGGACGAATACGAGATGAGTCCTTCAACTGCAGAGTCTCCATTCTTCCTACTTAATGGAAAACCAAAGGCGTCGGAGATTTTGCCATACATACGCCATAATTTCCAGCGGTTCCACAAATTGGAGTTGCTCGCTCTCGAAACAGGTCCTCGTGGATTGAAAAGTATCGTCGGGGTTCCTCGAGAAACGGACGTTCTTATAAACATGAACGATGAAATAGATACGGCTGCCATTATGAACTTGGATGAGGAAATTCCTGTAAGTCAGGAAGGTACCGAGAATGACAAACTACGAGGATTATGGTGAATGTCAATCTATTATTCCAAGTGACGGTCCCGAAAGACTGGAACACCTTCCAAACTGATCAAGCTACATAGGCGATAAATTATGATTGAGTGATACGAGGTAGGGGCAATGGTTATTTATATAGATAATGAAAGCTATGGACCCCAAAATAAGAGCAGAATACCGCTTTTATGGCGCATCTTAATGTAAACTCAAAATCTACCTACTTGGAGAGAGGTGGCAGTTTTCAATATGCTGAATACGCAAATGTTGAAGCATGTTCGAAAACAGATTGCACCATGCATGAAATATCCATAATTGCAAATGAGAGAATGATGATATAACGGGGACATTTTACGAACAGAAAAATCCGTAAGATCATTCCATGCATTGCGTAAAAGAGGTCTGTCAATGCCTAGATATGCAAATTTTTAGTATATAAGAACTAGCCATTGAGCTCCAGATCGCAAGAATCTTGAATTTTCTCTGCCCTTTCTATTTTTTCACTGCTGCCTCAACTTTAGCCAAGTCCTTTTGCACAACATCATTAAGATATCCGAGCCCCATCTGCTGCTTGTACAAAAGCTGGGTCAATTGCAGGATCACCTGCTCCGTCTGCGTCGATTTCTCCTTACTTTCTACTGCGCCGCTTGCGAGATTATCCAACCCACCGTTCATCGTGCTTATCGACAGTTCAAGCTGTGTCGAGAGGTCCTCACTGCGACCCTTAAGGATAGCTAGGCGCGCATAAAGATCGCTCAATTTGCCTACTGGTCCGTTTGGATCGCTCAATTTGGCATTCAACACTTGGAACTGCTTCGAGATCTCCTCCTCTTCAGGCAATAACGGGTATCCTTTCAACTTCAATACGGCCAAGAGTGTGGCTAACTTCAAGAGACGACGCGAGAGTTTGGTATGCCGTGCCTTTGCTTTCATAATTCGGGTGGTAGTGTCTAATTCACGTTGTGCTGATAACTGGGTCTGTTTCTCATAGAGATTATTGAGGAAAACGCGGGCTTTCGCCACATGCTCCAACTGCACCTCAATGCGCTGGGCCATTTCAGTGAAAGACGTCACTTTCACAGGGTAGTGTAACGGCGACGGCCGCAGTGCCATTGCTTTCTCCCAATCTTCAGGCGACTCGTTAGCCGGACGCGGAAGCTGCATAAGGGCATTGATCTCCTGCTCGCTGAATTTGTTGTATATATGCGTCTTTAAAACGCATTTGCCCAGGTTGGGGTCCCATTGCTCCTTAAGACGAGCCAATTGATCGTTGACTGCAGGAGTATAGCTCGAGGGGGTTTTTGTAGTTTTGGGTGCCGTGGGAAGCTTGATTTCAAGGTTACTGAGGTTACCTGCTGCTCCCAGCGATTGGTTCTGGTTCTGATTGGTAGACCAAGCAAATGAAGGTTGCGGGTTATTGATGGTGTTAGAGGGAACTTGTGGCTGTGCATTTTGTTGCTGCTGGTTCACCGCTGGTTGGCCACCAAAGAGCCCGCCGGACGGTTGAGAGTTGTTGCTGCCAAAAAGCCCGCCAGTTGTTTGTCCCGCTGGCTTTCCGAAAAGTCCACCGGTAGATGCTGTTCCTGCATTGTTTCCAAAAAGCCCGCCGCCAGTAGTATTTTGGGTATTAGTGGCTCCGAGTCCGGTATTAGGTTTGCCGAAAAGGGAGGTTCCGGTACTCTGAGTCGGGTTGGCAGCGGCGTTTCCACCGAAAAGTGATGTTGATCCGGTTCCGGCAGAGTTGGTGGCAGTATTTGTTCCTGCAGCCCCGAAAAGACCGCCTGAAGTTCCGGTATTTGTTGTAGCATTATTTCCGAAAAGTCCACCTGACGTTCCTGTACTTGTTGGGTTTGCTGCGGTATTTCCAAATAATCCACCAGATGTGTTTGTTGTAGAATTTGCGTTGTTACCAAAAAGACCACCAGAGGTGCCGGTGTTTGGTGCAGGGTTCGATGGATTGTTGCCGAAAAGACCACCGGAGGTTCCGGTATTCGTCCCGGAGGTTCCTGCATTGTTTCCAAAGAGTCCACCAGAAGTTCCCGTGGAAGTATTAGAATTAGTATTGGTGTTACCGAAGAGTCCACCTGAAGTTCCTGTAGTAGTATTAGAGTTAGCATTATTGTTACCAAAAAGTCCACCGGAAGTTCCTGTATTGCCACTGTTATTCGTACCAAAGAGTCCTCCGGTACTTCCTGTGCTTCCACTGTTATTATTACCGAAAAGACCACCTGAATTGGTATTACTGTTTGCGGTATTGGCGCCGCCGAAAAGACCGCCTGAAGTGCCGGTAGTATTGGCAGGTTTAGCGCCGAAACCTCCCGAATTGGCATTTGAGCCGCCAAGAGAAAATCCCGAGCCTGTGTTCCCACCAAAAGCCGGTGTACTACTGCTGCTATTCGAGCCAAACAGGAATCCGCCGGGCTTGTTTGCCGCCTGGAATCCAGTACCTGCGCTGGAACCAAACATGCTATTTAATGAGGAATTGGGTTAGATTATGCAGGATAACAAAAGCGATCCAATGGCCTTTTAACACTGGTAAATATGGGATGCTTCGCAGATAAAAAGCGGGCCGAATCTGTGGATATCAGTTTACCGCTTGAGTTCAGTGAGAGTCTTTGGTGTTGATGAGTCGTAGCGCGCACGACCCGCAGACGCGATCGACGCAGTTTGCAAATCAATATATTTACAATGTGAACCTACTTTTGATAAATTGATATTATAAATAATTTTTTCGTATTTTCATGAATATTCAATTATAAAATATTGTTCTATGGACGTGAATCTGACAACAATTATGGACACCGCTGGGGCGTGGGGGGAAATAGTATGCAGTAGCTGCCGAGCCCGGCCCACAGAAATATGAAATGTATGGCCGTGAATCTAAGCAGGTGAAAGGAATTTAAGCGAATTTTTCATGATATATGCATCACTTTTGTTCGGAAGTCGTTTTCTTCGCCTCCAAGAACGCCGCGGCTGCGGTCTTATCGTAGCCAGTACCGGTGAAAATACGGTCCATCTTAGTATGAACCTGTTCTTCTGTTCCTGGGATTTTCTTCTCCAATTTCAAGTTTCCAAACACACACTTGTTGAAAATCTGTTCGGTGGCCCTGCACGAGCCCAATTCGTGGTTTTCTTGCTCGAGACACTCGTAGTGCAATTTGAACTCGTCGAAACAGTACTTATTTATGTCGTTCAACACGGAAATCGCACATCGGGTGACTCTTCTTCCTTCTTTCAAACACTCTACGGTTCCTCCATTATGTTCATCTTTACACAACATGAAATCGTCGTTATAAGGCTTACATTTGGCGCCGATGAAGAACGATGCGCTTAAAAGCGGGGCCGATGTGGCGCCCACTTCCTCCACCTCCGGGATCTCTTTAGGCAATTCGTTTTTGTCGACATTTTCCCAGCTTTGATAGCTTGTAAACCACTTTCCAAGTCCCATTTTATATATATTAAATTGTCAGTGATTGGCTATAGAAACAAACCTTAGTTAACGTCTAAGCGCGCAGTCGTGCAGCGCCCAGAGCCCTGTCAAAGTAAGCGGGCCCAATTGTCGCGGTGTGGTTGGTGCTGGATATTACGCGCACCCAAGCGTAACTATGAGTCCGTCTTAGTAGTATCACATATATTTCCGGCCTAAAAAGCGAAAAAATTAGCAATTATCAACTCAGACTCACTGAGTATATGTTTCTTTTGAGTCATTGGGCGTCTTTTTTTCTTTCACGTGTTCAGAGTCTTTGATGATGATTGATCACGTGACTCGAGTCAGAAAACCCTAGATTAACTTAATGACCCGCTTACTGTAATGCGAGTTGTTTCTTTGGAAAAATGGGGCATCATTTTCCAAATGAAAAAACCGAAGATTAAGTTTTTCGGTCAAATTGTCTCTTCGCCAGAAAACTGCTTCATGTATCGTACAACCAGTCTTTTAGCATAGCCACTGCTGCTCTTTTCTCCCATCCTAGCTTTTCTCTTTGATAGCTTTAATAGCCTCAGAATTCATTCCGAGAACTCTATAAGTCTGAAGAATACAAAGAATCAAGTCCCCGTAAATTTTTGTATCAGCCTTGGCCATAGTCAAGAGCTCACCTAAGTACAGTTTAAACTCTATCTTCAACGCCAGTACTTTGATTTTCACCTGATTATCGTAAAATTGGCAAATCTCACCATCCATCCGACCATTAGAAACGAAAGATGCGGACTTTGTCAGATCAGATAATGCGTTTTCCCCATTTTGGTGATTCATTGTATTCGGTTCGTGATTCTCATGTTTGGTGTGATCCTCGGTAGCAGATTCCAGAATCAATGCATTTATCTTCGAAATCGAGAGGTAAAGCGTGGTGAGCGTCCGAAGTTTCTCTTCCAAGCGGTCCGGCGCTCGGTCTGCCGGGTTTAGAGCTACGAGAGTCTCAAAACTCATGCATTGTTCATGGATTAAAATGATGAGTTTCGCCTTATTCTTTAAAAGATTAAGCGACCGCTTATGCTGAAGAACAGCGGCGGTCGTTGCGGAGGAATCAGAAAAGTCCGCTATTGTGGATGATACCGTGGTCTTAAACTTGCGTACCTCTACGGAAAGATTGTCGATAAGCTCCACGCAGCTGCCGATCGATTGGCCCAACTGGATGAAATTGGAGTATTCATTATTGACAAGATCTATTAAATCCTGATTAAGCGATTTGGAGAGGGATCGGAGATCCACAAGAAGCGAATCCAAGGATGTATACCGGTGATTTTTGAAAAGGAATTCGTCCGGGTCGAAATGCTCCACATCGGCGAAATCCTCGCGCGTGATATTTACCGGATAAGGGAATTGCTCCGTAGTATCGGGTAATTCAACAAAACTCATGGCGGTTCGGAGATATGGGTATAATTTTCCCTCTAGGTTTCGCTTTGGTTATCTTAGAGTGTCCTGTCCCCAGTAAAGAACACGTGACTTTTGTCAACACGTGACGCGACATTGAACCCCGAGGCCGCAATACCCGCTGGTCCAAACCACGGCAATCTGTAACATCTTCGCGTCAATTTTCAATTCCGATGTCGGTGCCGACCATCGGGGCTGTTGCGTAATTGTGAATAATGATGTGCGCTTACAATGGGGCGTTTTCATGCGGTGGCGCCGCATGCATGCGTGAACAGGACAATGCATCAAGAAACGATTGTTCACGAAGATCATGCTGAGTAAAAGAAAAAAAAAAAATCAAGTTCATAGACAATGAAATTTTATGAAATAAGCATTTATCGTTGTAATTTTGCTGCGGCAACTGCTAGTTTTTGGTGTTGAACAAGAGCATAAAAATACTAAAAGCAGAGACAAATCGACAACAATTACAAGGGACAATTGCTCTTTCAAGCGACCTCGCGTCCTCCCTCACGTTCTCCCGCTCGACTAGTTATGAGCTCGTGTTTGCTACATTTCGATGCTTTCGGCCGTTTTTTGACTAATCCAGTAGTACTTCCGCGTTCGTAGCCATTTCTTCAAACTTCCCTGCCCGCATGTAAAACTCCGTGTGCAGTTTCATTTTCACGATACACAGATCGGCGCAATTACATTTCAAGCTAAAATGAAACGTAACAGTTTCTAAAGTCATGAA
The DNA here is from genome assembly GCA_030582795.1 of Metschnikowia chrysomelidarum. Classification (NCBI taxonomy): domain Eukaryota; kingdom Fungi; phylum Ascomycota; class Pichiomycetes; order Serinales; family Metschnikowiaceae; genus Metschnikowia; species Metschnikowia chrysomelidarum. Next base: position 93,439 of record JAJMGZ010000016.1, read on the forward strand.
ACGATATTTCACTGGTCATGTTATGTTGGAAGCAGAGATCGCTTTTGTCCAAAGAGGCGTTTTATCATGTAAACTAATCATGCACAAACACCACAGGATTGCAGCACGTCTCTTCGCTTCCTCGCTTGTCACAACTACTTAATCTTTTTCATCGATGTAATAGTCTTGAGTGCCGGAGCCTTTGTCTGTCAGGGAAATTTTAGAAACAATGCCGCAATTGAATGATCAGGGAAACGAGTTTTTCATCTCAATTGTTTTGCTCCATGCATTGCGCCTTTTTTTTAGTAAAATTATCAATTTCGCCACGTGTTATTCACAAATAATTCCTTTCAGCGACAATGAGACTTTGAGGACAGAAGTCTCAATTTAAGATTTATGCCCTAAATTCAGAAAAAGCTCACCATCAAACTTAGACAGCAGCCAAGACTTAAAGTTTATAAAACGTTGATATTTAGCTCATACAGCAGGGACTCTACAAACAATTCAGATATGCACCAGCTCTTGAACCCTGGTGCGGTGATCTTCAAATAACGGTGAAAATTTTTTGCCCATTGTTCGAGGAAAAACGCGGCGCCCGTGAGATTCCATTGTTTGATGAGGGCGATTATACAGGCCCAAATTCAGTGGTGTCTCACGGTTTATTTTGTCACGAGCTCTGTGCCCCCTCGTATACAACGGCCAGCTGTCATAAATAATGTTAATGGATTATTCCGCCTGCAGTTTGCCGAAGCAAAAAGTGTTGTCTTGTTTTCATGCACGATAATAGATCCAAGTATGCGAAGAACTAATACGTCTATGCTTGCATGAGTAATTTCTAGATATGGTATACTTGCATTTACCTATATGTTCTTACTAAATTTTGATCAAATTGAGATATGATCAAGAGATCCTAGCTCGATTGTTCAGTTGAGGTAGCTTTATGTAGTCATTTCACAGCAAACCTAATCGTTTGCTGATTTTGTGGTGCCATATCAAGATAATCATCATGGTTACGCGTGCCATTACCAGCTACCCCCGAAGTAGCGAGACTGATCAAATTCGGTGCAATTTATTCCAATAACAGTTCCTCGATGGTAAGTGAGGTATTCGAAATGCTGAAAGTACTATCTTTCCCACTTAAATTGAGAAAGAATAGAAATGAGAGTGCGTACAAGCAATCTATACCTATTATCTGGTCAGTCTATTCTAATGACGTAACAAAAATGCGTGATTATATACTGAAACAAAAGGCGTGCCATTATTCTCTCAGACGTAAGATGTGTAAATCATAATCCCAAGTCTTCGTCAGTCTGGCAAACCGAGATACTTCAGAAATGTTAGACGATCTCTTCAGCTCAAGGGAATGAATCGGCACATAACTTTGCGAAAAATTCAAAGCAAAATCCTGGCCAGACAAAATTAAGCTTTCATTAGAAAGCTAGAGTGCTCAGCATGTAACATGTTTTTGTCTCTTGGCCCAAGAGATCGTATTGATCGAGACTTTCATTGATGGCAAGACAACTCGTAATGCCAAGCCCACCAAATGCATGACTGAACAATCACGCATGTATACCGCGTTGTATACAATCCAAGCGAGACTTTGCAAAGGCACGGGCAATTAGTCACCACTTTCCCAAAAGTCACGTGTGGTCGATCACTGTGCAGATGCTTAATCGAACACGCCGCACGTATACTGCGCGCATGCATTTCATAAGCCACACGTTTTACCGCTTTTGCATAGACATGCTCGAAAAAAATTGAACGAAACTGGCTATAGCCTCAAATGAGGTTGCAAAAGGAGCCAAATGATTTCGCGTCTTCTTTCCATCGTAAATCTTGCAGAAAAAAAGAACTACCTATTTATCTGAGACTCAAATATCTTGGCATTAACATGGATTGCATACTCTAATAACACGTATGTACCGAACATTTCTCTCTGATTTTAACCACGATTCTATGAGATGCTGGCGGCGAATATACATATCAAAATGGAGCCTTTTTCTTTTGTCATATGCAATATCGAGCAATTGTTGCCTGTTAAGGAAATCTTACGCTGAAATGCCTATTCTGAGATTACGAAAGTAGAGAGAGTCTCGTCACCCAACCCGCGCCTCGAAAAGCAAGACGACTTCTTTTGACACGCGTCCTCAAACGCAACGCCAAGCATTCTGGGGCATGCGGCTATGCATTTTGTTTTTGCTTCATGCACTCCAGCATGAGAACAAAAATATGAGAATTGCTCAAGAAAGAATTTGAGGAGACATCGCCATGGATTTTCTATTAACTTACCAATTCGTTATACAAAATAAAATTAACACCCTTTTAACCACTGAATATTATATGAAGGCTTCGATTACTTAGCCTGTCACAGAGCTGGATTTAGCTTACCTTGCAGAAGGGGTGATTAGATGCGCATGCGCCTGCAAGCGGCAGCCAGCACATCGTGTTAGTGATGTTTGTGAAACATTCCCTTTTCACTCTTTACCTTTGTCGCATCATCGAAGTTGCATATTTCAATTGTCCAGAATTTTGTATCTATTATTGTCTTCTGGCACGCCGCCCAAAACATTGTTTCAACACAGCCTCTCTTAACCTTGATTTTCATATTTCGAGGTTAGTCTTCTCAATATTGCGCTTTCTCTGACAAGCGGTCTTCCTATTAGTGAAGCACTCTGTCGTAGGGACTTCTCAAGTCACTCGCTTCTAGCCCGAAAATCTTTGCTTGGTATGAGGGCATGCAGGAGAGCAGGCTGCATGAAGAGCGGCAAGTAACCATGCAGGCTCTTCTTATTTCACGTGTGGCGGCTAAATTGTATGAGAAGGATGTACAGGAACGCAGTTTAGACGATGGTCTAAACTTTTTGCGGTTGAACACATACGCAAAAAGCAATTATATCGTGCTGATGACGGTTGGGATATGTGTCCGCTTTAGAAAAGTGATTTTTTAGAAAAACGCTTTACCTTCCGTTTCAGGATAATACCTAGATAATCTAAAACAATCACAATTGAAGTTGCGCGTCCTCGCGTTTTTCGCTGCGCGTCAGGATTCGCGCATTGAAAAACTTACGATGCTCGTCTGCTAATTACACGTCCGCGGCTGGGGCCAGGCGCTGCCTTACACGGTAAGAATAAAGTCATTCGCGTGGTAGGGAATCTGGAATTTTTTTCACAGTAGGAATCTCCTGACCAATGCAAATCCTTGGCAATATATGGTCACTTCTGTGGAAAATCAAGAAAAAATGACCTCCAGAAACGCCGCATGATCTGGGCCAATACTTGTTAGAGACAAAAAGCGTGACTTCTTCTTTTCTTGGCTGTGGAAAGAAATCTTCGCACTGAAACTCGGGATACCGATGGATTGCACCCTTTGCTGCACCTGCCCCGACATCGAGCATGTAAGTGCCTCTAACCAAAAGGCTGATGTTGTGGACTCCTATATCATCGATCAAATAGTGGATGCCGTTAGAAGCATAGTTTTGCTCGTAAGCAACATTTCCTTACCCATGAAAAGTTGTGGCGGCTGGCCCCAACGTTTGCAGATCGCAGGTCGAATTGCGTCCGCGAAAGATCAATGGAGCGTGAGACTGCCTGTGCGCCTGTGCAGCATTCTTGTTGCATCTGGAATACCTGTGCCTGCATGTCTGCTTGCGTATACGGACGAGGGTTCTATTGGGTTGGCCTTTCCAATGATTTTACCAGGCTATCGATACATTCTTAAATAGCAGCATATTCTCTGTTCTCTTGCTCGATTTGATTTTTTTTTGAAAGAATTATCTCGATCATCCCATCTTTCTATTCTGTCGCTATACAAACCACCACATTGTGTTCCGCCTTGCTGCTTCTTAATTTCTTTTCTACAATTGCCTTTGTTGTCAGACAAGGTGCACTCTTTCACCAAAATACCCAGATCTAACTTTGTGTTTGCCAGTGTTTTTGAAAGCAAACACGCGTATGTCGGCCATCGCCTACTCCCCAGAAGCACTTATTGACGACTACTCCAAAACACACAAACACGAATCGAAGTCCCTGACCGCCCTTATTGCACATCTCCAAGGTGTTTGCAGTCAACAATTGCCCTCCATTGTAATGCCTGACAACCAGCTGGCACATCTAAAAAGCGAAGACGCCTTGAGCAATAGCTACTTCAACAACCCCCATCCTGTTTACTATCAGGCCCAGTCTAGACGAGAAACAGATCTTCCCAATCAGTATCTCGGCTCGACATACAACGCGTCTCTGCAGACCACCAATGTCAACTACCTCGGTGGCACGATGCTGTCGCCAACGTCATACTCCGGCCACAATCTATTCCCCCCGCCGCCTCCACAACTGATCGTCAAGAAGGCTCCTCGCACCACAAAGAATCTGGATAAATGCATGTGCAAGCGTCTGGAAAAGCATATTCCGAGGCCTAGAAATGCGTTTATTTTGTTTCGCCAGAAATACCACCTGAGCGTATTGCGAGAGCTGCCGGACCCGAAAACGAACCCAGAGGTATCGCGTGAATTGGCTCGTCGATGGAGATCATTGAACCACGAGGAGCGGACGAAGTGGAACATGTTGGCGGAGAAAGAGAAGCGCGATCACGCGGCGAAATATCCCAACTATCGTTACAAGCCACGACGCCACAAAAAGCAGAGTGAATGCTCGACGTGCCAGATGAAGAAGATGGAGGCACAGGGATTGACGCAGCCTCTTTACGCGGGATTTCCTGACTATACCCAAATGATGCTTGGCCAGGACCTCAAGGGCCAGAAACTGCCCTTGGTGCAGCAACTTCCCCACCAAGTCATGCAGATTCTGCCGCAGCCTCAACATCACCAGACGCAGCATCTCGGCCAACAAAACCAACTCCTGCAACATCATCTTTCTCAACTCCTGCACCAGCAGGATCATCACCAACAGCTGACGGACTTGGTGTATCTGGTGCAAAGACTCATGCCATATGGCAACTTCCACCTGTTCCCGTATAATGACAGCGGGTCGCAACAGGTGCAGGTGCACCAATCAGCACAACAACAATACCAGCTGCAACTTCAACAGCGGGCAATTCAGGGCCAACAACATCACTTGCAAGCGCAGCAACACGCCTCGAACCTGCATCACCAAGGCCAAATTGAGCATCCGCTCGAGATGGAAGATTCGAGCCAAAACCACCTTCAAAACCATCTCCAGAGCCAAGAAGACGACAGCCAGAGCTCGAGCCAGAGCCAGGTTCATAGCCAATCTTCACAATCACTCGACCAGTCTCAGACACTGCAAAGCTCGCTTGCATCTTCATCCCAGGGCTTGACAAACTCGCGCTTGGTGATATACTCCGAGGCTACGGCGTTCCAGTACGCCGAGGCAGCGGCACACGGCCAAAAAATCTCCACTTTGCCTGCCCCCATGGGCAGTAATATGTATAATACCCACGACCCTTTGGCAGTGCCTCACCTGTTGCAACTGTACTGAAAGTCTTTTTTTTTTTTTTTGATAGGTTTTTATTGTTCCATGAATGTTTTTATAGAGAGAATCGTTTCATCGATTTTCGTTCAATACTAATGTATAATTTGGGTTTCACGAGAGATGACACTTTTTCCTCATACAATTATTATATAAACAGTTTCATTTCGTGACCAGCCTCCATTTGCATTTTGAGAATTCTTGAAAAGAGACTGAATTTTAATGATATCCTTTACTTTCTTTCTTGCTATTCGCGCAAGGTATCAAAGTGTTGCTCTGCAAATATGGGATAATTGAGATAGAAACGGGGACGTTTTTCAAACAGAAGGGATTCAAAACTGCCCCATTTTGATCACGAAAGTGAAAATACGTACTAAGATCAAAAAGAAAAAAGGCGATAAATTCAAAGGAAGAGACCGCCTGGGCAATCTTACGCACAAACGAATACTCAAATAAATGTGCGATTTTTACTTCAACGCCGCTTTTTCAAAATCATGTTTTCTATTCCAACCCAATAAATAATACATACTTACCACTAAATATCTTCGCCCAAGCCCGCGAGTGTAATGGCCTCGCCCGGCTTGAATGGTGGGAGACCCAAATATGGACACCCGTCACAGCGAAACGCGTCACCAAGCGCACAAGATCCGCAACCTCCCGTTTTGCCCTCGACGGTGAAATCGATCTCGGCCAATTCTTCCTCGGTGAATTTGATCGGCGAGCTGCGTAAACGCTCCTCGATCTTGATCGCTTCAAGCGTCGCCAGCTGCGCCATGCGGCCCAAGATTGTATCCTGTAAACTACGCGTATTCTGCTCCTCCTGTTCCTCGAGCTCCTTGAGTCCACATGTACAGTCCTTGCACGCCTTTCTGCGCTTCTTGCCGGTGGGCAACTCGCATTTCTTCGGCACCACGATGTTGTAGTTCTGCATACGCTCCGACTCCAAAATAAGCTCGTCTTCATTGAGGTAGTCGCTATCATCCTCGGCATCGCTCGACCCATCGCTGAAATAGGCCAATTTCGTCTGCTCGAGTTTCCGTTTCGCCAGCGCATCCTCCTCGAAATCGATGTCTTTTTCGGAGGTATCGGTCAACGGCGCCGGCGAGGGCAGACGGGGGTTTTTCACCTGATCTAGCTCGGCCTTAGGAGATGTGGGACGGACAGGTCTTTTGAAAAAAAGCTTTCTTTTAGGTGCATCTGCTGGGTTGATGGTTTTCTTCTTGAGTAATACAGTAGATGCGGCTGTCGGGGCTGGTTTTAGCCATTTTCCCGGCAGTTGGACAATAAAACCGCTCATTAATGCATCCAAATCCTGATCCGTGGGTAAATCGCCCACCAACTCGCCGCCGTTTTTCAACGTCTGGAAAAGTTGTTGCATCACGGAAGCAGGAATGCCCAAATGATGCTCGTTGGGGTTCACATACCGGATTTGGTCGAAGCTGCCGAGCTCAAGCTCGACCATATTATTCGCCACTCGATCGATGATATGCTGTGTGATCACAGCTGAAGGAAACTGCTGAGATATTTGCTGTTTCGACGAATTCACCATCTGCTCATCGGTGACCACCGTAGGGTGGAGTAGAAGAAGGACCGACATTTTGGATAAATGTTATGAAGTTATAGATTAAATGATGTGGACCTAATAAAGATTTATTATAAGTCTTTTTCCACTGAATTATGATTTCGGCGATTACTAAGTCCGAGCCCTGTATATTTGTAAGCAACGGCAAAATGCAATATTCTCTTCTCTTCCAGTTTGGGTAAAGAGAATTGAGATGATGTGATGATCAATGAATGGGTAAAATGCGGTGCTAAATAATTTCAAGTATGTCTGAAAATTTAGTGAAAAAAAAAAGTGAATACGACTGTCTTATAAATTGCGCGATTCTTTCTTTTTCGTGGTGCTTCGACAGATTCTAGACAGGGCATTGCGACGGGGAAAAAAACCGGCCATTCCCCGAAATCGGCCTCACGTGCAGGTCGTGGCTTGTCGCCACATTTTGCCATTTTAAGTAAAACAACGCCGACAAGCACGCAAAATTAGGAAAATCCAAAATCCATCTTCTCTTCAATTTTTATGTATATGTATAAGCCTTCCCAAATTTTATGGGCCTTTTTTTTAAAAAGTATTTGCTGATTTATATGAGTTCTTTTTTCTTCACGTGACCTTTGACAATACCCCCATTGGCTCGTTCCGCCGCGCGCTAATCACCTGTTTTTTTTTTTTGCGGCATCATGATCACGGTGGAATTTCAGGCGTGCGAATATGCGAAAAGCGGGGCGGGCTCCAAAATCCAAAATGGCCCATCAGCTATTGGCTACATAAAATCGAGATGTGAAAGCCGCATCCCCTTTCTATAAGGCCATTAGTAATTCGCGAAAAGGTTACTTGCGCCAATTGTAAGTGTCAGATTGTAATGGGGATCTTTCGTTGCCGAAATTTCGTGACGAAATGGGATCTCTAGATTTATCTGTTTTGGAAATCAACATACGAGGTAAATGGACTTTGACACTAACTTAGGCTTGTTATGAGAGATTTGTGGATTCTGACATCTTGTACTTTCCTGCCACTGATTAATGGAGCTTCTGTTCTATTTGGTTCGAGCTGCCAGTCAGGGCGACTAGTAATGTATGTTTTTCTTAAAAAGATACTCAAATACTCAAAGCTTCCACATTTGTATCTGCCATTGTCCTTGAAAGTAACTCAGCAATGGCAAATCGATTCCGGAATTTACATAGTGGACCGCCGTGCGGTCAATTTTTACGCTTTATCGTGTCATTAGCAAATTGTCTATTTAGGGCTCCAGCCTATGCCCGCAAACCTGGAGCATTCTGTTCTTTCAAGTGATCTTTATGAAATTAAAAAAAGTTTGAGATCGTTCAAGATGTCTCCTCTCCGTTGGAGGCACTACTTTCCTCGACGTCGGTCTCGTCATCATCAACCCGGCGAGAAGCCGCAACCACTGGTGGACCTACAGGCATGACCACCGACAGCGACCGCGACAGTTCCGTTGAGCTGCCAGCTATGTTCCCCGCCTGCATCAGCGCAACACTGTGCAACGTGTGTAGATCATGTTTCGCTTGCTGTGGGGATGAAAGCGACATGAGCGAGTAAACCGCGTCCTGTTCTGAGGCGCCATCAGGCTTTGACTGTTGTAATACGTTTATAGGCGGAAGCTTGAGCGGATATGCGTTTGACCCATGCGGCTTATGGGGCAGTCCGCGCTGTGTGTGCAGCGAATAAAGCATGTCGACGGGGCCTCCGAGAGAGGGCCGTCGGAGGCCGCTGTTGTGACTGCGTCTTCGCTCCTTAGTTCTCGAGAGTGCCACAAGTAGGGCGGTTTGTGCACTTGACTCTTCGTCGGGCGAGGGCATAGAAATAGGCTGCAGGAGCTGTCTTTGAGTCTGAAATTGCGCATCGGTACCCATAAGAGGCAGGTACCGGGGGCCCATATCGAAGGACCCGTGACGCGGATTGCTCTCGATGCGGGGTGAAGCTTGGAGAGTCTGTAGATTGATATTTGTGCGGCCTAGAGACGCAGGAGGAGATCCATCACCGTGTGAGGCCGTGGGAGTTATCCGAGTGGGCGACTCCTTTCCCGCCAGAAACGCGCCGGACGAAAAATCGAGCTTCACCGGTGAGACTCCTGGCGAGATCGCAAGTCCGTGTACAGCACCGGCCTTCTCGCGCAGCTGTAGCGACCCGAACGCCAGACTTAGCCGGCTTTTGAGTTGCGAACTGATCTCCCCCAACTCTTTCTTGTTGGGGCTGGTGTCATCTGCGAAAAGACGTCTCCCCGGGCTGAAAAACTGCGGGGTTTTCATGAGCTTGGACCGGCGCGGTGTATCCCGCCCATCTGAGTCATACTCTACATTTCCAGGGGTCTTGAGAAGATTATGTGACGAATAAGGTGACGCGGCGGGCTCTGGCGACTTTGCCAGTCCAGAGTTGCTTCGTTTCAACCCGGGCGAGAAAGGAACCGCGTCATGTAAGTGATCGGGCGTGGAGAGTCCAGCCAGAAGCCGCTTTCTGTTTTTAGCGGCGGGCGGTGTCGATGGCGCCTCTAGTCTGACTAATTTAGTCGGTTTTGGTGACAGCGTCGGCGTCAGGCTTTTCGTGCTCATGGTCTCTAAGAAAGGCAAAGTACTGCTGGATAAAAGTGATGGATCTTTAGCAACAAAATTTGAAGCTTAAGCGTGAAATCGAATGTCTGGGAAAATCAATTGAGAATCGACAATATCTGCTTTGCGGCTTTGGCAAGCAATCTGGGAATACTTTTCTTCTTCTAACAGAGCAGCGCGAGCGAATAATCGAACACGTGCTGTTTGTGAAGATGTTGAATATAAACAACGAGAAACAAAGCGGGAAGTGGTGGCTCTGTCAAGTGGCGTGAGTTGTGTGTGGCCACAGCAGTCAATTGTCCACCGAATGTTTGCAACAGAAAAAGAATATTGCACACTTAGAAATCAAAGCAACTGGATTGTAAATAGCGGCCAGTCAGTCGAGTGAAGAAAACACGTAAGATGGCGAGCGAATGAAACACCAGCCGTGTAATAAATGGCGGGTAAGGCGGCAACTGCGGTTGAAGGGCAAATTGCTGCGAAAGTGTGTGAGCCACGTGGTGCGTTACTGGGCGTTTTCTTTAATTGTGAAACGGCTAAGTACAGAAAAGCCACAAAAGTCGTATGGACCGAAGTATTCAAAAACGTGTCTCGAAAAATAGATGTTTCGGGCGGTGCGTGGGATAGCGTAAACAAAAAGTGCGGGAGTAGCAACGTCACGCAGGACCGTTGTTCCTGTTCCTGGCGGCGTCCGGGTGCCGCTTTCCTGCCGCCGCAATATACAATTGCTGCCCTTCAAGTTGACAAAAGATTTGTTCGGACAGCAATCTATCTAGTAGCTCTAATCTCAATTTTTTTTTTATCTATTTTTCTGTACTCAAAAACTTCTGGTGTGCTTTACATCCACATATCCCAAATTTTGGGTTCAGCCTTCCTGGTGCGAGAGGGGGAAATTGCGGCGCGGGCGGCCCAAATTTCCTACAAGATTAGGCTAAAGTGGTGAGGCTGACCAGATATTTTTGGGTGCGGCGCCAGGCAGGGCGGGTGGGCCTAAAAGCGAGGGGCTAAAAAAATGCTGGCGGCAAATGAAACAAAGTTAAGAGTGTAAACTTGATGGGAAATATTATTAAGACATAAAATCCGAAAAAATTCTTCTTTAACTGTTTGCATATCAATACCGTTTTAACCCTGAACTTTTAGCCAATGATGATTTGAAAAGAAGCGCTGGAGATGGACGTCAAAAAAAAAGGGCACGCCTCGTTCTGCGGCGGGTACAAAAAGGAGAATACATACTACTAGGTTTCATTTCAGCAAAGAAATATTTCGTTAATTCAACTAAAGATTCCCAAAACCAAGGTTTTTCGTTCGAGAGTCCATTTTTTACGTCAAAGATTCGACTGCAATCTTAGCTAAGGGAATCTCCTTGATTCTCGAAAAGTGAGATGAAAAAAAGGAGGGAGTGCACGGCCTTGGTCGGCAGCTATTGTTTCAGTTAACGCCGGCCACAGCGCGACAAGTTGACAACTGGGGGTCCTTTATCAGCACGCGTGTCTCACTTCCCAAACAGGAAAATTTCAAATTCGTGATTCACGCCCCTCACTTTCCAAAATTTTAAAAAATTATAAAAGACTGTTTCTTTGTGAAATCTTTTTTATAAAATGCGAGGTTATCAACGAGCTGTCGACTGTCATTTCCAATTGGTATCCCAAAATCCTGCATATACACGTCGCGTATCATCAGATCTACCCGCACCGACCAAAACAACATCGCACAGCACAAAAACAAACCTAAGCACAAACACGAATTCGAGCACGAAAATAGCGCAGATGTCCGAGCAGAACACGCCTCTGTCGGCGGCACTTCTACGTAAACCTCTGCGGCTATCGCTCATTGGCGGCCGTGCTCCCCTGGGGCGCCCCGTTGGGGGAATTGACCAAGGGCGGCAGCGACGGCTGACGTTGCTTCTGACTCCGGCGCAGAATAAACGCAATAGTATACATGCTAATAACGGCGGCCTACCGCAATCGAATAACGGTCATCTCGCTAAGAGTGGCAATAATTTCGGCGGCTACAACGGTCACGCCGGGGCCTTGGTTGGCGCCGAGCCGCCGACTTCTGCGCTTTCTACTCCATACGCACAGCATGGCCCCTTGACGCTATATACACAAGCTACATTGAGCGGCTCCCAAAAACGAGTAGATCCCCGCCCGCTTCGTGATAGGAACTACCAAAATTTGATTCTGAACGAGTTGTTCGAGTTCTTTACAGGTAATCGATTTGAGGTCGAGACGGGACACGCTATCACCCCTAAAACCTTGAAGCAACCAACACAAAAAGACTTCGTGCTTATGTTCCAGTTTCTCTACGCCAAGGTGGACCGGTCTCACGAGTTTGCGCGGTCGGTCGAATCCGATGTGTTTCCCCTCCTCAAGGGCTTGGCGTATCCGTACCTAGACAGCATAAACCGATCGTCAATTAGTGCCGTCGGTGGCCAGAATTGGCCCGCATTCTTGGGCATGCTTTATTGGCTCATGACGCTCGCAACGAGCGCGCCTGAAATCTCCGATGATGCTCTCATCGCACCGGAGGATCTGTTCGAGCAGGTATTCATTAAATACATTGTCGACTCCTACATATCTTTTCGCGAGGACAAAGAGGATTACTCGGAGTTTGAGAATGCCATGACTCGCGATTTCGAGCAGGCTAAACTAGCAGTCACCCAGCAGATAGAATCCGAGCAGCAGAAAAGCGTCGCGCTTGCAGCAAGGCACCAAGAGGTCAACAATCAGTTTACTGCCGCCGAACAAGCGCGGGAAAAATCACATGCATTGGAGGCCGACTACTACCAGTTTTCTGAATACGTGAAGAAAGTGAAAGAACGCCAAAAACAATGGGGCGGCATCTTGCTGGAACTTGAGGGCGACATCGCTGAAGCACGTTTGAAAACGACTGACGTGCAAAACTTGCGACAAGTACTAGAAAAGTCTGTTGAAGATCGAGGCAGCAGCATTGCTGAACTTGACGAACTCGGGACTGAAAAAGATCGTGCGTCTAGAGCTCAAGACGAGCTTTTGGACAAGCACGACGAACTGAAGGAAATTTTGGCTTCTAAAGAGCGTGAAAATCTACAGAGCCTACAAAGCCTACAGCGGTTCGTCGAGGAGTATAATGCCAAGGCGATGAACATCCCGTCAACGCAACATGGAAGCTATGAGGTTCAATTGAACCCCAACATCATGAGCAAAGAATGTCTCGCTATCAGCAAAGACGAGATCTTTGATCATAACAAAATCTTGCGAGATGAGAAGCTTAAGCTCTTGGATATCCGAGGTGAATGCAGGCAGCAAGCAATCCATGTACAGGGCGAGACCGAAGCAGTCGCGGAGCAAGTTGACCGTTCGAAGGACCAAGTATTCGAGCAGCGCGCGAAAATCAAAACGAAACATGCTGATATGGCCAAAGCCAAGGAGCAGTATGACGAGGCCTTCGACCTTATGGAGGGCCGCAAATCGGAATGGGCGGCCAAGATCGAGGCCCAGACGCGAGTGCTACTGGAGTTGCAGATAGCAATTAATAAAGGCGTGATTGAGCATCAGACCCGCAATAGAGAGTTGATTCGTCAGCGAAACGAAAACAAATATCAAATTCAAAGAGCACGTCGTGATGACTATGACGGCATCTTGAACGATGTCAATGGTGTGGTCAGCTTCAAGTGCAACATACAGGACCAGCTTGAACAGCTTGAAAATGCCGCCCAGGCCGAGCTAGACGAGGAAATGCGCAAGAGTCTGGCGCAGGAACCTGAGGTTGTTTCAGAAGATTTGGAGCAAATCGAGGCTTCCCGGGTATCGGCCAGCGCCATCGACCAAGAAAATATCGACGAGCCCTAGAGCGGCAAAGGCTTGGTGCTACGACGTCGAAGCTAGAAGAAATATAATGCCATGAGGTCTTTACGAAGTCTTCAACCCTTGCATAAGGTCCAATCGATGCTCCCCGATAGTCGTCGGGAGAAGTTGTTTAGATTGAGCCGCGTTTGTCCGTTAATATGCGTGTATTTGCGATGCGGCAAGCGCATGAGTCATGATCGTGATGATAATATATACAAAGTTAGAATTCATTGCGCAACCACTGTTGCTTTCTCTTCTGTCTGTCCTCGCGTGCAAGCGTCTTCTTGTCCGACCACGTCTTCTGCTGGGCCAAGATCTCCGCCACCATTTGTTGTTGGCGATCCTTACTCGAGCCTGTAATCACGTTGATTTTTTTGGGGTCTACACCAAACTTCGCTGCCAATTTCAGAATGGTCCATTTATCAGGATCCTCGCGTCTCAACGCACCAATCTCCATCACCATTTCCGGCGTCAAGCTATTATCCTTCAGCGTGGCGTATATGATGGGCATTTCACTGAGTTCCTCGGGGGTGTACACCTTGAATTTTTCCGCCAATACCTTCAATCTCGGATCATTAGGAGGCAAAAACGCCCGCGGGGTATCTTTCACCGAAGGGAATGCCGCCGGCGGGTTGTATATGAGGCCCTGTGTTGGAACCGGTTTGACGTTGAATTTCGAGCGCACCGCATTGTACTTGTTTTTCGGCTGCGTCTCGTGAGGCAAGCTCTTGATGGAGATATTTCGTGTAGCCCTGCGGAACATCAGTTTTGGGTTTATTTGTTGGTATTTTCCTTTTGAAAGATCAGATTTGGACTTGTCAGGAATGCATGTAGACAGGTCTGCAAATTTTCGGTCGTGCGCGGCCGCAGCTTAAGGGGGACTGTAAGGGAAGTGAAGGAGGGGAAATAAAAAAATATTGGGTGGATAAAATTGTTGAAAAAAAAAATTAAAGGAAGAAAAATTTGAGTAGAGACATACTTATTGGTTTGATTCGATTCGGAGCTTGCGTGAGAGAACTTTAGAGGTTGTTTTTTGGGGAGAAGCGCATGTGCCTTTTTTTTGCAGGAAACAGGGCCAGACGATGTTGATCGATTGCACAATATAGGATATTCTATTTAATTTTTTTTAAGCAATTTTGACATTCGAATTTGAATTGAATAAATATTTTATCTCGTTTGATATTAGCAAACATTCTTCATAAGAAAAACCACATGTATGTAAAGTGTAAATATTGTCTCTATTATGTAAAGAATCATCACAAAACAACAAAACTCTCACTAGCAAGAAAAAACGTAAAGGTAGACAACTTAGACGCGGGACCATATGGGGAATTCTCGAGTCAAGTCAGTGTTTTTTAAGAATCCAAGTTTACTCAGAATCAGAGCCTAAGAAGATATCTACTGTATATCTTCCTGTTTTCTATTCAATCTTTCAAACCCACTTCTTAGATTACATTGAATTACTCACAAATTTTGAAATTCGACACAATCTTTTCGAATTTAAAAAAAAATCGCAACAGCTATTTGATAATGTTACCCCTTTTGGCGCGACGCACATACGAATTTGCAACCTGCTCATTCCAAGCTTGGCCAATTCGAGAAATTGTGTAAAGGCTCAAATGTTAATAGCTCGAAACAAAATTTCATCACAAAACAGCAAAAAACATTTTGATTTTGCATGCTTTTGAAGGCTGAGTGCTGGCCACATGCACGTCAGTCAATCCAATTTTCTTATTCTTGAATTTCATTTATATGCAATGGGAGTAATCTTTTTTTTTTTTGGCCATTTGTGCGGAATTGCATAAAACATTGGTCACTTGTCCTTTATATAGCTCAATAAAAAAATGGATTAGAAATTCGAGGGCCCAAAATTTTGGTTGACGGGCAACAGTCTTAATTGCTCATGCCTGCCGATAAAGACGGAATTTCAAACCTTTTTGGGACTTTCCAGCTATATTGCAAAAATGCTTTATTGTAATGATAGAACCAAAAAACGATTTCGATTAAATAATTTCCTAAAGAAATTGACAAGTGAATTGAACTGGAATTCCAGGACTTCTTAGTTAGGCATGAGGCCATTTCATTTGGCTGCACAAAACTGCATCAATTTTTCTCAAGCAATTTTTTTTTGAAAGCGCCCTCGAAATGAATTTTTTAAAGAATAATTCTTTTTTTTTTCGACTCACTATAAACTTCAGTAGATCTATTGCGGCACCTGCGCCTAGCTTTTCTGTCCATTGTTGAGCAATTATCATTGTTTCACTCTCAATTCCACATGCCTCTCAAAGCTCTCAATCCTCCAAAAGCTCTGAAATGTATCAAAAAAGAAGTTTTTTTTCTTTTGATTAAAGACAACTCCCTTTTTTCAATCCTTGAGAAAAATTATTTGCAGCAAATTTTAATAGCACACCAAACAGTGTTCCACTTCTGCCTTCCCCTCATGAGCAAATTTGCCGTTTCGGCAATGGAATTCTCAAGGCCAACAATTTCATATACACAATGAAATTTCCTCGAACAATGACTCGTTTCTCCGCTACACCGGTCAATTCTTTCCATGCCGTTTCCCACCAAAAGACAGAATTCAGATATATAACTAGACAGGGCGCAGGTGAAACCCGTTCTTGTTTTCTCATAGTTCAAAATCAAAAATGAAATTCTTTGCGCTTATGTACTTTCTTTTGGGAGTCGGTGTATCCTTAGCTTCATGTACCGACATTCAGGATACCGAGGAACTGCCCAAACCATGTGTCGCTGGCGAGCCCAATGAACATGTGCCGTTGGTTGCAAGATGCTGTCTGATGAAACGGCCCCAGACATTGAAGGAGAAAAGAACCGTGAGTAGTTCGGCAACAGAAACCAACAGAAAATCTGAAACCGTCACCGGTACAAGGCTGGATGGAAAGACGAGTACGTCATCGAAGAATAATGGTGCACCAGGGCCTGCCCTTCCAGGGGCAATTCTTGGCATAATCGGGGCGTATTTACTCTAAGTTTTCGAGTGTTCGTATGCTAGTGTATGAATATGTAAGAATTCTATTCTAATCAAGTTCGAAATTTCACTCAGGCTGTTAGAAACGGCGGCCGTTCATGTCCTTTAAATAGCTATCTTTATCAAGCACGTAGTATTCTCGCTCCGATAATCCGCTGGGAATTTTCGGCGGTACTGGAGGTTTATTTTCGTCGCCTCCATTATCCACGTTGATTCTTTGGAATACTGACGGTGAGAACTTCCATGCGCCTTCGCCCAAGTATCCTGAGTCTTGTTTACTCTCTTCAAACCGCTGATTCAGATTCTGAGCTCGTGGGTTTCTTGATACATGCTCGGAGGGCGTGGGTGCATAAAAACGGGGATCTATTTCATCGGGATTCATTCTATGATGTTCGTGGTCTGCTGCTTGTACTGTAAGAGATTTCACCTGTTTGTCCATGTGAAACACTCTGGTGGGAAGCACGTCTTCTTGGGCAGAATCCAACTGGAAGCCGTCGGCTGAAAAGGGGATTTTTGTGGTGTCTAGTGCTGGCAATTCTTGTTCCTTGAAATTGGCTGGTGGTGGTTTTCTGCGTGCCTTAGATGGACTCAGAGGTGCCGATTTATAGTCCATACGTTTTGGCTCGGGCGATCTGGAGGGTGATCTAGGAGAGTCATAGAGCAGGTACCGATGCAGAAAAGAGTTCCCGAAGCTACTGCCGGAAATCAGATGTGGCGGTGGGGGTGGCGCAGAATGGGGTTGTGGCGAAGAATGTGCAATTCCCAATTCTAACAGGAGGTCGTCGAGATTATCAAGAGGCGAAGGGGCGTGCAAAAGAGAGTTTGCAGGCAAGAAAGCACCGTCATTTTTTGGTAATCCACCATTTTTGGATTCGCCGGCCCAAAGCTCAGTAATGGGCTCCTTCGCCAAGAACTTATCTTTCAATTTGGCAAATCTACTTGGTTTCTGCCGCTCGCCATCGACAAATACACCTGTTTCTTTGGCACGCGGCTCAGGATTTGAGGATCTGAAGAAAAGCGACTTTTTAGGGGATCCGCTCACGAAAACATCATCGATGGGTTTTGCTGGCTCATGTACCTGATCTAAGTAATGAGCGGGCGAGATCGATGCTGGTGCCAGTCGCCTAAACGTGTCCCCAATTTCATCGCTAACTTCCAAATGTGGCAGTGTTACTCCAGAAAACGGCGTCTCGGCTAATTTAGGCGGAAGCATGGGTGCACTGGGATAGAAAGTCATCTCGAGAAAGATCTTGCCTGCATACTTTCCTCGGCACTCGAGATCGTACCATCCATCGAGAATGTATTTCCCGCTAGACTGAAGATTTGCCGGATCGAGAAACACCTTCAGACAGTCGATTTCCGTGCCACCGATCGGGGTCGGGTCCAGCTTCGTTTCGTCTAGCACGTCAAGACGCATGGTGGCCCGGCGGTCACGTGCAAGCTGGAACCGTATTTCGTGGGTCCATTCCGGGGTCTGGCCGGCCCGAAAATGGGCGGGAGTTTTCTTCGCTACCGCATTCACTCGTAGAAGCACATACGGTGACTGTTTATCGAGCTTGCGTCGATTCGGAAGATGCCGGGCTCGACACACCATGACCACAAGCGTGCCCTCGGCCGATTCCAGCGACATGGCAATTATATAAAAATCCGTAAAAGTTTTGTTTCTGGTGAGTATTGGGATTTAGATTAGCGGTAAAGTTTCTAATCTTTAAAGCGCTGGTCTTTGCTGGAATTTGGAAGTGATCTTCTGATACAGGCAAGGAATATCGAAAAACAACAGAAACGATTTCTTTTTCCTTGATCTGGAAATAATATAGAATATTTCAATGCACGCGTGTTCTATTTTAAGAAAAGTCTTGATGTATGGAGGTCGGATCAAACGCGCGTGGCTGTGTCAATAAGTCAGTATGATGACGGACAAGAAGGCTGAAGATGGAGCCGATTTTTCTTGGATTATCCCCCTAAAAAATTGTCTATAATGAAAGGAAATAAAATGAAGTAAGTGTGTCTTGGATCAGACGCGCCAGACCGTTATTCGCGTGACTCGCCAAAACATATGCACAATAAACTGCTGGCTCTTCGGAAAATCTCTCGCTGCGTGGCTGGTTTGTTTATACTGTGGTCGGATCGGGAAGATCTCATTACACTTCCTGATCTGGGAATGCGCGTGTACATCCTGCAGGTCCATTCGATTTAAAGTGAGATTGGCTAATTTTCGCTTAACAGTTGATAGAAAAGAGATTTAAATTAATTTTGAGGAATTCCATTTTTGGGATGGAAACTCACTCGTAGTCTATAACAGAGGTTTATGATAAATGATTAACGTGGTCATTCACACGACAACAAATAGTGGCTCTGTTCTTAGGTGCAGATGTGTCATAAACATCTCATAAGATGGAACGGACCGTATAATTAAAAATATAATCACCCGCGTTTTTTTTTTATAAGACGTGCTTTTTCTGTTTTGCTATGAATCAAATTTGGTATCGTTGTTCATAATATGTCCTTTGTAGCAGTGCCCAAGACAATTGTTTCTAAATGACCGTTAAACTTGCCGTTTTGCTAAAATTACCTCGTGAAGTGAGCGACACCAGATGCAGTTAAAAGTTTTACAGTGCTTTTCAAAGGTGGCGAGCTGACGACCACAATATGAACAATTCAAACCGTGAAACAGGCCCTAGCTTTCATGTTTGACGGGTTGAGAAAGGTAACGGTTGATAAAGAAGGGTTGATAAATTCAGACATTCTGGTCTCATTCAGTACGTTTTAAAAAGATTTTCATCTCCTGCTAACTTTTCAGATCTTTCTACACATTCAATACAGCATTTCTACTGTTGGCGGCAGATGCGTAGGCTGAAAATCAGTACTCCTGAGCATCGCACTTCTATAATTCAGTCTTTACAGACCCAACTTCTTAAACTTTTTATTCACATTATTCATTTACCCCTACCCTAAATGATCGTTCACTCATTAATTTTCCATTTACTTGGAGGTGTCGACGACATATCTGCCCAAGATCTTGCCCTGCTCCATCAACTCGTAGATGCTTGGCAATTCTGAAAGGCCAACGATCTTGATTGGACATTTGATCAAGCCACGAACGAAGAAGTCGATGGCCTCCTGACTGTCGGCTCTGTTTCCAACGTAAGAGCCACGAATGCTGACGGATCTGACTACAGCCTCGAACACTGGGGTCTTCACTTGAGCGCCGGCTGGCAAACCAACAAGAACCGACACACCGGTAGGTCTAAGGTACTCAACAGATTGAGCAATGGCTTTTTCGGAAACAGAAACGTTGATGGCGCCATGTGCACCACCGTTAGTAAGAGCAAGGATTTCCTTGACGATGTCCTTGCTGGTGGTGAAGTCAACAAACTTCTCGGCACCGAGACCCATGCAGAACTCCTTCTTCTCGTCACCACCGTCGATGGCCACCACACGGTAACCCATGGCGGCAGCGTACTGGATGGCCAAGGAGCCCAAACCTCCACCGGCACCGGAAATCACCACCCACTGGCCGGCCAGCAACGTAGCGGTCTTCAATGCCTTGTAGACGGTGATTCCAGCGCACAAGATAGGAGCGACCTGGGCCAAATCGGTGCCCTTAGGGATTCTGGCAGCCTGAATGGCGTCGGCAGTGGCGTACTGCTGGAAAGAACCGTCGTGCGTGTAACCAGACAAGTCGGCATCGCCACAGTTAGGCTCGTTTCCGTGCTGGCACATCTCACACAGTAAGCACGAGCCGTTCAACCACTTGATACCGGCCAAGTCACCGATTTGCCAGCCCTTGACGTTTTTACCCATGGCAACAACCTCACCGGCACCCTCGTGGCCGCCGACCAAGGGCAATTTCGTGTCCAATGGCCAGTCACCTTTCCAGGCGTGAAGATCGGTGTGACATACACCGGAGTACTTGACGTTGATCAAGATTTCGTTTTCTTTTGGAGTGGGAACGTCGATATCCTTGTACTCCAAGGGACCGCCGTTGGTCTCGAAGACAACTGCTTTTTGCGTTTTGGGGATTGACATGTTGCGAAAGCTGATGCGTTTGATTGGATTGATAGTTCTGATTCTTGAACTCAATGCAAGTGATGATGAGAGAAAACAAATTCGTTTGAACATAGCGAAGCACAAACACTCGGGTCTTTATACGGTAATTTAAGCTGCAAAGGGTTGTTCCGAAGTGGCCCGATCCATTGGCCAATCTTCCCCGGGTTCCGGTATGCGCTAAGGGGGCTAGGCGGCGCGCAAGTCACCAAACCCCGAGCCGCACACCGAAACTGAGCAGGCGAAATTGCGCTCACGCCACTTATGCGCTTACGCGGGATTCCCTGCTGATCTTCGTTCGATGTATCGATTCATGGCAATTGGTCATCAATTGGCCTGAAATAAAATCTTGTAATATAATTTACGATAAAACTGTAAAAGTTTACCTGTGCAGGTTGGTGAGAACGGTTTAGCAATGAATTCGCCTGCCATTTTTCGCGTGTCTCATCGTTGCTGTTTGGAATTTTGCTGCGGCTGGATCGGGCAACACGGGTGCGATCGGGAAGTGGGGGTCCAACGTGGAGGATACGGACTTAAGCGCGAATCACGCCACTCCATAAGCGCATGATCAGAAAACGTGCACCAAAATATCACGAACGTTGACACGAAATCATGAGATGAAAAAAAAAAGAAGAAAAATCAGACAAAGGATTAGGCGTAAATGTCCTGTGTATTAGTCATTTGTTACAGGCAGTTGTGGAAAAAATCTTGTGATATCAATTTTACTCGTAGTTACTCTAGCAGAAGCTGAGTTGCCGGTTCTGAATACTCATAGACAAACATGACACGAGTAATTACAAGAAGCCGATTATGTTCTTTCGGCCAGACCGTAGAAATCATCTGAACGTAGTGAAATTGAATCCAGTGAATTTAGGACTGTCCATGGCTGAACTAAAACGTCCAGCGTGACAGCTACATTCGAGCAGGAAATCGTGAGAAGGAAATCTCTTTTGATGCATTATGCGCTGAAGTCATCTGGAAAAATAAGATAGCTCAAATTCATTCCATCCCCTCTTGGTTCATATACGTCTCCTGTCTCAAAATTGAAATGCAGGCCCTGTATAACTCCTTCATTAAACCGAATCGAGACGAATTAAAACGAATCGATATTTCTCTGCATATCAAACATTGGTGAGAATACGAGAATTGATTTGAGACTTCCTTCCATTGACATACGTCTGCTCTTCATAACTTTCGCTTGAAGAAAGTTGGGGTTTGATATCTCCTGCGGTATACTACTTCGCATTGACCAATGTGTGAACACTGGCTGCGATAACATATCGGACTTCGGGATGATCAAATCACTACAAGTTCTTATCAATTAAAAGATCAAATACCTGAGATTTTTCGAACTTCACGTTATATTGTAATCTGCGTTTAATCTGCGTAAGGCTCAAACTCTAACCCATAACTTACCCTTCATCTCTTCTCTCGCTTCCCATTGCAAACTGAAATTCCCCTATTACACAAGACTTATTCAAATCTGAAATAATATAACTTTGTGTAAAGACTTGAACCTGCGTACCACTTTTTAAATTGTCTCCAATTCTCGTAAATCTAGTCACGTGGAGCTTCCTGCATCCGCGACCTCATCGACTCGCTTCAGTTAACGAAATCACCACAAATTCACCAGCCAAACAAACGCAGTAGATGTCCTTCAAAAACCGGTCCGCCAACCGAGTACTTTTGCCGTTCGGTCTAGAACATGCAGATGTGCTTTCGCAAGGTCAGGGAACCGAGGGCCCCACGCTAGAGCTCCCAGTACATGGCCCACTTTCGCCGTACGAGGAATCTGCTGCAAAACAGGCGCTTGCAGTGTCCCAGCTATTGTACGATGGTCCGTTTTATACTGGAAATGGCGAAAACTCAAATACGAAGTCGTCGGGCGATTCCATAGAGCGGTACTCCGACAGATACAAGAAAGTAAAGAAGATCACGCGGCTGATTGATGATTATCCGTACCAACTCGAGTTTTTTCCCGAGGAGCTTTATTCCGTGATGGGAATCAGCAACAAGAAGAAAAAACTTCTTCTTTCGACATACAAGAAAGACGGTGGGCTCGGTCTGTTCGACGTGCAGCCAGAAGGCGAATCTGCTGAGGCTATGCTTGAAAAATTGAAGAGTTTGGCCGAGGATCTTGAAGGGGATCCAAACAATCAGCAGAACGAAGAGGAGGTCGAGGAAGAAGATTTTGACGACGAATTTGAGGAGGAAGATGATGACGATTACAATGCGGAAAAGTACTTCGACGATGGAGATGACGATATGGGCGACGACGGCGACGACGAGGCGGCGTTTTAGGCGCATTAAAAAATGCTTAAATATTCAGGCAAAAAGGAAAAATGTATATTATTAGAGTTTCTTTTTCGATGGAGTTTGTGGGTGCCCCACAATCGGAGACCCTATTCTGCGAGTTTGCTCCACTCGATAAAAAAGTCTCGAGCAATTACCTTCGTCCCATGAAGAAGTGATCCAATTGAAATAGCACATGATTTATACGGCGAGCGAAATTCGATTTTTCTTTTTGGGAATATTGGGCGGATTAGAGGAACATCGATGCCGTTCACTGTGGCATTGACCGTGACCTTGAATGGGTGATTGGGAGATGACGCCTGTCAGCAAATCGGCAAGTATTTCATGAGATTACATTTTTGATTGGAGGCAGAAAACCAAAACTGGCTGTAGCTTCTCTCGATCCTATTTCCTTAGCTGTATGACTTACCATCTGCGGTGTCCTACAGGACTCTTTTGGCATGCAAGATCGATAATACTACAACTAGCGCATCATGACCTGAAGTTTTTGTCGGAATGCTAAAGAGGGACGAGGCCAAGCCAAGGCTTGTTCTGAAATTGTATGAATCCGTTTTTTGCTTGAAGAGTTCCAGCACCGGAGCTACGAGAGACAATCCATTTTTCAAGGATACGGAAACTCATGGGGGTATTTTACACTTTTTTGAAACGTTTGATGGTGAAATCAATATTTGGAGAGTACATCTGAGCCCGAAGCGCTAATATGTGTGATATTTGGGACGGATATAAATCTGTAGCTAATGTACAAACGTAGATCGATTTCTCCACACTTTCGATTCAGAAGATCTTGAGTTCGTGCAAATGTATTTGGTTCGATATCTTTAGCTTTAATATCTCCATTCTTTTCATGGGAAACATGAAAGAAGATCTGTAATTTGGTCTACGATAAAAAGTGGAAAATATCGCTAAGAGTTCCATCTCAGCCAATACGCCAACTCATGTACCCTTAGCACATTTACAATCCTTTTTTGTATAGTCTCCTCTCGTGCCCTAGGAGGCGAAGGGCGGTGTCATCCTCTCAAAAGAAAGATCATTTCTGACGCGCCACGGGTATCAATCCTCCAGGCCGAGGGCATAACGTGCTCCATTAAATCGGCGCCGGGAAAGGCTATGACAAGTTGATGGCTTCCAAGTTTTTTCTATAGCTTAGTAGGTTTGCAGGATTTGGCTTTAAGATTTCTTTCTAAGAAAGGTATTTACATTCACCAGATCTTTTCCTGATTAAATTATTTAATGCCCCGGCTTGAAACACGAGGATGCTAAATGTCAAACTCCACCGAGTACACGGCGTTGCGACCCTCCACCTTATCCAACCACCGGCCGAGTCTATGCTCCTTTCCGGTGGCAATATACACCACCAATTTTTTATCTTCTGTTATTTCTGCACCGTCGATCTTAGTCACACATCCTTTCACCTGAAGCGATCCCACAAAAGAAAACGTGCGGAAGGTCTCGGAATCGATCCGCCACAACTTCACTTCTCCGCTATATGAGCCCGTGAGGAAAAGATCACTATAAGGAACTCCGTACACTGCCGTAATCCAGTAGGGTTGTCTTTCAGGAATCTGGCGTGCCGCTACCGTAGCGTCGGTTTCGGCACTGGCCTGTGTGGGCTCGAACTGCGGAAGCAAGCCATGAGCCAATGGTTGGGTGTGCAATGCCTTTTTCTTGCCCAAAGACCAAAAAGCAACGTTTCCGTTATCTGATCCCGTGACGAAATGCGTCTCGTCGATCATGGCCACCGTTTCGATCGACCCCTCGCTGTGTGCAGGTGATTCGGTATGTTTCTTCAGTTTACGTTCAGAGTCACCGCCCCGAAACGTCAACCGCGTCTCCTCGGCGATTTTCCAGTACATTGCCGTTTTATCTCTTGAACCTACGGAAACACAGCTCTCACGTGATAATGCGCTGATATCGGTGATGTTATCTTGATGTCCGTACAAGATCTCCAATTGCGCATACTGATTGATGGAAAACGTGCGGATGCGCAAATCGGCACAGGCCGCATAAAGCTGGTCGGTTCCTCGGCGAAATGTGATTGCATTTACGGCTGCACGCGTCTCCAAAACCTTGAGACACGAGAGATTTTCCGTCGACCAAATAATGAGCCGTGCATCCTGGCCGCCGGTAACGACGTATTTTCCATCGGGAGACGCCGCCACACAGTTGATTGCGTCACAATGATGATTAGCCGCCGGATTACGCGTGTTCACGTTGAAGAAACGCAGGCCGCCCTTGCTATGTTTTATTCTCTGGGGTTTGCTCATTTTGCCCGCCCGCCACTTGATCAATTCCATGTCTTTAGATACGGTATATATGAAAGGATACTTTACCGCTACTCCAGTCAAGTTTTTGGACCCCACGCGCGTCAGCAACACCGCCCGCTCCAGCAACTGCTGCTCGATTTTGGCGGCAAAAAGCTTATACATCTTACCACGGTTTTCCGCCACATCTTCCTGGAGTCGACGCGCCAAAATATCGTCATCCAAATCAGCAGCGTCGAAATCATCCCCGGTAATCTCTTGCTCCTTCAAATTCGAAAGATATTGCTTGGCTAAGCGCCGTCTCTTATCGGCGGCAGATTCCTCGAAAAACTCTTCATCTGACAGAATATCGCCGTCTTCCCGGTCGTAAGGTTTTTCTTTTTCGTCACCAGAAGCTGCGTCATCGCTCTCACTACCGGAAATGTCGGAATCGTGCCTCGAAGGAGTCGATTTTTTGGGGTTTTTTGTGACTTTCTTGGGTCCCTTCTTGTTAGTGGTGCTCGGTCTTTTGCGCTTACGCAGCGGATCAGAAAGAAACGAGTCGCCCGCCATATTTTTTTTTGGGGATGAAGATCTTATGTAGGTCTTGAATTACTAAAAAAAACTTATGGGTTTAAAGGGAAATTGTGTGGTTTAGTGGAGGAATTCGATTGAAAAGCTGAATGCAGTTTTTTCATAGTGTGCCCCATCGCACCCGCATCGAGTCCCATCACCGTGAGCGCGGCACGTGACTTGAAGGAATTAGATTCATCGTAGAGACCTTGGGTATTTTTTTAAGATGAGAGGTTATGGAAAATTTTATGTTGCTTTTTTCTTAATTCGAATAGAAGGATTTGATTACGTGAAAATTTAAAGTCTCTAGAAACCTCGTGGCGGAATGGCATGGCATCATTATGACCGCAGTGAGAGATGAATTTAAATGCGTAAATATAAAAAGATGCGCCTTCAATTCTAATAATATTCTGAAAAAAGATCGGGAAATTTTTATCGTCCATTTCACTTACACAGTTCGCGGAGATAAATCTTGAGAATGCTCAAAGTGTCAAGAACCTTCAGATCTGCCTTCCACTAGATCACTTTTGAAATGGCTGCGACAAGCCAGAGTACGCGCATATTTTCATACGGGGTTTGCGAGGGAAAATCCAAGATTTCCCGGACAGAAGAATTTCACATCTAAAGTACTGAAATTCAGCCATATAGAGGGCTTTAAGCTAGGTAACGTGCGCAATTGATTCAACGCGAATTATTACGGACTGCAAATTCCGGTGCTACGCCCTTAAAGAGTATGAAGCTGAAATACGGCAAGTTGTAGGGCGGTTTTCTTAAAGTAGTGTTTGATTTTATAATTGAAAGATTGACTGAGCTTGTATTGAAACCGATCGTTCATCTTTTGGCAGTTGCGCGGTGACAATAGAATAAACTTCGCCTATTTCGAAACTTCTGTTTCATGTCAATGATGGATCATAAAGAAAGCCTACTTGGCCCTCAAATAAGCTTTGCTCTTTGATATGAGAACCGTTTTGATTGTGATACCAACAATTCCCTTCATACAAGAAAAATTTGGGATACTGTGGTTTATAAAAAGCCGGTCCAAACCGCGTCAATTCTTGCATACTAAAAAGCTTTACCAGCGGACTTGTATCAGTGTTTGAGTATCTCATCGGGAGAACACAAAGATGAAGTATCAAATTTCCCATATTTTTTCTTTCGCGTCTTTTTTTCAAATTCCGGAGTGTATGGCCATTTCACTACTTTAAAGCTTTGTTTATCAGTCAACGCGCCTTTGGAACTGAAAAGCGCGACCAACTTTGTTTTCGTCAACATATAAACCAATCATCTGCTTTAATTTAAGAACACTGTTGGAAAATACTTAAAGTCAAAATAAAATTTATAATTCCGAGGTGTTTCAAATTACCTTTGAAATCCCCTTTTTTTTCAAACTTTTTGCCTTATTTTACCATTACAAACTACTGATTTGTCATCACGTCCATGCATGTCCATTTCTTATAACACCTCTGCTCTATATACACAAAAACACCGCTAATCTTCCAAGTACTCATCAATATCGTGATCTTCTGCAGCATCGTAGTTTCCCTGGTGTCTTTCTCTAAGCGTCTCGGCAGTCTCCTGCAAGATTTTTTCCTGGAGCTTCACGTTTCTCCGGGTCGCCTTACCCCAGCCGAACCCAGAAGCCTCACGCTCCAACGTCTCGATTTTCTCCTCCTCGATTTTCTTCTCTCTCTCCTCGTCCATCTGCTTTTCCTTACGGTCGATTTCAAGCTGGTTTTTGATGTGTTTCTGTTTGGCCCAGTTCTGGTAGTACCCTCTGAAAATGATGTAGATGCACACCACCATCGTCAAACGGAGGTACTTCTGGAAATCATCCTTGGCGACGTAATCGTAAATGAATTTAAAAGGTGCCTCCTCTCCCATTTTGAAAAAAGAAATTTAAAAAGTAATGGTATTAAAAGCTGGAAGGGTTCTGATGGGACTTGAAGTAAGAATAAGAAGTTGAGGCGCTGATCCAGGGTGCTCGGCTTCGGCACAGTGTACATGTTTTTCGCCTGCACCGCGCCTTCAATAGATCGAGATATGGGACCGTAGTAAATGGGTAATACAAATGCGAAAAGG
This sequence comes from Metschnikowia chrysomelidarum, assembly GCA_030582795.1. Lineage (NCBI taxonomy): Eukaryota > Fungi > Ascomycota > Pichiomycetes > Serinales > Metschnikowiaceae > Metschnikowia > Metschnikowia chrysomelidarum. Next base: position 121,053 of record JAJMGZ010000016.1, read on the forward strand.
GTCACCATGAAATTGAAAAAAAAAAAAAGAAAAAAAGAAGAAAGTCGAAAGCTTTATACAGAGCGAAGTTCTATGGAAGGTATTTTTGATCGATTTTCATGATGATCGTAATTAAGTACTCCCCAGGGCACATGCGCTTGATTGGTTAGAGATCATCTTATTTTTCTTCTTTTTTTTTGGTTAATGCATCAGATTCGGAATGCTTCTGGCGGGTATTTCTTCCTTCCTTCAGCAAAACTTAACAATAATACTTTACATATAAGACCTCTAGTCATGCCTGGCTATAGTCCTTACCGGCCCCAAAGACAGTACCAGGTGTCGAATCACGAGCAATTTCAAGCCTTATATCAGCACAATTAGCCCAAGTTGATACGCCTCTGTTCTTGTTCTTGAATCGGCGTGACATAGTCCCATCGGGAGTATTGCCCTTAGTTCCTTTTTGGTCTGCCTTAGCAGAAGAGGCTTTAATGACTGACCCTTCTCATCCTCTCTCCTTCGTCGGTCATATACCTTCAGAAAAGAAAACAAAGTTCAAAAGTTTTATGCAGAGCGAATAATCATAAAAGGTTTTCTTAATAGATATACATCATGATCGAGATTCAGTACTCACCAGGTCACATGCGCATCTCTAGCGTGACATCAATTGGACACATTTCCTTTCTTTCAATAAAAAATTTTGATCTTACTTCGAAAACTCAGTTGGATAATTTGAAACGAAATCTTCAAATTTTATCAATCACTTGAAAACCTGGAATTCCTTTAGCAGTAAACATCTTATATCGTCTCACGTGACCTGCCATAGCGCACTCCTCCAGAAGATCTGAATTAACCGCCTTGAACCGTTTCCCAATCAAACCCATTGGCCAAAAAGCAAATTGTTTCACTATGGAAATTCTCGAAGAAAAGTATACGCATTCCGCCGACAGATTAGATAAGCCGTCTGAGTATTTGATACGAAAATGCGTGCGCAGAGGCAACTTCGACAACATCACGAAAGCCTTAAATCTGAAAACAGTTTACGTGGGCAACTTGACCCATTTCACCACCGAGGAGCAGGTGCATGAGCTTTTCTCCAAATGCGGTACGATAAATAGAATTATTATGGGTCTTGATAGAGTAAAATTGACCCCTTGTGGGTTCTGTTTCGTGATTTACCAGCGAGAAAGCGGTTCGCTTAATGCAATGAAGTTCTTGAAAGGCACGTACTTGGATGGCCAAAGCTTGGAAATTGACTTGGACCCGGGATTTCAGGAAGGTAGACAATTTGGTAGAGGTGTATATGGTGGCCAAGTAGCACTGGAGATGGAACAATTTCAAAGAAGAGACGCTGGATTTCAGGGCGGATTCCGTGGTGGATTCAGAGGAGGATTCCGTGGCGGTATGCGTGGTAGAGGTCGTGGGAGAGGAGGTTTCAGAGGTCGTGGTGGATTCCGTGGTTAGAGTTCGGGTTTTTGTAGTCAGGGCACGAGAAGTTTACCAGCTCTTACTAAGGACAATGCGGGAGTTCATCCGGTCCGACCTTTTTTACAGCTTTTTAGAGGCATATCATGTTGGCTTGTAGACTCCGAAAGGAGTGCCTAGTGATCTTGCTCAACAGGGATCTAACGAGAGAACATGACAGAATAATTTGACAAGCTCGGGAGGGTTAAAGATTGATCACATTTTGTCAATTTCACCATGAAAGTCTCAATCAAGAATTCCCCAATCTATCTTCGATTCTAAGAGATCTGCTCAATTTGTTATTTCACTTGAAGCCTGCGATACATACTTTGGCAAAAAAATACTTGAATACACAGCTGATGGAATTTCACTCATCTAAAGGCAAAGCACAGGTCTTTAAACTTTTATTGCATGCTATGCTAGAAGTTCGCGTATGAGCCAATTTCGAAGACACTCAAGAATCTTCACTATACAAACTTTATCGACCAAAAAAGATCTCTATTCGATGAATTCATGTTTCCTATCTTTCCCTCATTCAACAGGACCCTGGGAACTCTTCGACTTTTTGCTCGGTCCATCAGAAGGAACAGTACAATTTGAATCCACAATTTCATATTTTTCTTTTCCCTTGATTGTCTATTATCTAATTATTTTGTATCCATTAATCATCTATTCCTTACAATTCCGACGCCTTTTCGTCACTTTGCGAGGCCTCGGCATGGACCTCTGTGATGGGTTCGGGGTCAACGTTCGAGTTGTACAACACAATGCCGTTTTGTCTGGCGTATTTCCGCTCTTGTTTCTTGTAGAAATACATCACCACGAGCGTCCAGAGACACAAGCAGAATGCACTGGTGGCGGTGAAAGAGTAACCCTTTAAGAAGCGAGGTGCCTCTACCGTCTTCCACACGATCACCGACATCCAAGCAGTCAGCGCCTGAGCCAACATGTTCATCACCACAAGGACCACTGCACGCTTTTGGGCATCACGCCGGCAGATATCGTTTTGCCACGAATACAACACTGGAGCCATGGCCCAGCCGAAATATTGGAGGCACCATGCAAACCACTTTGCTCTTTCGGGGACTTTCCAGACCGCCAAAATCACATTTCCGGTGATATTGAAAGCCTGTGAAAGCCAGATTGCCAGCCACCGCAGCTGGAACAAGTCAGCGTACATACAAGTGAGGAAAAGCCAGAGAAGACCAAGTCCAGGAGTCAATGCGGAGTAATCTTGAAGCGTGCCTGCGTCAAATCTCTTCAACGATTTAAGCCACAAAATGTACGCACCACTTCCACCATTACTGTTGTTCCAGCAGAGCATGTTCCAGAAAGTCAAGATGTAGAACTCCCACGAGGTGAGAATCGACTTCCAGATATCTTTCGATACGAGCGACTTGAACAAGTTGACCTGAGGACGGCCGGCGGTGTGGTTCTGCTTCAATTTCTTACGCAAAAGCCTGATTTCGTCGTCTGTGAACCAAATCAGGTAACAGTCGGTTGGGGTACCGGGAAGCATGTAGAAGCCAATGAGTCCGACGATAATTGAGATGATACCGTCGAAAATAAAGATCCAACGCCACGCCTCAAGCCCACCTCTACCCTGGAAAGTCCTCATAATGGCACCTGAAAGCAATCCGGAGGTCAAAATACCGAGATACTGGCCGAAATAGTAGACCATCGATCTTCTAGCAATCATCGCCGGGTTGAAGATGAAGGTGCCGAAAAGGTACTGGTACGCCAAGTACAGCGGCGCCTCGAATACACCAATGAGAAATCTGATGGCTTTGAGCTGGCCCAAAGTATTGACTTTGTAAGTTCCGATAGTGAGCACGGACCAGCAGAGGTCCAAGCATGGCAACACGTAATTAAGCGGAAGACCATACAAAATGTACATGAAAGGGATCTGGAACACGATGTTACCCACGTTGAAAAGCACCTGCGTGTGCACCAAATCATTTCCCTTCATTTTAAGTGATTCCTTCAAACCACCTACGTACGCGTTATTAAGATTGGTCAGGTCCAAGTATTTGACCCAGTACGCCATGAGCGAGTAAAAAGTCAACAAAATATCGATTTTCCACATCAATTTCCGCTCGGCCGGCGTATCATTTTCGTCGAACCACTTATACCATTTGTGCTGAGCTCGCGTCTGTTTATTTGCTCTGTACTCATACTCGTCGAAGAATTTCCACCATGGCCGATTTGCCTCGTCTCTGTACTCGAGCTCGGTGCCGTTATCAGCCAACTTCTCGTCATTTTCCGAGACTTTGTCCAGAACCGATACCTGGCTTTCCTCATAATTTCCCTCCTGCAAAGATTCTTTTGATTCGTCACCGGCAATTTCTGCAGCATCAACATCCTCATCCACGATACGCCGCACTGGGATAAAGCCCCATTTAAGTCTGCTCAAGGGCTCTTTCAAAAAAGACATTGCGTGCAAAAATGAAAAATGTCTAGATTAAAACCCCGCACGATGGGAAGATCGCATATTTAAATAAACGGCGCAACGGAGTCAGATAGCAACGAAAATAATAAAAAAAAAAAGAAAAAGGTTGAGAGACCAATAGAATAGACGGCCAAATTGCCACAGTTCACGTGACCCCGTTTACGAGCTGCAAGCCGGCCGCCGGCCGTGAGTCACGGTCGGGGCTCATAACAACGATGAGACGGAATAATTTGGAGATGAGCGAAACCGGAAGAAAGCCAGAAAACCGCCCAAAAAATAAACGAGATAATCCAATAATTTAACAAGACGGCAAATTTTCTGAAGCCCTTTTTTCCTCTTAAACAGTAAAAATTGGCCTGATTTCTCCGGACCCTGGATTTTTTCTAAGGGGCCAGGGTCCGGGTCAAGAATGACGTTTTTTTTCTTGGCCGGGCGGGATAGATCTGTATTTGCCGATAATCAGCTCGCGAGCTCGTGTCCCGATAATCTGACATGTGAGAAGAGAGCCGAACGGTAATTTCTATTAAAAGCCGTGTGTATATCAAAAGCTTAATTTCAATATACACGCTACATGCACAAAGTGTGGCGTCCTACGCAGCGCAGCCGCCAATTATCTCAATCGCTGTAATAATTTGCGCGGAGAACTCCGCTCCTCTCGCTAGCGGGTCGTAAAACGGGAATGTTGAGGCGCAAAATTTGGAATTCTCGATTTTCTTTAAAACACCGGTATAAGCAGTGAGAATAAATGTGAGAGAGCTAGAGGTTTTTCTGACACGGATGGGTGGGCAGTTTCATCGACTCTGCATCGAGCAAGAAGCAAGGATGCAAACGCGCAATAAGCCCGGGCTTGAGCCACAGTTCGTAGATGCTGAATATCTCGACGTTCGGATATCGCTTCCGAATTTTCCGAAATTAGTTCCTATCTATCCGATTGCTGAGGAATTTGTTGGCTGCATGGGATGCCTGTGACTATCGCATGACTTCAAGGCCAGCCTCGTTAGTAAATATTCTTCCCAGATTTGTGAGGACGCAATAAGCCACCTAATAGTGTCTTTAAATGGTCATTTTGAACTATGCAGTGGATTTTCATTATACGACCATTTGAAATAAAGAATCAGAAGAAAAGCTGGTTTAGATGGCTCATTTGAGAAATCTGCACATTGTTTATCTCCGGAGAGTTTGGTTGATGACCTGCAAGAAGCTCGATCCAAAAATCCGACATGACATTATTTGTCAATAGCACATTCTCCGAATATGTACCACGATTCACTGCAACAGAATCATTAGTCCAGAAGAGGTGATAAGCACTAATATCCCCATTGCTGCAACTTTTGTTGCCGTCCATGATCGGAGCGCTGGTGCAAAATCAGACCTGAATGTCTATACAGAGATTTATTTCAAAAGGAAATGCGAGCATGTAAAGCTTTAATCCATTCATCATATGTACTTATAAAAGTTTTATTATTTGTATGGTTTGCTTCTGGTCCCCTCTTAATACCACCAGGCATACCCACTCGACCTTCACGGACGCTACTACAAAGCAAAATAGTAAGAACACTCGTATCCTACAAATTCTACTGAAAAAAAAAAACTATTTAGAAAATAAACGACCTCATTTTGTTTTCGAATTCTCGAGAGATAGAGGGCGTATTGTGGTTTGACGATCCATATTCACAGGCTGATAGTTTGGACAGAATTTGGAAGACAGTGTTGAAAGTATTTGTCTCAAAGAAAGGTTCAAAATCAAAAAGATTAGTAGGCAGTTTTTCTGCTGCGATTAAAGTGGAAAAGGAGGTCAGTAAATTCTATCAAAGAGCCATTATCTGAGTCTACAGGTGAGTCTATGGATTCTAGAACTGCGTTTTGCATACTCCCAAGATGACCTAATAATTGAAGACGAAGGTTCATCATGATCAAGGCTTTCACTGAACTCTGTATTATATCATGAGCATATCTCAGATCATGCAGTGGTACAAATCTAAGTCTTTTAGAGCCCTCAGTTCTTTCTGGATTACATTCTAGCGAAATTTTCCATTTTGCAACTGAGTTCACACCACGCGCATTTTGAAAACACCCATCGACACAAATGATCATTTTGGTTCCATTTGCTCACTCAAAAATAATGTCAGATAAACTTTTAGAAAGAAATTAAAATCAAATTAGTTGCTCATTTCAAATCAAGCTCTTATGGCGTCTGTTTTCTGGAAATCTCCAGGCTTGCTGCCTAATATCACATGATCCCCAGGCAAAGAACATCACTTTTCTCAAAATCAAGTCACGACAAACCCCCACTATACATTTCTCGTTCTCTAAATCCAATATTAAAAAAAAAGTGCTATTCTTTTTTTTTTTGCATCTTGCGTCCATCCCTCAAATTCAAGCCTGCTACAACTCCACATCTGTGCCTTCCGCACGCCGCACTAAGCGAGCGCCAAACTGTGCCCGCAGCCTTATCTACGCACTCTCCCGAAATCCTAGTACATTACCCGGAAACATCAACAAACATAATTTTCTCAGTTCATCTATTAATGCAATGTCTCAATCTTCACGCAAGAAGCTTCTTTTGATGGGCCGCTCGGGCTCGGGCAAATCGTCCATGCGATCGATCATCTTCTCGAATTACTCAGCGTTTGACACCAGGCGGCTAGGCGCCACCATCGATGTAGAGCATTCCCACTTGAGATTTCTTGGGAATATGACGCTTAATCTTTGGGACTGTGGAGGACAAGATGTATTCATGGAGAACTACTTCACCGCTCAAAAAGACCACATTTTCAAGATGGTGCAAGTGTTAATCCACGTGTTTGACGTAGAATCGAAATCCATCAATAAGGATATCGAGATCTTCGTGAAAGCACTCACAAACCTCCAGAAATTCTCGCCCGACGCGAAAATCTTTGTGTTGCTACATAAAATGGACTTGGTCCAATTGGATAAGAGAGAGGAGTTATTCCATATCATGATGGATAAGTTGCAGAAGATATCCAACCCGTTCCAGTTCAAATTGGTCGGTTTTCCCACGTCGATCTGGGACGAATCCTTATATAAAGCATGGTCCCAGATCGTATGTTCCTTGATTCCCAACATGAATTTGTTTAATAGTAATCTCTTGAAATTCAATGAGGTTCTTGAGGCAGAGGAAATCATTCTTTTCGAGAAAACAACGTTCCTCGTCATCTCATCTACTGCATCGATTCAACGACAAATGCACCTGCTGGGCACCTCCAATCTTTCAGGAAATCATTCGCTCGAGGCATTGGATCCAAAGCGGTTCGAAAAAATCTCGAATATCATCAAGACCTACAAGCAATCGCTCGGCAAATTGAGATCAAACTTCCAAAACCTTGTCATTCGTGGCTCAAATGGATCTCACTTCTACATAGACTTTCTCACCGACAACTTGTTCATCATGATTGTGCTTCGTGATAGAAGTTCTGAGGGCAAGCACAGGACCGCGCTGGAGGATTTGTTGATCTTGGAGAATGTGAAGGCAGCAAGAAAATGGTTTGAAAAAATAGAGTCAGGTAAATAGATATCTCTGGAATTTCTCTGAATGGAGCTATGAAGTAATTTGGCGTCGTAGTGGAGTCATAAGAGCGCTATATATCAAGTATATTTGTTGTGTAATAGAGGTCTTCAAAAGATATATGGAGGTGATGCATCTCAAAGAGAGAAATTCGGCTGTGTTTTATTGTGGTTGCCTTCGGCAAGAACAAGCGACATAATCTTGATTGCACTTCCGTTCCATCGATATATTATGCATTACTGAAGTCTCAAGCCCCTCTCGTATCATTCGAGCATTTTGTCTTAGTTTTATCTAACAACATATCTAAATAACTCGCCCACTTCGCTTTACATCAAATGCTTCTTCCAAGGAAGGAGATTATAAAAGCAACGAGTAGTTCTCTAGCGTTAAATAGGTTGTAGCGTGGTCGGATTAAGGGATCCCGAGCATTTCATAAAAGTGAGTTTTTTTTTATCATGGAACACGCATTTTAATATAGTGTATTCTGCTGAATTACAACATTTTTATCCGCCAAGTTTTACCGATAGACGACACACCGTGAGTTAATACAATCTTCAGACCAATATAATTACGCGGAAGATTGAGAAGCTGCAATTAAATTCCAGGATTTAAAAATTCAAATTTTTTAGCAAACTAAAAAGTTATACCATTTAGATTCATATCAGACTTTCGAGTTCATGCTAGTATCAAAAAGAAGAATCTTGATCGTTAATTTCCCCTGTTTTTGTAAAATAATGAGGTTACTCGTTTGACGCTAAAGGGTGTCTCGATCGTGACGCGCGGCTAGCGACGTCCACATCAAGCGATTCAATTAATCAAACACTCGCCAGTCATCAGTACAAACGTCAATTGACAAATTCGCGAAGGATTTAAGAGAAATGAGAAGAGCCTTCTGCATTCCTTTCTGTTCTTTCTTTTCTTTTCTTTCTTTTCTTTCTTTTCCTTTCCTTCCTTCTCTTTCTTTTCTTTTCTCTTCTTTGCTGGATACTTTGGCCGACTCTTTTCCTGCTTAGCTAGGCGCGTCGCGACACGAGGTTAAGGGCCGAGCAAACCCATTTACGCGCGTCGTTCCCCTATACGAGCCCGCTAAAATTGCACCTGATGCATTTGGATATATAAAACAAGAAGTGCCCCGCTCAAAATCGAGCAGAACAAAAAGAGCTCTCTAATTATTTCTACAACAACTTCTAAAAGCTTTTTTCACTTTTTAATTTATTACATAGACTTAAAGGTGCGGATCTGGACACTCGCACAATCACAGGAATAAAGCGCATTTCACAGCCGGCCCCGACCACCTGCAGAGACCCACTGCATTCATTTTCACGCTCGTAAAAGGTTTCTTCGGGGAATCATCCACACGGCGTCTAAAGCACATCTAGGCTTGTTTTTTTAAGCTCCACAAAGTTAGTGGCACAAACTTATAATTTATTATTAGTCTAAAATGGGAAAATTGCTTCAGCTCTTGGCTCATCCTAGTGAGTTCTTGGCCGTGGTGCAGTTTTTCGGGTTCAAGCAGTCGATGTTCCCGCTTGATCTCCTGAAATCCAGTGACACGCTCAAAATATGCTACCAATACTTAGACCTTACCTCGCGGTCGTTTCTGGCGGTGATCAAGGAGTTACATCCGGAATTGCGCGATGCCATCATGATCTTTTACCTTGTATTGCGGGCATTAGATACCGTCGAGGACGACATGTCGATCGACCCCAAAATCAAGGTTCCGCTTTTAAGAACTTTCCATGAGAAATTAAACCTGAAAGATTGGACCTTCGATGGGTGTGCTCCCACCGAAAAGGACCGTGCTGTATTGGTCGGCTTCGACAACATTTTGGCCGAATACCATCGCTTGAAGCCCGCTTACCAGGATATTGTTAAACGGATCACGTTGAAAATGGGCAACGGTATGGCTGATTACATCTTGGACGAAAACTTCAACACCAATGGCGTAGACACTGTTGCCGATTATGACTTATATTGTCACTATGTAGCCGGCTTGGTGGGCGAAGGCTTGACTGATTTGATGGTTTTGGCGAAATTTGCTGATGCCAGTGTCGTAGACGAGGACTATAAGCTCTCGAACTCGATGGGACTTTTCTTGCAGAAAGTGAACATCATTCGTGACTATCACGAGGACTTGGAAGACGGCCGTTCATTTTACCCTCGCGAGATCTGGCTGAAATACACTGAAAAGTTGCCCAACTTCCACAAAAACGCCAGTGAAAACGGCGCTGGTGTGGCCTGCATCAATGACTTGGTGCTTAATGCGCTAGGACACGCCATCGACGTATTGACATACCTTTCTCTCATCAAGGAACTGACCAGTTTCAACTTCTGTGCAATCCCACAGGTTATGGCCATCGCCACTTTGGCCGAAATCTACAACAACCCCAAGGTTTTGCATGGCAACGTCAAGATTAGAAAAGGTACCACCTGTAAGCTTATCCTCGAATGTAGAACATTGCCCGGTGTGGTCAAGATCTTTAGACACTACTTACATGTGATCAACAAGAAGTCCAATGTTCGCGACCCCAACTACCTAAAAATCGGCATCAAGTTGGGTGAAATTCAGCAATTCTGCGATATCATGTACCCACCCGCAGGCTCCATTCCACACGGCGCCAAGCGTAGCATGAAGCAGATCAACAAGAATATTGAAAACAGAGGCAGTTTCGACAGAGATGGTCAGCAGTGGATTAACCAGGAGGTCGTCAAACTTAGAACCGTGGTGTCGTTTGTGACGATGGCACTTGCGGCAATTGTGTTCCGCATCGTGTGGTATTTTAGAAATTAGACTTGTTAAAGAGACATCATTGTTTCTTTGAAATGTTGCATAATAAATGAAATATAGACTTAGATTCGTAAAGAATAACTTTGCGTAATTCTGGCCGTAAACGCGTCATATTATTGAGAGCAACAGGAGAAACATCAGGGGACCGTAACCAAAGGGTGGGGTCAGAATGACGTTTTATGAGGTTTGAGATTGAACAAAGAGCAGTGATTGAACAGCTTCTTTTTATATGTTTCCATCCTTCGATCAAACCAATAAGTATTGTGTTCATTCTATTTTCAAGCACTCGCTATTTTCATGTAAAATACAGTCCGTGGCAAGACTGAAAAGACTCCCATCGAAATTGAGTCTTCAAAGCGAACTTAATAAAAAGCGGAGAAAAGGATCTTTACCGCAAAAAAGACCAGTGAAACATTGAAAAAACCACAGCGAGGTCGCAAAATACCCATATGTCCTGTGTTCCTCTGACACACAAATTGAGAACTCTGGTTTTGTAAAACATTTTTGTCCCAGGCACCTCGAGTTCAAACATGTGTCTGGCTTTCTGTTGATCTAGGAGCGTATGGGTTGTTTTTAAAGGCTCTAGACCCCGCGCATTCAACCCTGAGATAGAAATTTCATTTTCGCCTCCAACGAGAAAGACTGACGCGTCTCCCCACGAATCTCAGATTCACGGATATCTACCTTTGCGGCTTCCTGCTTTTCCATTAAAAAGAAGAAATACGAGGGCACAGAAAATGAGACGGTCTATCTCAATCACCATTCTATTCAGGTCAACGGCGACGTTTTGATCTTGATGAACCACTATCCAAATCTTTTAAACCTTTTGCAGCTGCTTCAAAGATAAGAAGCATACAAACTTTTTACGATCATCATCATGTTAGTGGACGGAATATTAGTCACCTTATCAATCTTCTTTGTTTCAGCACGCATGAAATAATTTCGATCTCGTCCCCGCAGCCAAAACAATCACTGTATATTTTTCGAACATCCTGAGAAAATGTCAAAGTAAATTTATACTAAGGCTTTTTACTGAGATAAGCCGTGTTTTTTTAGATCATTATAGCATTCGAAAGGCGTCAAATTTGGTCATACCAATGCCAAGCTTTGCATACTTTTTGCACCAATGGATGCGCAGTCTGCACGCTGCGCCTTCCTCGACGGCCATACAACATATTCCTTTTAATTGTATATAGGGGGTTTTTAAAGAACAGTCAAAACATGAAGTCAGAATGAGGAGCTTAAATTAGCGAGGATTATTCATTTTGATCCGTGGTAGACTGGACTAAATCGTGGGGGACACAAGAAGGGGCTGCTGAGGTGGTTGCGATTCAAGATAATTCAAGCTAAAAGCTGATGATTGACTATAATAAAGGCAGACCCAGCTTTTCATTTCTATTTTTAAAAATTATTTTGAAATTTTCGTATCAGAAGTTAATTTCTTTTCTTTTCTTTACCCCTAAACTTCCTGAACCTCCAAGGCGTTTCCATTTTGCCATAGCCCACGTCTTGTTTGGTGACGCGCCTTTGGTTATGTGCCTCTGGCCCGCTTACTGCTCGCCGCCATAGCCTCAGATATTCCCCAGATTTTCTTCTCTATAAGAGGCGGGCCAGTTGTCGGCGAATCAAAAGAAAGAGAAGAGATTTTCATGAAATCAGACTATTGGAATAATCCGTTCTGCAACAAAAAGGCAAATTTGATTGACTTTCTCATACAATAAGAGATTGCAACTTCTCCTTCATACTTCCCAAAATATCAAAAATGGTGGTTGAATTTTACGTTAAGGAAATCTGCTGGTCGGCGTACGATCAAAAACTACCGATCATACTTCAAGATAAAAATGGGCCATGTCCTTTGATAGCGCTCGTCAATACTCTTCTTCTAAAGGATGATATCGAGAAGCGCACTATTGGCATGCAAGAAACCGATGAAAATTCTGGGTTATTCGAGACATTAGACCCAAAAGAGGGCTCATCTGCCGATGAAAACCATTGCAAATCAAATTTAAATTCTATAGACGTATCTCGCTTGCGGAGTCTTCTCAGTCTGCGAATCGGCATCACCGTCGAGAAAGACGAGATTCTCTCCTGCCTTGGCGACATTCTCTTGAACACGCCGAGCATCGACCCGGAAATCGTCTCGAATCTTTTGGAAAACTTGCCTTTACTACATACCGGACTCGATGTCAATCCCAATTTGACGAACGGATCATTTGACTCCGGCGACACTGCATCCCAGATCTTTTGTGCTTTTGGATTAGACTTCATTCACGGATGGTGCCGTGAACCGGGAACGATATCGAACCCAACTGGAGAAGAGGAAGAGATTGCCAGAATAGACTCACTTTTTGACCAGTACCAGACGTTTGAGGCAATGCAAGAGTTCCTACTTACCGAGCCCGATATGCTAGTAGACAAAGCACACATAGAAACGTGGCTCGACGAAAATGCCACGCAATTATCGGAGTACGGCCTTGAGTCCATGAACGCACGTATGAATCTGGACTCATTGGCGATTTTCTTCAGAAACAATCATTTCCTGACCTTGTACAAGGCCCAAAACCAGGATTTATATCTCCTAATTTCAGACGACGCGTTCTCGAAGAAGCCCACGTACGTGTGGCAATCGCTCAACTCGGTTTCTGGAGGCGAAGACTTGTATTTCACTGGCGACTTTACCCCTATTTTAGATGGTGAAGACGCTGGAGATGTTACTGATCCGCATACCGACGAAAATCTTGCATTAGCGAAACAATTACAGGAGAAAGAAGACTCGAAGTACGCTCAAATGCTTCAGCTGAACTATGAGAAGCGAGCTCGTAATTCATCGAGATCGAACAGTGCACCATCAAATGAACTGCCTAGAAGTGGAGATAACCGGGAGGAGATAGCGACGACTGAAACTTCCGTAAAAGGAGGTAAAGGTAGAAAAAGTCGAAGGGATAGAACTAGTAGTCCATCCGTACAAGGAAATGCTACCGAGAAGAGCAAGAAGAAGAAAGAAGCGTGTATCATTATGTAAGAGTTAATAAATTTTAGAGCTACAATTAGGTTTATGTTGAGAGAATAGATTTGTTAGTTATCGATAATGTGTATTGAATTCGAAACTGACCTTTCAACTACTAGTGCCGAAAGGATTGATATATATAGTTCCTACAAGAGACGATGAGTCGAAGACCGTTAGCCAGAATACTCAGTTGTGGCTCACCGTGCTTGTCTTACGTGGATCCGACAGCTACGCTCGAGGAAAGAAGCTTGATCTTTAGTCTCAATTTCACGGGTACTGAGGTGTTGGTGAGCATTGGGCAAATATATCAGAATATTGGGCTGTGGATCAGTATTGGCGACGTCTTCATCATAAAAAGAGAGAGGATGTTTTCATGAATATCATTTTTGCTGATCCTTTAAACTCTTCTCAAACACAATCAGGGATTGGAACCTTTTAGTAGTATTCAAAATCTCAATTGGGAAGTTATATTCAGCGTCCCGCACAGTGATATATAGTACAATTTATAAACATTTTTTTTGTGGCCCCAATGACTACTGCTCCTCAGTAGCCTTATTAAACTCATCAGCAACGTCACCATCTTCAGACTCAGGACCTTCCTCCTCTTCTTCATCATCTTCTTCACCCTCGAACTCCATCGGGTCGAACGCCGACCGAATGTTATCCATCTTCCGCAACTCGTTCGTATTAGGCTCGCGCAATTTGAAGTTCAATTGGTCCATAGTGCTATCCTCCAAGAAACGATTGATTTCGGTATTGGTCGATGCACGATGCTTTTTCAATTCGACTCTTCCAGAAATAGGCACGTAGTACGCCGCACGCCGCTTCTTGCCGTTGGCGCCGTCACTCTCACAGGCAAAAGTCATCGCCAACTCCTCATTCGGCCTCGATAACAGATGGAACAGCATGTCGTAGTTTTTATGGTGCTTAAACTTGAATGTCTCCAAATCAGTTTCCTCGTCGTCAAGCAAGTTTGCCGGCTGCTCTTTCTCCATCGAGGCCAATTTCTCGCGCAAACCGGCCAACGATGCCTTATCCTTAACTTGGTAAAAGCTCACCCATTCGCCGTCTTCCGAAGTAATCGGCTTGTAAAGCGCACAGGCCAATGCATCACGATGCAAGGCAGCGTCATGCTTATCCTTTTCTCGACTCCGCAACGCAGCAAGTTCTCGAGAAATCGACGCCAGCCCAGTGAACTTTACCGTCATGAAAGTAGTGTCCAGCACGGACGTGTCTGGCAAGAGGGGGAAAGCGGCCACGGCGCGTAACTTTGTTTTCCGTGGATGTTTTAAATTGGCAAAATTGTCCAATGAGCTCTGCGCGTCGTCGAAGCTCTGCTCCACAGCTTCAAGCTGCGATTCAGGATCGACACGATCACCGCCGGCGTTTTTCTTCAGGTTGGTCTCTATCTTGTCATCGCTCTTTGCTGCCGCCAGTTTCTCGGCAATATACTCTGTTCTTCTCAAGAAGGATACACCGGGCTCCAGCTTGTTGATCTTGCCCACACCGGCATCACGCAAAAGCGCACGGTCTTTCGCATGAAGAGGCACAGAGTCGTTGAGCGAAAGCGCGTTTGTGTTTGATCCATCGAGGAATCCATGGACCTGGAGCGGGTTTAAGCTCATGCCAAACTCTTCGTCTACTTGTGCTATATACTGATTGAAGTTTTCCTTGCGGAAAAGAGAGGATAAAAGATACTCATTTTCCTGTTTGGGCGTGAGCTTCTCGGTCACGTTGTACTTGAGGAATTTGGGATTTAAAGGTGGCGGCGGGAGATTGTTGATGTAGCGCACCTTGGCGATATAATCCTGCCTCACGGGTTTCTGCAGCTTCGACATTATCACGGAAAAATGTGGGGGATTTTGAGTTGCCTTTAAAGCTGAGAATTTTTTGAAGGAGACGCCGATTTGTGCTTCAAATCGTGCGATTAGAGGTCTAAGCGCTGAGTTTTAGATTCTTCGTTCGTTCGTAGTTCGAGCGCAGTGCGTATGCAGGCCGGTCGTTCGACACCTCGCTCAAGAGATGCACTTCTTTATAAAGTAATTTTGACAACATGCCAAATTTTGAATCCAAAATTAATATTCTTATCTGCTTTTGAAAACATGTTAAATGAAGCTAATTTTATCTTAGGTTTATATGAAAGATGTTTCGATTTCTTGACTACGGGCTGGCACTTAGGAAAACGTATGCTTGACTGCCAATAACGCGATTTTGCAACCGTGTGAACAAGTCCTCTCGCTGGGAAACTCTTGCAACGAGTCTCATTTCGAGCAGATCTCGAATTTTTGGAGACTTTCTCCATGTATGTCGGAGACGGATTTCAGTATCTTGCATACTGCTTTATTGAAGGCTAAATTCACTGATTTTCCCGGAGCCAAAACGCACAATCAAGATATCTAGTATCTCATCGTTTCCAAGTCTCCAATGGAAACTAGACTCTCTCATCAGCTGAGAGGTTGAAAGCGGATATTTCAACGATCAATTCCACACAGCTCTGAAAGAACTCATGCTTCGAAGCCCGGCTTCCAGATAGACGCGTCGTTTGAAGATATTATAGTTTTACGATTCGAAATGAAAGAAGAGACATCGATTTGTTCTAATTTTTCTGATGACATCGAGAGATGAGCGGATATTCTTCCTGAGTAAAGTCATGAATTTCAATATCGTCCTTTCAACGTTTCGAGCTCATAGGAAACAGAGACTGCTTATTGCTCAAACAAGGAAGTGATGAAACATCGGAATTGGCAAATCGTAAAACTTAACAAAATTCCATGTAAATTTATGCTAGTCTATTAAAAAAATTAAGGTACTTTAGCGCTTTTTATATTTTTGTCTATTTGAATCATTAAAACTTCTTGATGATATTGAAAAAGCTCTCTCCCTGTGCCTTGGCGATGTCCAATTCCAATGGAGATACCTCCCTCGAACCGTCGCCGCCAGCAAAAGTACCTGCACCCCAAGGAGAGCCACCATGTACCTCATCATTGTTAGCCTGGCCAGGATGAGCATATCCCAAAGGAACAAATACCATTCCGTGATGCACCAACGTCGAGAGCGTGCTGATGACAGTGGTTTCCTGACCACCGCCCAAAGTACCGGTACTCACGAATACACCGGCCGGCTTTCCGCGTAAGTCACCATTGGCCCACAACGCACCGGTTTGGTCCCAGAAAGATTTGAATTGAGAGGGGAAGTTTCCGTATCTGGTGGGAATTCCGAAAAGAAACGCGTCGTAGTCCTTCAATGTATCGTTCGTGGCGATTGGGTGGTCGCTCTTAATGCCACCAAGCTTCTGCACAAGCGATTCGGGCAAAGTCTCCTGGACCTGGAAAATATCAGCAACTCCACCGGCAGACAAAATACCTTTTTGCTGGGCCAAAGCCAACTTGCCGATGTGCTGGTAGAGCGAGTACGTGATGATTGCGGTTCTTGGTGCCATTTTTTTTGAGATATGCCAAATTGCTAT
Source organism: Metschnikowia chrysomelidarum (assembly GCA_030582795.1). NCBI lineage: Eukaryota > Fungi > Ascomycota > Pichiomycetes > Serinales > Metschnikowiaceae > Metschnikowia > Metschnikowia chrysomelidarum. Next base: position 137,729 of record JAJMGZ010000016.1, read on the forward strand.
AGACCAATTGCAAAAGTTGAAGAGACTTCTTTTTTTATGAAAACAAGTTGTAGAGGGTGAGCGATGAATTTGAATAGGGCTACCTCCCACAGAGATCGATTGATGAAATGTCCAGTTGCTACCCAGGGCTGCAAACCAAGTTTAGTAGAAGGAGCGGTAGAATTTACTAATTTGTTACTAATTGCATAATTGTGGAGAGCCCCAAGCGATATAAATTTGAATCAATCATTACAGAATAAATTGAAAAATTGAAATTCACAGAAATAGTAGAGCGATATTCCCATAAGGACTCAGAGTACATCTTGTCAAAGAGGTTTTTGCGCGCGGTGCAGTGTCGGTGACAACGAAAGCGCAATTTCTCGAGCCCTTTGCGGTTTGTGGGGCTGAAAGTGTGCCTATTACGTCAGATGTGAACGCAATTTTAAAAAGTCTCATTGAAAGCGCAATAAATATAAAAAAAAGGTATGTCTGCGAAAAGTGATTATCTGATAGCTTCTACGGATAGTAAACAAATCTTCGTACAACTTTGAATCTTTGGATCTCATTCTACCATGCCATTTAGGCAGACTCACATTCTTCGCATTCTTCGCATTCTCCATCACTAAATATGATACCATCAAACTCAGTCGTATTTGAGTTTTCCCTAAAAGAATTTCTAAGATCCTAAATAAAGTTGTTCTTCTTCGAAACCTAAAATCAAAAAACGCTTTGCTTATCCACCAAATTCCTTCTCGATTTGAGAATCGCCGGAATCTCAACCGTGGAAGAAGATTTATTGGGAACTACACAAGGTTTCTTTTCGCTTCTTCCTTAGGTGATAAGTTATCTCACAAGCTGCAAATCGGCAAACTCTTATTGAGCAAATTTCTCACAACACTTTCCCCGTACAATCCCATTATCTCATCTTTAGGGACGGGCGACTGTATAACTAGCGTGCGTGATGAGAAAGTGTCAATATTCAAAAAAGAAATTACTCATTTCGTAAATGATTAATTGCGCGCGTAGTCGCGTGATACTTATTTTTAGTTATTTACAACCATCTCTTGCATTACACATGGACGCGGCTGCAAAATTGACCCCCACTTTACGAGCACTTGACTAATCAGTGTACTCAGTAGGGTCTGCGCCACCCCACGTAAAAACCTGCTTAGAGTCAGGCTTGTCCAAAACCGCAAGAATATTAGGGTCCAAGTCAATTTTACCCAAGTTTGAGCCTTCGTGCAAAACGTCGCTGGTGCCTTGACCCTGAGGCAAAACCTCGAAATTGGTCTTGATGCGCTCGGTTTTCGAGGTCTTGGCCAATACGACAAATCCTTGAAGATAAGACCATTTCAAAAGAATCTCTGCTTTAGGAATCCTGTATTTATGCTCCAATTCCAACAATTCGGGGTCCTGGAGATGACGGCCCTGTGTCAACGGCGAATAAGCCTCGATGGCAATTCCCTTCTTTGTCAAGTATTCGCGCAACGCCACGCGGGGTAACCAAGGGTGTAACTCCAACTGGTTGATCGCAGGAATCACCACCGGACCAGTCACTTCGTTGAGCTCCTCGATGTGGCGCTGGCCGAAATTGGAAACACCAATCGTGCGCACGGGCAAAACCGGGTTGTTTGGATGAATGTTGAACTCGGTCAATGCGCGCCAAGTACCAAGACGCTTTTCCTTTGTGGTGAGTGGCGAGTGCACGAGAATCAAGTCCACGTATTCAATGTACTCCTTGACGTCAGCAGCGATTTTCTCCACGGCTTTTTTCGTCTCGTCGTAGCCGTGGTCGGCGTTCCAGATCTTGGTGGTGAACCAGATATCCTCACGCTTGACATCGTCGTGATCCTTCACGAATTGCGCAACTGCATGTGCAGCCTCTCTTTGATTGCCGTAAATTTCGGCACTATCGATATGACGGTATCCCTGCTTCAAGGCCTCGTAAACTAAGTCGAAGGTTTCGGCAGCAGGCAAAAGGTAAACACCAAAGCCGGCAACAGGGATATGAGCGCCGTTATTAAGCTTATACTTAGTGGTTCTGGTCAATTGCTTAGCCACGGTCTGAATCGTCATTGTGAAAATTAATGTGGTTTGATAAAGTTGAAAATAAGTGAGAATTGCTTCAAAGGTCAATTGGCGTGTTCGATTTAAATCGATTTAGGAGAAAGATTATTTTTCAATTGTGTAAGCGCAAAACTAAATTTCTTTTTCAGCTTTTGAATTAATCCGAATCTAGTTCGGTTCTGCGGTGGGGGGAAGACTTTATATAGGGACCGACCCAAGATTCTTTCGGATTCTGTGGGGTTGCCGTCGCGAGCCGTTTTGCGGCAAAGGGGTCTCGATTGCTTGAGCCGTGACGGAAACGCGGGTGGCCATGACTAAAAGAGGCGCCTGTATTGCGTAATTGCGCACGCAACAGGCACGACCATTAATTGTTTTGATTTTTGTAGCCTGCAGTGACCAGGATAATAATTGGTTTGATATGATGAAACGAGTCTGTTATGAGATATTGAGAGAAGCGAAAATGGACAAAAAATCTGCTCTTTATGATGGAATAGGATGCTGGGTCTATTGAAGCAATTACGGTTGATCAGCCACACTTTCATGCGGAATTCGAGTAGTTTTTTTTTCCACCTTGCCGTTAAGTTATCTTGAAATTGAGAATTGAAAATAGAAGCTGGAGATTTCGAGATATTTTGGTCTTTCTATTGACGTGGCTTTTGTATGGCCAGAGTGGGGGGCGATCCCTCCGCGATTCGCAGCATTGGGGGATAATGACGTAAGATTTCTCCAAGCCGACACAACGTGTTTGGGTCGGAAGTTAGAAGGTTCGAGAAAAATAAGGAAACAAATTAACCTTTTTCTCGTCGTTGCTACTAGGACTTTATTACTATTTCTCGTATCTCCTTTTCTTTATTGCATACCGTGCTTTTGGGGGACCTGCGTGGCCCCAGAGAGAGTCCCATAAATGTTGGGTAGTTTTCGGACAGAGCCATGAAAAAATATAAAAACAAGAGAATTACGGCCAACATTACCTTCCGAAAAGTAATTTGTTTCTTTCAAAAATTTAAAAGATCTTAAAGATTTCTCATAAAATCTGTTGTATAAAACGGCGATCTTTATTCGTCTGCATATGATCCTTGGGCGCCATGCCGGCCAGAGTGGGCCTCGATACCGAACCCTCGCTATCTTGAAATGAGCCTCGTTAACAGATCTCAAGGCGACATTATTCGACAATCAAGATCTATTAAGAAGGCCATTGCTCAGATCAAAAAGAGGGGTTAAAATAACGAAAGACTCTTTTTTCGTTCAAACTTCTAGTACGACATTCAATCGCTCCTTGTAGTTACAGAAAAGCGATACTTCTGCCGCCAAGAGTAGCCAGAAATAAATCCAATAAAATCTACAAGAAAAAGTCATAATTAAAAGAACCATGTCGAGCAGGAAAAAGACCTTGTTGAAAGTGATTATTTTAGGCGATTCTGGCGTGGGCAAGACCTCGCTCATGCAACAGTTCGTTAACAACAAGTTTTCCCACCAGTACAAAGCCACCATCGGCGCCGATTTTCTCACTAAAGATTTGACCATCGACAACAAAACCGTTTCGTTGCAAATCTGGGATACTGCAGGCCAGGAGCGCTTCCAGAGTTTGGGGGTGGCGTTTTATAGGGGCGCCGATTGCTGCGTGTTGTGCTATGATGTCACCAATGAAAAATCATTGAATAACTTGCCCTCATGGAAAGACGAGTTTTTGGTGCAGCTGAATGTACTGAACCCACAAGATTTCCCCTTCATTGTGATCGGCAACAAAATCGATGTCGACGAAAGCAAGAAGATCGCGTCGTTGCAGAAGAAGTTGACGAACGTGACTAAGAATCAGTTGGGTGGACAGAACTACCCCGTATTTGAAACTAGTGCCAAGGATTCGGTAAACGTAGAGTCTGCATTCGAAGTCATCGCCAAGATGGCTTTGCAGCAGGAAGAATTGAACGAGAGCTCGCGAAACGATATCAACGACGACTACAATGATGCAATCAATATTCACTTGGAGAACTCTTCCAGTTCGTGTGCGTGTTAATGAAAATCTTCGGGCTTTGAAATATTTTGCGAAAAGGCCAACATTCCCACAAGGTAGGGTCAAGACTTTAACGCCCGTCTAATTGGAAGCGATGTTCTAAGCCATCACGGAGATCATCACCGATGTTCCATGCAATCCATTTTCTATTTAATTTTCGAGAATTTAACGGGTATCAAATGGACACTTGTGCCGCCGATGGTGCTACCATGTGACTTGGTTGGAATTACCGGAATATGGGCTCGTCTTTTACATGGTAAGGTGTATTTTAGAACCCAATAATTGAATAATAATGAAGAAAAAACAAGCTCTCATTTGTAAAGATTGATAAAAGGAGGATAGGAGAGTTTTGCAGATCTTCATTCCTCGAAAAAGTGAGATAGAACTCGCAACTCTCTGACACTATTTGATGGCCTTGCTTCCACTCAATTGTTTAGGCCACATCTTCCTTTCAGCTATCTATGGCTAATGATATGATTGAAACTCAAAACCTGCAGCTTTTTGGACATCGCCCTCTTCTTTTAGACTCTTCCACGAATGCTTTCTCCTTGATCATATATCTCTTTGCGAAAACTCATGTGTTTAGACTTTATTCACGAAGGAGATCGCCGAGGTGCCCTTAGAAACACTATAAAATGAACGTATTTTATATTATCAAAAGTATAAAGAATGTCTGAAAAAAATTAACGAGTGTGTGGCCGAACCGGCGATTGTCTGTCTAGCTCCAGGGTGAACCCATTTGCTTATTTCAAGCACGTGCAGATTGCCTTCAACAACATATCCACAAGCAGATTGCCCGTATTGAATTGCTGAGATTGTTGAGGTTGTTGCTGGTACTGTGGTTGTTGTTGGCCCTGGTACTGAGGCTGAGACTGGCCCTGGCCTTGACCCATTGGAGACGAATCCCAGTGAGATGGGACGTTCTGCATCGAGGTGTTTGTGAGGTCAATGATCAAAACACCTTCGTTTTTCGGGTCAATGTGGTGTTTTAATCCGGACTCATCACACATCTCATCGACGGCCGGCTTCAATTTGGCGCCGTTTTGCGAGTGCAATCCTTTACCTACAATTACCTTCAAATGGGGCTGGTTGGTCCGGATACTCTCACTAATACGTTTCTGCAAGATCCACTTGGCCTCTTTCACGTACAACCCATGTAAATCGATCTCATCTTCTTTGGAATCGGTATTGTTTTCCAAAAACACGTACTCGGCAGCCCTCTTATTATAGCTCTCGGCCTCCTGCAAAACTTGCTTGGCCTGGTTACTGAGTTCACCGGCACGTTGCTTGTCTCCCCTCTGATAAGCCTCCTGCGATTGCTGAGATAACTTGGTCCGTTTATCGTACAATTCCGATGCCTTTTGTCTGTACGTTTTGTACGCTTCGTCGGTGGCATGATTGTAGTCTTTTTCGCCGTTAAAGGCTCCGCCATTTCTGTTAGCTACCGAGGCCATGATATCAATTTATATTCCTGAAACTTTTCGCAGGACTACGGAAAATCAAGCACTTACAAACAGATGAAATCTGCCACGTGGAATTGGTCCGGAATTAGCTACTCTATAGTCCAGCCGTGCATCCGTACACCACAGACTCGGACAGCAATCTTCAAAACAGGCCACGAAAAAGTCAATTCAATTTTATTGCGATAAATTCAAAAGATATGCAAATATCTACTTCTCGAAATAATTGTAATGGTTTTGAAAAGAGGCAATACATTTATGGTCTTTTCGTGGATTTGGAGGTTGAAAAATATAGAGTTTTCTTCACGGCGGTAATCGTGTGCAGTCCCTCAAGCCTGGCTTGGCAAGTCGGATCTGGATACAGAATGTTTATGCAGGCCACAAAGTGGTGTCAATTTTTGTGACGTGGAAAACTTCAAAAAAAAAAAAAATTGAAAGATTTTTGTGATTCTCAAATCCACTTTTCGACCGAGTGATTTTTTGAAAAATGCGAAAGTTTTGAATAGTTTCTCTCAATTAGGCCGAGTAGTTAGCCATTGTCTAGACCCGTAAGTGCTAAAATAGCGTTGCAATTGGACTGGCAAATTTTGGTCCCGAATCTTTTCTTTTTATACTCGAATGTTTCTCGGCAGCCAGTAGTCTCAAACCATTCTTGAAAATCATGCAGACGAAAACAACTATCTGCAAAATCAAGTTATTCATTACGGAGTGAGTGCCATTTTCGATTGCTTTGTATCTCACTTCTTAGAATTTCCTGTTGTCCCCATTAGAACACTAGTTTTCTTTTTATTTTAACAGATGATTTGTACCGTTCGACTTTTCAAGAACCCTTTTCCCATTCTTTGAATCTTTAACAATGGCAATATCATACAACATTCGAACTTATACCATCCATCTGCAAGGTCTCAAGATTCAAAGTTATATCGTTCATCTATGAAAAATAAGTATCCCGAAGTTCAAGGATTGAATAATTGTTTTGACTCGTGACAGTATCCGACGACGAATTGTTTAACTGTAGATACTCGACCACTGGACATGACTTGACCGAATGCTTAATATCCTGAAAGAACAGCCAATAAATAGACAAACGTTCTATCTTATTTCGAAATCGAACATCTTTCATCAAAGTCCTTCAAGTGGAAAAACTACGTTTTAAGGGGTTATTAAATTGACATTTATTGTAGCATACATAGGAGGACCCCAAAACAAGACATATCTCTCAATAAGCTTATTTCTTGGCAGCCTTCTGGGCAGCCTTGGTGACCTTACCGGCCTTGTCGGACTTCTCGACGGCCTTGATGACACCGACAGCAACAGTCTGTCTCATGTCTCTGACGGCGAATCTACCCAAAGGTGGGTAGTCGGTGAAGGCCTCAACACACATAGGCTTGGTTGGCACCATCTTGACGATGGCAGCGTCACCAGACTTGACGAACTTAGGCTCGGCCTCCAAGGACTTACCGGTTCTTCTGTCGATCTTCTCCAACAAGGTGTCGAACTTACAGGCAATGTGGGCGGTGTGACAGTCCAACACTGGAGAGTAACCAGAGGAGATCTGACCTGGGTGGTTCAACACAATAACCTGGGCGGTGAAAGACTCGGCACCCTTTGGTGGGTCCTGCTTGGAGTCACCACAGACGTTACCTCTTCTGATCTCCTTGACGGAGACGTTCTTGACGTTGAAACCAACGTTGTCACCTGGAAGACCCTCGACCAACTGCTCGTGGTGCATCTCGACGGACTTGACCTCAGTGGTGACACCAGCTGGGGCGAAGGTGACGACCATACCGGCCTTGATGACACCGGTCTCGACACGACCGACTGGCACCGTTCCGATACCACCGATCTTGTAGACATCCTGCAAAGGCAATCTCAAGGCCTTGTCAGTTGGTCTGGTAGGTGGCTCAATGGCGTCAATGGCCTCCAACAAGGTCTTACCGGTGGACTTACCGGCCTTGGTCTCCTTCTCCCAACCCTTGTACCATGGGCAGTTAGTAGAAGCCTCGATCATGTTGTCACCGTTCCAACCGGAGATAGGAACGAATGGCACGGACTTAGGGTTGTAACCAACCTTCTTGACGAAGTTGGAAGCCTCCTTGATGATCTCCTCGAATCTGTTCTTGTCCCACTTGACGGAGTCCATCTTGTTGACGGCAATGATCAACTGTCTAACACCCAAGGTGTAAGCCAACAAGGCGTGCTCTCTGGTCTGGCCATCCTTGGAGATACCAGCCTCGAACTCACCAACACCACCAGCAATGATCAAGATAGCACAGTCAGCCTGCGAAGTACCAGTGATCATGTTCTTGATGAAATCTCTGTGACCTGGGGCGTCAATGACGGTGACGTGGTACTTAGGAGTCTCGAACTTCCAAAGAGCAATGTCGATGGTGATACCTCTCTCTCTCTCGGCCTTCAACTTGTCCAACACCCAGGCGTACTTGAAAGAACCCTTACCCAACTCGGCGGCTTCCTTCTCGAACTTCTCGATGGTTCTCTTGTCAATACCACCACACTTGTAGATCAAGTGTCCGGTGGTAGTGGACTTACCGGAATCGACGTGTCCGATAACAACGACGTTGACGTGGTTCTTTTCCTTACCCATTTTTGCTATAAGTTTTGTATGAAAAAAAAGAGAGAAGCGGGAGGATGGGCGTTGGCGCGGACAGCCACTTATATATTGCAGAATTTTTTTCCCCGGCGTGAAAATTTCTGCGCCCGCGCATGCGACATTTTCATTAAGTGAGCCGCCCCAGTGAAAAAAGGGGCTCTCCTGAATCCCTCTCATTTCTTATTTTTTATTTTTTTGCCACAAATATTTATATGATATTACTTTCGACAATTGTATTAGGACAAAAAATCTAAAATCTAGAGTTTTCTTTTGGTCGATTGGTGATGGTAAATGTCACACTTCAGATCGAGGACTCGCTGTCTTCTTGTTGTACGCAGGCCATGCTCAGCTCAGAGAAAAGAAATGATAGCAAAATTGAGCAACCGGCCTTGCGCTAATATGTAGGCCGGCATAAAAAAGCAGAATAATAATGCTTCTTTTCATAATATAGGCATCCTTTTATTTGTACAATTGTTTAAGCTTATTCGACATTATACTTTGCTTTCTTTTTCTTTCTGTTTTTTATCAAAATCCCGGAATTGGGCTCGTCTTCAAGGAGGTCATCGCAGGGTACGCCGCGCGACATTGTTGGAAAATTCTTGCGCGGTCGTGTGTGCCCCACATTGTCGAGGCTGGTATCTCTCTCCACATGATATTAATGCATGAAATTTTTGCATGAAAAAATCTAGATTAAGAAACGAATCAGCTAATAGATTTATCTCCTTTTAATCTTCGAAATAATTTGTTCCCTTGGTTTTTCGAATTTGCTTCGTATCGCCCCTGAATTGTAGACGTCATTTGTGGTTACGGGCGGTGGTTATACAGCCCGAGCGACAGCCGAACTGCCAGTGGTGCAGATAAGTGGAAGATGATGAAACGGGTAATTTCACGCTGCCATGCACCAGCACAGAAATTTTTCAGATGATATTTTCTGAATTTTTTGAAAATCTCGTTTATCAACGAATTTCTCGTCACGTGGCTTTTGCGTGAATTACAAACCCTGATTCATTGGCTTGTGGCTCCTGAGAGCAAGTAATACCGACGAACATCTAGCAATAAAGTGGAGAAGGCTATCGATTTTATCACGCTACAGTTACATGATATGAGCGTTTCCTTGTTGAGCAGGATTTACCTCTTTTTAATTCTAAGATTCATATTTCTTTATATGGATAGTGTCAATTATTGTCTATTCTCTTGGAGTGCACGTGAGCTAAAATCTGGAACCCCGTGGCTAGTGGCGAAATGTCGCAAACAGATAATGTGCCGGACTAGCCATCGAATTACTTGCCATTACATACTGAATTAGGTTCTGTTACTTGAACAAAAAACATGCTAAATATTTTAATTATATACAACAGATCATGTAAAAACTGTATACGATCTAATCTTTCTATTGCAAACACCATCACAATACCAGATATTTTTAATTTGAATCAGCTCTGCTGTGTCTCCAGCCCAGATTCAAATATTTCCCTTTCACAAAACCTCCTCTCCTAATATCATCCCCTTTATCTCATGAAACATTTCTTGTTCTCCGTCTTTTTGGAAGTCGGTCATTGAAATCCTCAATTTTCTTCCAGAGATCGTCTCCTTCATTGTCATTGTCTGCACTACCGTAACCTACTTGGGTATGAATCTCCTCGCCATTCATGCTAGTATTTTCTTCCTCTGCATGATCGTCTTCAGGTGGCTGGTTCTCCTTTGATTGTAAAAGCTTTTCTGTGAGCGATTCTCCACCACCAACAAGCCGGCCGTACTTTTGTCTCTCTTTGGATTTCCGCGGCGAAGGAAGCTGGACTTGTTTATCGTTCTCCGTACTACTTTCGGCGGCAGTCTCGGACTCGGCGCTTTTCTTCGTGCTCTTGATATATTCCACTAGTGACAGGGGACGGAGCTCGGGTTTCGGCGCATACATGCACCATGAGAGATCAAAGATTTCGGGGAATTGGAGATTTGGCTGATGGCTCAGGATCTCGACCATTTCCCACAAGTAAGCGACAGATACCACTGGAATGTTCCATTTTTTGGCCGCAGTGATCTTGTTGCGTGCCGACATCGCCGATACCGAGCGCGAGTCGTCGCCGTTTTTGTATACGGGACAGTCCAAGATCTCCTGGTGCTTGTACAGGAAGAGCTTAGGGCTGCTTTGTAAGAGGGTCTTCTTAAAGAGGTTGATGTTGACGATCAAAAGATCGCGTTTCGAATTGAAGACCTCGCAGCATTCGAGATGGAGAAACCCGATCAATTTCTCGATATGAAGGAGCTCGACGCCTGTAAACCCGGTAGTACACACCCGGAATCTTTTGAGCAGCGGTACCACGCCCTCACGTGGCTGGCACCATGCATCTTGGCGGATCTGGTTATAGTATACACTGCGCTCAATAAACCAGTCGGTGACAATGGATACTTCCTTCCGATTGATCCGGCCCTTGGTCGTGCTGGGTAACATCAGAAGCATGAGATGCGCCTGTGGCCCGTCACGCACAAGCATGACGATGTGGGTGATTTTGGGGTCGCTTGTATCGGAAGCGACTGTGCCCAGATGCGACTCGATTACCTTGCGGAGAACAGTTTGCTGCGGCACCAGAAGCCCCACGGGCAAGAACCTGAGATCACGAAAAAGCGTGCTTTCTTTCTTTTGAGCCAATTGAGGCCGAAGCGAGCTGCTACTTGTTATTTGTTCAGGAGATCTTGATCTGGCAACGGCGCCAGCACCGTCATCCAGAGGATTGTCGTCAGTTTGGTCCCACGAGCTGTCTCGCACTTGTTTGGCCGGCCGCAGCAAGGTGCTGCTCATGATCGAAGTCCAAACTGTGGACGACTTTTTGAGGAGAGAACGGCCGCTTTTTTCCACCACGGCAGCAGGGTCAGGTCTGATTCGGGACAAGTAAAGATTCTTCCATGTGAAAGACGCATTGCTATATAGATTAAACGTTCCCGGAGTTAATTCGTAGTCTTCCACATGAAGAGCCGCACCTCGGAGACACGAATCGTAAACCCACATGGGATGGACCACCGGTACCCCCCATTTTCCAGCGACCTCGCAGCGCTTTCCACGCATATCTGTGCTGATAACAGCAGTACATTCCATAGTCAAAGATCCGCCGGCATCGGCGCCTAACTGTCCTAAAACCTTAAGTAAATCAGCAGCCAGAAAGGGGTCCAGGGGCACGATTTCCGGGACGGCCTGGGGCGGCGGGGTACGGAAACGCTCGGCAAATAATCGTTTACGGTCTTCAGATTTAGGGGGATCTACACGGGCCACACAGATGGTGCAATTGGCAAATACAGGAAGAAGCATGCGGCGAATATCGGGCGGATCTTCACCGGCGATGTAGCGGGTATATACTTCCGAGATTGCGTCCGCAGACACAAACAGAATGTCATGACGATACCGGACCGAGTATTTATACTTTTCTGTGCGTCGATTGCCCACCACAAGAAAATTGACCAGGCTCATAAGATCAACGTGAAGAGTGCCGCCCAACGCCGAGATTTGAGCATCGAGTTCCTGGCGGAGCGTGGTCAAAAGACCCGTGCAGCAGAAATTGAGTCCAGAAAACGGTCGATCCATGGAAAAACTGGTGGTTCTGTTTTTATGGTAAATGTGATGTTGATTAGTGTAGGTTAGATTTTAATGCAATTGTAAAGTTCGTCAGATTATAAGAGATGCTTTTCGCGCACGCGTCCGCGAGCAAAGCTGACGCGACTCGTGCAGGTACAATAGTATGGCCGAGGCTGCAAAATATGGAAAGGAATGGAGTTTTTGGGAATGTGATTTTTTTGAAATTTGGTATGTGATTTTGCGAGTGGAAGATAATTTTATGGAAAATTTGTAAATTGGCTCATGTATTTGTCTGGAATAGGCAATCAGCAGAAGCTTCTTGGCGATTCTCTTCTTCGGTCGCGTGGTCTCAGAGGTAATTAACCTGAATCATGATTCCCTCCATAGTTAAAGAAAAGGGTCAAAAATGTAAGAAAAGTTTTAGAATTTTGGTTAATGGTCATTGGAATTTTGATTGAGGAGAACTTATTCAGTTGTCATGGGCTGCAAAGCCCCCTTACAATCCACGTCATCGCACAATTGACCCAAGTAATGAATCTGCCAGGTGTCCCATTAAGGTAGTCCTGTAACTAGCCGTCGAGTGTCTCAGCTCATGTGAACACTCAGTATGACGCCACTGTCTTGCCCGGTGCACGTTGGTTCACCGTGCAGGGATCTAGGTTGGCCGTTAGTTGGCCTTTTCTACATAGATACTTATACGTTAGCATTCCGCCACTTGTGGTTAGTGTATTGGTTTCCCCTTATGCTGAAATACAGCCCGTCTTGGATTGTTCATTTCATGCTCCACCTTCCAGTTTTACGCTTGGCCGAACCATTGTTCTTATAACAGCTCTGAATTCTATTAATCCATGCTCGCACCAATTGGTATATAAATTTTTTTCGTATCCACTTTTGTAGAGCGGAAGACAAGTAAGACACCGATAATCAATCTATCTACGAGCATGTTATTTAGTAGGCGTGGATCTGACATTAGGTGTTTTTTTTTGAAAGATGCTATATATTGTAGGTCGGTGTAACTCGACGTCTTTGAAAGTCCTAGTCACACCCTAAAAACCTACTTATTTATAGAAAAAATCAGTAACAGTTCGATCCAGTCCCAAGCTTAGCATAGCCTCGCCGATGCCGGTCTGATGTAATAGGTTGTGTCATCTGCCTAGCAATTGATCCTTCTTCCTCAGACATTTAGTCTCTCGAGAGAAAGCCTTGTGAGTGACCTTCCCAATTCTGATAAGAGTATAAGTTGGCGTATTGCTGATTTGTTGGGGCAATCATTTCACGGACGTTCATCTCGGCCATCATTCCTAGTTTTGTCCACCAGAATCGAGAGCATCGGCATTCGTTAAGGCGAAGTCCAGTAACTGGCTGTTAAGCGTCTTAGCTTATGTGAAGCCTCAGAGGGACGCTATTATCTGGCACGATGGCATTTTGGCGGATTATAAGTCGGCCAATTTTACATGGATATTCTAAATGTTGGTTTTTCCCTACTTGTAGTTGGAAAGCCAGACTGGCTGACTCAGTTATTACATGATTGCCTTAAGGGTGCTTAGAAACGATATAACCTTAAAGAACACATACCCAAAAAGCTTCTTCGTAGATAAACCCCAATTTCAAACGCTCACTGCCTAACGATTGCCCGAGTATTTCACTTGATATTGAATACCACTGGTCAATGATTATTCTCAATCGCAAGGAAAAAAAGCCGCTCCCTACAAAGTGCTCAGGACTCTTTCAAAGATTCTTTGTTGAAGGAAACTTCTACTAAATCGACTTAAGATTTTGCCAGGGCTCACGCTTTCACACGAGCGCTGCATTTCCGTCCTTCCCTTAAGCATTTATCGACTCTAATAATATGCATCGGATGATGCTCTGTTCATGCGTATGTGATATTTCTTCTACTCTAATCACGATTGAACGAAGAAATGAATTTAATGAAAGTCTCGCTGACACATCTTCTTACAATTCAAGTTCAAAGGGCAGGAACCTACTTCTTGAAAACGCCTTGTAGAGCAGGGCGCCCAGCCTTGTTTAAGGGACAAAGGGACACATCGAGACCGAGGATCCAGAGTTCGAGAGATCTGTTTCTTTTTGAACGGGCGTGCTACATAATGAATTTCACTTATGTGAATCAATGATGAGATTCCACTAGCAGTATTATAACGATTGACCAAAGATGTATGTATGGTTACATCTTGCACTAAAACTTCCTCAGATATAAACCGATTAAATGTTAAATAAGCCTCCTATGGCGCAAATTTGCAAACCACCGACAATGTCGCACCCATCCATATTGCAACCCCATCGAAGAAAAACCAAAAAGAAATTTCACACACGAGCAAAAATCACAACCGTCTAATAATAACTTATATCTGCCAAGAGAAATCGTCCGGTTTCTATACGGCATGGAAATTAGACGGTTAGTTCTTTGCTTCGGAATGTGCAACATGATTAATTTTAGCAAACGGTTTTGCGCTCAAATCTATTTTTAACTGGGCTAACATTTCCACTTTTGCCCTCGGCCCCCACGAAACTCTTGGGCGCGAACGTTGAAGAAAGTGAAAAAATTTGCAACTGGTGCAGGTCTGCGTGGGGTCTCATTGACGCCGTGCGCAATTGCTTGGGGGATTTTTCGTTCCCCCACCCAAATGCCGGATTTATGAGAAAAAAAATGGAACAAAAAAGGAGATTCATTCAAGGTGAGAGAATAAATAGGATTGGTTTTAAGAACTTTTCACGTGATTTCACTAAAAACTCGTTCAATGTTTATTTTTGAGTTGTTTCAGTGTATTCGTATAGGCAAGGCTTTGTCGTCGGACTCCTCCGAGCAAGGGCCATTTTTCTCAGGTGAGTGTCAAGATGCTCGCCCCTCGACCTAAGCCGCCTTTTTTGGAATCCTTCGGCTGCCGTTTGGATTGTCAAATCGTGTCGGCTCGGCAAAAGAGAACCAAGAAATAAGGAAGTAGCCGAGTAAATTTCCATAGCCAAGTAAAGAAAAAAGCGGTATTCATCAGACGGTGTGGTTAATGTGGAACATGAAAGAAGTATTCATGAGCAGCTGTTTGTTGCTGCAAGAGCGCATAAATATGAACTAGCCGAAATTCAGGAGCTAAAATTGATGGTGATGCAAACACCCCAAAAATAAAAGATATTACTTTAGTATTTTGGTATTCAGAATCAAGAAACTTGAGAGATGAATAGATAGATCTATTTACCGATGGAAATCTCCTTATCGTATGAAAGTGCGCCACGTAGTGCGACCACCGCAGATTGCGCCTTATCTGGTTGTAAGAAACGTTCAGTATACGGCGAAAGCGAATGTTCGTAGCAAGCTCAATTCTCATTTAGCAATAAACAGGCAGAATGTGTAGTTGCTTTGTCTCCTTATTGGACAAATCAATCAAGGCCTCATATTGCATGTGCATCGTCATAGCGTGCAGATTTTGTTTACTAAAAGCCCGCGTTCGGAAGGCAGGGTAGTCGTCGAGTACTGCAAAAATGCACATAAGTAGGATGTCGCACAGGAATCAGGCCATGTGCACGACGAGAGATTCTATTTATAAGAAAAGCGCGATATTTGTGCAGGAACCATGCAGCAAGCGCAACATGAGGGTGGCGGTTTTATCCTCGGCCCGAGGGGGGTGGGACTCCTCCCACCGATAAGCTGATTGTGAAGGGCGAATTTGAAACTCCCGGTTTGTTGGGCTCCAAAGTTTATTACCCCAGTTGTTTGAATTGAGCATGGAAGTGTGACGGTGGACTGAATATAGCCAGCATTGCTGCCCCTCATTTCTTCCATTCTCGTAGATTTCCCAGCGCATCTTGCCGTTTCTTTTTCAGATTTATTTTTGGGAATGTTTGTCGATGTATCGTGCGCGAAATGTCCCCGATTGTTTTGCTGCGCAAATATTCGCGCAATTCGTTGATTCAGTGAAGCCGCATGATTATTTCCCCTGATAGCCGAATTGGCCGTATTTACGTCAATCATTGAGTAACCAGTCAATATTTCACCCGTTAGTAAAAGAAATTTCTGAGCTTCACACAAGATAAATGTTTCTAAATAAGATTACGAGCAATGGCCATTTGTCTCAAGTTCGCTTCAGAGCAAGCCCCTTGCCACATGAACAAAAGCGCCAAGCCTTTGTCGCGCGCGCCAAAAAAATAAAAATAAAACGTGGGAAAACATTGCGAAACAAAAATAAAAAAAACAAACATGCATGCGCGGACTTTGCATAGGGGCGACACGCTCTATGCATTCCAAGCCTCGCCGCGCGCAGGCGTACCGACGCTGGCAAAAAAATTAT
Source organism: Metschnikowia chrysomelidarum (assembly GCA_030582795.1). Taxonomy (NCBI): domain Eukaryota; kingdom Fungi; phylum Ascomycota; class Pichiomycetes; order Serinales; family Metschnikowiaceae; genus Metschnikowia; species Metschnikowia chrysomelidarum. Next base: position 153,720 of record JAJMGZ010000016.1, read on the forward strand.
ATAAGACTGCCGTGCCCCGGATATTTTCCCCTGTTTTTCTTCTTCTCCTCATAACTTGTCACTCGTTAAAATGCAATTCTCCACCGTCGCTGCTTTGTCCGCTTTGTCTGCCTCCGCCATGGCTGCCTACTCTAACGCTACCGTCGTCACCAAGGACGTTACCGTTACTGGCTACACCACCTACTGCCCAGAGTCCACTGTGATCACCATCACCAAGTGTGACACCGTGTGTGCCCCAACCACCATCACCGTGACTGCCCCAACCACCTTGACCATCACTGAGCCATGTGTTGTGCCAACCACCTACACCACTGTGACCCAGACCCAGACCAGATCTTCCTCTAAGGCTGCTTCTGCTTCTGGCTCTTCTTCTGCTTCCGTCTCCTCTTACCAGGGTGCCGGTGCTAAGAACGCCGCCGGTCTTGTTGCTGGTGTCGCCGCTGTTGCCGCTGCTTTGTTGTAAGCATGGATCTAGTTTATGGCAAGATTCACTTCATTTTAGGTTCCGGTATAATCACTTCAATAAAACTTTAGATTTGTTAATCAACGTAATAATCTATTTCCAATACGTAGCTATCTTTCTTACAAAATCTGCGTAATCCAACCTGTGAATTGCTGATCAAAAATTTTATTATTGCGGAGTTAATATGAGCGGCATTTTTTTGTTGCCATTGCGCGCGGCGATTCCCGCAGTCAAGATTCTTGCGTTGATGAATATCTGCAGGCTTGTTTACTTGTGCCCAACCAATCCGCGCGCTCGCGTTTGATTCGTCGCGAGCCTCACCTTACATTTCGTAATCTAGCAATATGCACTCGTGATGTATGTCGCGTCTCAATCCGGAAGTCGTGCAGGATCTGTGTGCTGTGCTGTGCCGAATCCGGAAATCAATCTGGATTGCCCTCGCCCAGCATTGTCCGGAAATGGAAGGAATAGCGCCCAGCAAAGCGAGCAATACATTTGCCAAGAATTTGAATTCTTGGGATTCAGCGTTCGTCGCTTATTGGGGCAAGATTGTGATTCAGCAATGATTCCCCAAGTATGTGCTCGTAAGCAATCTACCGATTTCTTTTTTTTTCGTATGTGCTGCATGTGTGAGGCTAGTAAGTTTCATCCGCGACGTTTCAACATTTGGGCTCGAGTCAACCGAATTGCTACCTATACAATGGTGTAACTTGAAACAGCAGTCCAATTGTCCATGAGCCGCTTACTTATGATGTGGCGGTTAATTGTGTTCTGGATGCCTGGCGGACTAAAGACTAGGCGTGCTGAGCGCGTATTTCACTGCATGGGCTAGCCAGAACGTGAAAAAACTCGGTACTAGACCATCAATTCGCCATAAATTATCCCGAAACTTTCGAAGTAAAAGAGCTTCTTTTTTATTGCTTTGAATGCAATACCCAACAATTTTCTGTGCATTGTCTCCGAAGGTGAGGGTTCTTTGGGCTGGGCCTGCACGCAGAAAATCCTCCCTGTTACGGGATCAATGGCTCCCGAGGCCGTAATCAATGAAATCATGTACTTTTGTGAAAGCACTGAAATTCTTTATTGAACTTTTACTTTTGATCCGACTTTTCAATTGGAAAAGCTTGCAAGATCCATAAGGATCGATTTTGAGTTCAATCAACGTAAAGATCCACTTGATGAGCCCATTCTGTGCTGCAAACCACCTTGACCACAGCCCGAAATGATCTTCCCATCTAGAACTTGCAATGCTTGCGAATCCCTTGCCAAGTGACGTACTCCCAAACTTATATGCATGTCATTCTAGAGATTTGATTTCAGTGAGTGGTCGTTACGTCAAGACTCAGATCCGGTAATGGTCCAGTGAATGAGATTTTGACAGAGTTAGTGGTACATGAGAGATTATGAATGGTTTCTTATAGTTCGATCATAGTAGCGCAGCGATAGTATCTTTCACTTCGCAATTGAAGCGACTTCTTGCTAAATATCATGAATGTGAGATTAGTTCTTAGTCCCAGACTCTGGCTCGATTAGTACTACAGCTTTTGTGTGTCAAAATTCACGCTCGAAGCAGATACACTTAGGAAGTGACTTATAATTTAGAAAGAGGCGGTTTGTTCATTGTAAAGAATATTTGTCTGATATTTATTCGAGGAAGCAAGACCCCGCTTCAGACTTTTGAACAGCTCACTTAGAACGACCCGTTCATCGATCCAAATGAAAAAAAAAAAAATATGTAAGGGCTCCAAACCCGATCCTTTGAGACTAAAGGATCAATTCCACCGGATGTGAAGGAGACTTGCTAGAGCAAATGAGCAAGTTGGCTATACTCGCTTCAGTGCCCTCATCATACACACGAACGACTTTGTAGATCCAGCAATTCTCTCTCACATAAAACAAAATGAAGAATTATAATTTGATACTTAGACTCAAAATCTTCAATTTCATGAATTTCATGATCACCGGTCATTCTCAGTGATTTGGGGTCTACGATCCCACAACAGTGTTTGAGGCTGCGGCTACAAATACATAGTAAGCAAAAAGATCTTCAATCTCCCTCAAAATTTTCAACAACTGAAGCATTTTTATTTTCTATCTAATTCTTGTCCATCATAAAAATTTAAACACTTTTTTTTCCCCCAAAAATGCAAATAAATGCTATGCCATCGCCGATCATTTTAGGTAGGTATGTAAGTGCAGGCTGTCACGTGACAGGAGGTGAAATTCCGCCTGTGTACTCAAATCGAAAGCTATGATCTGAAGTAAGACTCCACTCATACAAAATCCACCGATTTACCAAAGAAAGGCTTGTTTGAGTTCAAAAAATGAGCACCTCAGCTCCACCGACTTTCCCCAAAACCACCCGGTTCAACGCCGCTCCAGCCCAGTCTAGGGTGTCGGTTCCTGGAAAAGTGGAGCTTATAAGCGGCGAAAATGGCCATACATTGGCGAAAGTGAGGATCAGAAAAGCCGCAAAACAGCCAGGCCTTGATATAGATTACAGGAGTTTTTCTGGTGAGACAGGTTCCGGGATGAGCACAGAAGAGCTTTTCAATAATCTCCAGCGGCTTATACTTGAGACAAATGGGAAAAATGATACTAAAGTAGCGGAGAAATCCGGTCTTGAGGAAGAAAATTCTATAGATTTTGCTACATCCCAAAAACCGGGTCATTTTCTAGAAGATACCAAGCCGGAAATCGACTCTTCTGGGGCAAAAGCAATACCTTTAGAAAACAGTACAAATCGCCCCAAAAGTTCTGAAACGGGCACAGAAATCCCGTCTTACCACCTCAGTGAACTCAATTACTGTGATCCGATTCTGCTTGTGGAAGGTCTAGCCGAAATGGGCCGTGTGCATGGAGCGATCAAAGTGAAAATGCCCGAATCATACGTCCACGACAAAATAGGCCGCTTGGATGCGGAGAAAGGGTCATTTAAAACGAGAAAAGTATTTTTGAAAACTCCAGATCACGAAATTTTCAGCAGAATCGAATTTTATCGCCAACTCATCAAAAGCCATTCCCCCGATTCGGAAAGAAACCCGGATGGAGATTCGTTCGTGGCGTCTTCACAGCCTGAGGGATCCGAGTATTCTGCACTTGGCCAAAAATCCGAGGAAATCCGGGAAAGTTTGTTTGTCAAACTCACGAAACGTGATACTACACAAGGAACGAATTTTAAGCTGGAAGATATGACCAAAAGCTCTCTGGATCTTTCACTAAACTCAGATCATTTACAATCAAACTTACACGCTTTATTATCTGATCTTCCTTCAATAGGGACACTGCCAATAGATATCTTTGCATTTTTCCAGGCCGTGGTGAAAAAAGGCGGGTTTATTAAAGTCTCTGCAAATGAGCTTTGGGGCGAAATATGCATGGATTTGGGATGCACCGGTGATATTGCACCCACTCTTGGGCCTATACTAAAAGAAACATATGCGAAGATTCTACATCCATTGGAGTTATTTCTCGGCGAGAACGCCACTTACACTCTTGCCTTTCCTGAAAAGAATGTCGTCAAAAGTGAAGTGAACAACAAAATAAGCGACGATGATCCGCCGCACAAAAGAGGCAAGTTGAGCAAATCCAAATCTTTAGTAACCACCAATGCGGCCGAATATCCTCGGTCTTTACGACTTAAAGCATCGAAAGGATTTACGATCAAACAGCCACAATTGATACACCTAAAACCACCGCATTTCGTGCCTGTGAAAAGTTCTCGGCAGCAAAGAAAGTCCAATGTTGACGATAAGATCATCCCTATAGGCGCAAAGGCGCAGATCAACAATTTCCTCAAATGGCTAGCGAGCTTTCTGTCGATAATCCAGGATGCTTCTGCGTACGAATCTGCCGAGACTCCAACACAGGCGTACACTTTGCGTCAGTTTATGGAGAAGGACTCGAAGTTCCAAGAGTTTTTATCGACAAAATACGCTTCCTTTTTTTCATCTCCAGAGGAAAGTTCCATGGGAAAAAGTGGTGAATTGAAGGTGACTCCACACGAAATTGAGGAGATTTTCTGGGACTTTTTGCAAGGCTGTCTCCCAGAGATGCACGATATTGAAGCAAGCGCACATTCCCCTGATAATTTCGCCAATATTTGTGGCTTTACTCCGTCGCAAACCGATCGGCAGATGGAGGAATCTGTAAGTGATAAAAGGAAAAAACGTAAAAGGTCCGTATCGGAAATTCCCGAAAGAACCATCGATTTACAAAAGCCGGCATTTATCCCGACCACACAGTTGCACCCATTCGAGCCTGCTAATATCCCAATTCAGCCAGACTCGCTTCTTAGTGTTTTTTCTGCGCAGGATATATCAGATCCCTGCTTCTTGAACTCGAAAGTCAATGTTGGAATGACGTTCAGTTTGGAAAACTGGCATACGGAGGATCATTTCACCCAGCTCTGCAGCTATCATACGTTTGGCAAGGGCAAAATATGGTACTTCATTCCGGAGCTGGAGTTCGAGAAGTTTGAAGATTTCTTAGGGGAATTGACCGCCGAGCATAAGGCAGGTATTTTGGGCGAAAATCACGATTCGGAATCTTCTCAATCAGATCTCGAGCTTCTTTCGAAATTGCTTCCTGAGACTATTGATTATCCTCGGGATACGAGAATGCAGAATGTCAATCCAGTATTTGAGAAATTCGCCAACTTCCAGAAAAAGACGAAACTTTTCAATCCCGAATTACTTATCACACCCACCATGCTTGCCGAGCGTGGAATCAGGTATACCACTACACTTCAAATGCCAGGGGAAATGATCTTCACGTTCCCTAAAACGTATCACGCCTCCGTATCTTTAGGTTTCAATGTTTATGAGCAAGTGAACTTTGCATCCAAACTATGGCTCGATTACGCTTTAGAGGTCGAGAAATGGTTACAAAAACAAGGAATTTCCCTCAACTTTCTGGTATTTAAGTTGTTGACGAATTTCGCCCAGCTGATCGATAATGCATATGGGAATAATGCTTATTTCAGCGCCGAAGTACATTTGAAAATACGGGATATCTTCTCAAAAATGGTCGATGAAGAGTTGGCTTTGCGTAATTCAGTTCGCAGCAAATTCAAACTTAAAGAAATCGTAACTGAGGATAAATACGGAACAGATGCAGATTTCGTCACCGACGACGACTTTCTGAGTGCATTTCCTTCGAAGATCCTGATTTTTTCTAAGGAGACAAACCTGACTTTTGCAGTGTCGCTTGCCAATTTCAATTCGTACTTAGAGGTCCGTGACGACCTAAAAATCAATGACGAGTTGACACTTGCGCAACTTTTGACGGACCCCGCCTTCCAATTCGAGGTGCATGTATTCTACTCCGATGAGAAATTGCGGTCTTTTCAAAGACTTCTTCAAGGATACTCCATTGATTATGAATCTTGGATGTCCAGATACGACGAAATGATGAGCGCCGAATCGGAAATGTTGTTGAAGAACTACAAGGCCTTGTTACAAGATGGACAGAAGATATGTTCTGCGCTCTCTGGCGTGCACGCAAGGTACGAGAAGTTTTGTCGCGGAGGAAGTTTAAGCCCGCAAACTGTTCACAGATTAGACAGAATCGAGGCGTTTAAGAATCAGGTGGAGACGCTCCGGGTGTTTGTGGACGAATCTTCCGTTATAGTGGACCAGTGTCACGCCATAATCTCGCTCAAACACCAACAAAGAATCAGAAACGGAGGTCCTGAAAATGCGGAAAACACCGAGGACGAGCCTCTTGGAAGCTTGCTGATGCTCATTGAGCTAGCCAACAAGATCCCGCGGCTCAATTTCCACACCCCAGAATTCGACCTTGTTTTCGAGTACTTGAACGAGATTCTCACTTTCGACAGGGCTTGCAGAGGGCTCATTGAACTGGGCGTTGCGCTGGCTCCTGAAATGAGCGATATGATTGATGTTGGCACGTCATTTGGAATCGAGATTCCTTCGTTAAGCTTCCTCGTTCGCTTGAACAAACGTATGGAATGGGTGGAAACGCACGATGTGATTCTCACCGGCGGCGATCCCTTTGTTGGCAGGAAAGAGATATTCTCACTCGAAGATTTGAGGGAATTCCGCGATAGAGGCCCTGAAGTGCTTGCAGGAAACGACGTGCCAAAATTGAAGACGGTTGAAAAATACCTCAAGGACGGAAGAGCCTACGACAAATCTGTCAACGCGTATCTTTCTCAGATCGGAATCCTCAACAATGTGAACATTCGAGAACTTGATGCTACGATCACCGATATGGAGGAACGGTCCAAATTGAAAGGCGCTGATCGGCTCTTTGTCGACTTGACCACCTACCAGAAATTGATCGACCTTAAGTCCCAGGAAAAGCAGATCGAGTTCCTTAAAAGTTTTTCTCAAACCAACAATACGCACAGCTTGTATGACATCCGTCAACATATGCAAGAACTCGAAGGATGCGCTTTTCCGTGTGATGCCAGTCACGTGAAGGAGTGTGTGGCAAAAAGTGAACAATGGTTACAGAAAGTAGAAGCCTTGGTCGAGCAGGTCCAGGTATTACAGAAACTGAGTCGCGTTCCTAGTAATCTCACGAAAATCTCGTGCAATGTCGGATTGGCGACGAAACTAAAGGTGCTTGTGGTCAAGGCGCGGACTGCATTCAGCGGAGATGCCATCGACGTTTTTGAAAATTCCTCGCCGTATCTTCACGTGCACGATTTGCAAGACGAGGTAACGGACCAGCAGCGCTACTGTTTGTGTCGCGAGTTTGAGGACGGCACGATGGTCGAGTGTGACTTTTGCCACGAGTGGTTCCACGTCACGTGCGTCCGGGATCTCGGGCCTATTCCAGTAAAGGATGACGACAATTACACGTGTCCTGGCTGTGCCACGCTTACGTCCTACCAGAACACGTCTCAGTATCCACCGTTTTCAGGCAAGATCAAAGAGAACGCGTTGCTTCCGTTGATTCAGGAGGGCGATCTGTTGAAAGTAAAGCCCCTTGTCGAATTGAGTCATCTCAAAGAATTGTGGAGCATCACCGAGCAAGCGCAAAGTTGGTTCTTCCAGCCGGTGATGAGAATGCGCTTTGCAAAACACGGCGCATTATACCAGGCGTTTTTATTGCGGAAGTTCTTGGGCTCGCCTGTTCTTATCAGTCCGATTGTGACATTTCTTTTGAACTCGCTTAAGTTAATTGATTTGCCAACAGTATTTGAAAAAAGACCCAAACCTCCTGGATTTTCAGGAGGCCCTACCATCGATAGTACTGCAATCATGCATCATTTCAAACCTACCACTTTGGACGCAGGACCCGGAGCTATTCTCAATGGAGACGCCAAAATCAACGGGAACAGCGAAACACCTGCGAACTCGAGACCAGAGACGCACGCGCAGTCGAAAATTCATACGTTTTTCAAGCCTGCTGAAAACTCTCAACTACAGAGTCCCGCATTTACCGAAAATGGCTCGAGTGGATCTGCATCCAGCAATACCTGTGTCTCTGAGCCTGTTGCACAACACATTTTACCAGGAATCGGTGCGATAAAGATTCGAGCAAATAACAGCACAAACGACTTGAACCCACAACCCTAGCTTTTTCCTATTTTCTGCGTGGTAATCGGGAACTTCTATGTAAACGACTATCAGTTTCAGAAGTATATATGATCAGCGAATTCATAGCTCAAATGAATCTCATTCATATCAAAGTGTAGATTGATGTATCGAGCTGATTTCACTAGTATAAGTAAACTCGTTGAGAATTATACCGGAACAGCATTTTAGGAAAAAAGCGTAGGTGAAATTGCAGGCAAAAACATAATTAAGGCTGAGCAAAAAAAGGCAAGAACGTGACTGGTAGAAACGATACATTCCCTCAGATTTTGAAGTTGAATGCCCTTCATTTTGAATCTTCAAAAATAACATGAGTCTTTCCTCTTTTTTTTTCCATATCCACTGATCTGAACAGAAAGATGCATCTTTTGTATATCCATCTCTCCGCCTTCGTCTTGGCCGAACTCAGTTCCCGGGTTCAGTCACCTGCATCAAATGAGTCAGACGTCGTGCTCAAGTTTCCTTTAAAAGCAATATATGAGAAATCACTAGGGCTCCGAGGACCGGTGCTTTACGGAATGTCAAGCACCTTCAAGCGCAGTCTTGATCAAAGTGTCTATTTTCCGAATTCACTAATTGAAGTGGCAGGCAGGCTCATGATCTTGATTCAAAGCTTTAAAATATTTGTGAGTAAAGACGAGTTTGATGTTCAAGGGTTTCAGCACCTGGCAGCAAGTTTGAGGAGAGATCTCACGAGGTTATCGAAGTTGGTGGACCATGAGCAAGAGAAGTTTTTCGCTGGACATTTGGATACTTACGAAAGGTCAACTTTCGACGTAGTCAAGCGACAGCACGAATTCGCAACCACTCTTTTCGAGGCCATGGCCTTTTCTTTACTCGTTTGGCAACAATTACAGAGTAGTGACGAGCCTGGATTAGTGCTTCTAAGTGAGGTGACAAAACTCAATGTGCGAGCTTATGCCACAGTCACTGTATACGGTACCTCCTTGGTGATGGATCCACCAAGTGGAACTTCTTTGGAAGATCATATTTGGAGGTTGAGTCACAGCTTGCGCATCTACAAAAAACGGTTCGGCCGGTTTCAAGTGTCGGCACGTGTGAAACGACTTTTCCGTTTGGCGTTCCAAAGAACAGAAAAATCAATCAAAGCTGTGGTTGGTCATATTCCCAGATAATTGAATGTCTGGAGCTGCTATAATCCAGGGCGTTCAATTATTTTCATACGTCTGTAGTCAAGGTCTGTGAATTCTAGGTAAGGGAAGGTGATAAACTCAAAGCTACGTCACATTCAAGCCAGCAATTCAGTCCTCAATTGCAACAGGTGAAGCAAAAATAAAACTTGCCCTTACGAAAAGGCTTTATTGAATGAAATCAATCAGCTCTTGTTTGATTTCATTTATCTAAACTCTCATAGTAAAACAATATGAGACTTGCAAGAAATAGAAAGCAAAAGAAGGCTTGAATTTTTACTAAAACCAATTTTACTAGGTCAGTGAATTCTGTTTGAGAATTTCAGACAAATCTTGAGTCAGGATTCTGTAATTGAAAGAACAATGACGCCAAGTGCTCCTAAACTGGCTCGATCAAATTCCCTATGTCACGTAATCACCAATTTCTCATCAATTCAATGCTGCGGCTTCTCAGGAGACACTTCCAAGACCATTTTTTGGATACTCCTAGCCAAATTTATGTGAGACAACCTCAGACTTGACAAGTCTTTGATCGAGTTTCCAGCAAGGAAGAAAAAATCTATTATGCTGAGAAACACAGGGCAGAATGACTCAGAAACTACCACAAGTATCTTCTTGTATTTCATCTTTAATGAAATCCTCAGGCTGTTTCTGCCTCCTTTCTAATAAATACTTCATCATTTTCCAGACATTTCCAGACCTCCGCAAGATATGCATCTAATTATATTATTCGCCTCATTGATCGCTGCCAAGCTCAGCACCGATTTCATCCCCACAACAACAACTCTTTCTTATGAGTCTCAAGCAACTAATGCTTTCAATGACTCTTTGCCCGAAGTGATGCTGTTTGATCTTTTTCTGCCTCACTTCAAAAATCGTGGCTCGATTCTCTTTGGATTAGGGAATATTTATAAGCGACACTCCAACATTCCTTGTCGCGAACTTTTTAAAGATTACTTAGCTCTGCGTGTCGAGGACATTAGTTTACGCTTGAAAGCCGTGGCTTCTTTGACAGAATTTACAGACTTGCTGTTCTTGAAGTCGTCTGCAGAGGAGATAAAAGACGAATTGAACGATATTGCTTTTATGATCAGAGGTGGGTTCGAAAGTGTAGGTCAGATAAGAAGAAAATACGAAGAGAAAATGGCTGCAAAAGAAGCGGGAGACGCCGCCGAGCCATCTTTTAACTTTGTTTCCGAGACCGAATAGTTAAATGTGAATGGACTGTTTTTCAGAATCATGATGAAAAAGCCTGTATAAGAGTCTCGACCGTTTTTAAATTGCTCCGGTGTGGGGTATGACTTTCTACCATTAATTTGATAAAGAGCTCTTTTCAAATGTTATTTCCGGTTTCGATCGAAACAATTTATGATTAAATCAGAGAGGATGCAAACGATAGGCCTGATGGTGTGATCGATTTGAGAAACAAATATATTCAGCCTTTCTCAACCTGAGCCAATGTAGAAAGACTTTATGCTGAGCCTAAACCATGGTTTTCGAGCAGCGAAAGTCATTTTTCATAAGTACTACATTAGTTACTACATTTGTTTAAAACCCTTAAATCCATCTCTTAAAAACATCACTTCAGTTCAATTATATAGCAAAATTCCAAAAACCGAACTCTAAGTCCATATGCGCTTGCTTAGCGACACATGACATTGTGGCTTCGGTTTGCTTCTTTTGATAAACAAGGAAGACAGGAAAGTAGTTGATAAAGCTAAAGTGAGCCTCGAAGATGGATATCAAAATCTTGAGCTGCGACATGATTTTTAATGCGAGATATTAAACATACGATTTGCGCGGCCAACAATCTCTAAGTGATACATTACGCGATATCACGAGCAGATGATTGGAGTTCAATTCCCCCTTTGGTTTATTATTTAGAATTAAATATTTCACGCTTATATTTATCATTCAATATTCTCTTCCATTTTCGGTTCCGCCATCCACCCGACATATACTCTAGTCAAGGCTTGGGGCACAGGCGATAAAGTGTCACGATTTGTCAATCTCAAAATCTTTCCACATCATCATGAAAGTCTATCAAATAAGCAGCTCATGTCGTGAAAATCTAGCATTTCTACTTTTGTGACGAAAATCACGACTAAAAAACACACAAGCCTAAAAGGTTCTTATGTTGCCGCGACGCGCGACGCGTCTGAAATTAGTCTCACCAGTATTACAATCACTAAAGCACATACCAAAAGAAATCAAAGAAGAAATAACAGTAGCCTTTTACGGAAGCTTTTTAAATCTTTTAAAAAATACGAAATCAATAATTCGTAAAAGAATTTTAGTTTTAAAGCGAAGCTCGGCTCGATTTCGGAAGCTGTTCCACACGCAGGCCGACGCGCCTCATTGTGCAGTGCAAATATTTACCAAGCTTACCGTGCCGAGCGGCTCAAATACGAGCATCTGTGCTTCTCTCAAAAATTCTATTTGAAAGACAGAGATATTTATGAGCAGATTGGAAAATTGTACACCTGCTGCATATAAAGCAATCCAGCTCTGTTGGGCTCGATGCGTGGCTAACGCACGAAACAAAAAGTATCTTCAGAGCACAGAAATCTTGACGCTAATACGAGAGTTGGAGAAGTTTTTAGGCATCGCAAATCTCCTTAAATCCGACGAGGAAAATCTTCTACGGCAAACAGTGCTGAAGAAACCACAACTACGACTTTATAAAGGCGAATGTATAAGCTTTATCTTGGGCCTTGTGCACTTTCGAACCGTGGACGAGTTTCTCAGCACGCGGTTCAGAATTTCGGCCGAGACATTGCAGAAACTAGTAGATAGAAGCGAAAATCTGGAGATAAACACTAAGAATTTTGGACAATTTGACTCTTATCGAACCTCTTATACGCCGTCAGAATCGCGATACGGTACCGAGCCGATTTCGAGTCTTAAATACGAGCAAGACCCACTGATACTTGAGAAAACGAAGTCAGATGAAAAATCCTCAGTTTCAAAGCTTCTGTGGTTTACAAGATGGAAGAATGGGATTAGGGGACCTCCAAGTAATGATGAACAAGTAAGAGAAAAGTCAATTCAGCTGAAATTCGACGATCTAGAAAATAATAGACATTCTAGTAAGGTGTCCCAAAACGATATCGGATGGGTAAGAAAAGCACGAGATTTGATTTTCGGAAAATCAGAGAATCACTCTGGCCCAGACTCGCTTCGTCCACCCATCGTGAAATTCGAAGAGTCTGCAGAAAGACGCCGGATCCGCGAGCTCAGAGAGTCAACAGATGGTATACGGTCACAGACAGAAAACTACCAGAAACCCTTTGAACCGCATGATGATTACCGACACAAGAACTCAACAGATAAGTCTATGAGCGAGACTCTTGACGAGTTGCAGGCTGCTGTACGGGACCAAGCACGGGTGATTTCTCGGCTCGAGAAGGAAAAGCATTTTGGCATGAAAATCTCCAAAAATAGAGGATCAGGACTCGTATCCAAAATTCTCGTGCCGTGGGAATTCTTCACTGGCTTCACCACCTCGTTTCTACGAGACTTGATTGAGGAATTGTGGCCTAGAGAAAAGCACTGGTCTGTACCTGAAAAGTTCATACGCATTCTTAGTGTGATTCTTAGCTACTTCGTAATGATCAATTTGTTCAAGCTAATTTATCTTCTTGCGGTGCTTTTCACCTACTCCTCAGATACCGGGCTTCCGTATATTTACGAGCTTGAGGATTCGAGGGAAACAGCACCACTTTCGTGGATTCAGCAGTTCCCCCTCATCGAGTATTGGGATTACCGCATTCGAGACTGGTGGAGTTACTAAGAGGACATATATCCAGATATAAAGATATAAACAACGTATAAAGGTTCATTTCATAATTATCGAATGCCCAGCTTTAGTGTGATTTGATGAACGTGCATACATTGAATCGATTTTCTTATCGATAATGGCATGCGTATTGGCCCCTAGGACAACAAAGCTCCTTGCAGCCGTGCTTTACAAGGCCTGGCTACAATAAAGCCGGCAGAAACTTCTATGTACTCTAATTCTAGGCTGGCAGTTATACAAATTCAAAGATTGATTGTCGTTATACACATAAATTAGAAATAAAAATGAAAAGAAGTGGGGAGCTCTATTAGACTATGGACAATGGAACTGCACCCACAAAACAAAGTGGGAGAAAGGAAACAAGAAACAATCAACACGCTTAGTTCATCTGCTTGACCAAGTTGTTGATGTACTGCTCTCTGTTACCGGTGTCACCACCCTGGACGAAGTGGAAGAACTTTCTCTTTCTGAAACCACCGTTAGGGTTGGACAATCTGAATGGCCACAAGAAGTTGTTGACCTGCTTGAAGTTAGGACCAACAGTGTAGATCTCGTGGATCAAGTCCTCCATGGACACGATACCGTACTTACCCAAAGCAGCCTCGATGATCTCGTTGTCAGACAAGGCAACTCTCTGGTTTCTCACCTTACCGTGACCTCTCTTGTAGATCAACTTACGGACGGTGGCCAAGTTAGGGTAACCGAAGGTGACGTATGGCTCGACCAACTTGAGCAACTCGGAGGTGGCCTTGGTGACCTTGACGAAAACACCGGAGTTAATCTGGGTCAAACGCAACAACTGCATGACCTTTCTTGGCTTAGGTGGGATCTTCATGATACCCTTGATTCTGACCACGAAAACCAACTTAGGCTCGGCCTCAACGTAGAAAGAGTTGGTGGCACGGGCAGTTCTCTTGGCGTCGATGACAGCACGCTCAGCATCTCTGTACTCCTTGTTGTAAGCAGCAGTTCTCTCAGCGATAGCAGCTCTCTTCTCCTTGTTGGCCTGGAATGTTAGTATTAATTTGTCTAAGTTCCCAAAAAATGTGACGTTTTCTCAGTCCCGAAAGATGGTTAACTGAAGGACAACATTGCGTGCAAGCTAGTCAATTCAAAATATTAGGTGTCATCTTCAAAAAAGTCACATCAAGTGCAAGAAATCGGTACATACGGCTCTTCTCACGGCCTTGTCAGCGGCACGCTTCTCGACAGTCTTCTTGTCAGTGTGGGCCTGCTTTCTCTGGGTCTCTGGTCTCAAGGTACTGAGATGTTAGTAAGAATTTTAGATGAAACGGGGGAACGAGTAAAAAGAAACTCGAAATCACGGTCTTTAAACTAAGGGAACGGTGGTGAGGCAGGGTGTAACGGGTCAGTCATAGTAAAGTCTCAACTTTTGAAAAGAACATGCATCTGCAAGCTTTCCAGGAAAGGAGGAACTTAACCAACAAATTTCGGGGCCAAGTGAAAAAAACTTTTATTGCCGTGAAAAATGCCAACACAAGTATGAATAGAATTCAGAAGGCCAAGATGTTGGAACCGAAATCAGAAAAAGTCGATCGAAATTTTTCAGAAGTGCACGATGGCACCGCATGAAAAGAAAACCCAAAAAACTTCACTGATCTCGAGTTACTTCATTCTCAACATTGTGTTATATTGCTTTCATAAGATTCGCGAGTAGAAGCCAAAACCCGAAAGTTCCGACTTCAAACACGAGCCAAAGAATAGCAATGTTATAACTGAAACATGAGACGAGTCCGAAAAGCGAAAGCGCTATCCGATTTAGTCTGGTCCCATGCCCCTTGATCTTAACCTTGAACATATCCGCACAAGATAAAAAAAATCATGTGCGAAAATGTCGGAAAAGATACACCCTACCTCTCAACCGGACGAGCCTGGAAAGCTAGAAGTAGTGATGATTTTGTGTGGTAGGCACATACGTAGCCATTTTGATGAGTGATGAAAAATGAAAAATCTAGGGGCCGGGGCGCGCGATATTATATAGTGCCAGGGCTGGGAATGGCGATGGGAAAAATTTTGGCGCGCACGGCGAAAGCGATGGAATTTTTGGTCACGTGCTTTGGGTTAGGGCTCAAGCCCTATATATAGGCGGGAATGAAATTAACATTGTAAGTTCTGTTTACGAAATAATTGACAGGGCGTGGTCATAGTCGTCAATTTTCATTGAAATAAGCTTCAGCTTATTGATCGTTGTTTTCAGGGAAAGAAATTCATTGTGTGATTCATTCACGGGGTAGATCCCTGGGTCTGTTAATTTTGCCATATTCACCATTGGGTTTCATTATGTTACACCGTCAAAAAACTCTTTTGTTTGTCTCTATGTTTTCCTCGATACTTTTTTTTCTGTTTTCCTCTCCTTTTAAGATGCTAGTTTGCTGATCTACTACTTTAGTTAAGTACTTTGCTTCTTTCGGCTCAGCTAAGCTCCGCTAGATTTGTGCCAGTCGAGAGCAAAAATTGCAGAATAAAGATGAAAATCAAAGTTTCTTTTTATCTTCGCTTTTCAACCGATCATCTATGTTTCAGTGTGTGCATTCCCAAATACGACTTTCAGGATTATAAAGTCCTCTTTGCACCCAGTCGCGCGCCCTCGTCCCACTTAATCCCCTAAGCTGCAAAATACTCGGGCAGTATGATCTATTTTGGTCGGCCGTGAAACCCTTTTTGCTAGACATTCAAAACACTCGCAAGATAAAAAAATGCCAAGACTTTAATATTTATCCCACATTACATGCAGCTCCACAATGATTGGCAAAATCATCTATTTACTCAGGTTGGTGAAAGTCGCAGTATTCTTCACCTTACGGTCAGTAATGACGATACTAAGGCTTCCACTTTCACGATGTTTACGTAGAGCGGGCACGGGAGATCCAGAACAGCAGCCGCTATTGAAACCAATTTCCAATGAAAATGTGCAAACCTCAAGAATTGCTGTCGAAGTGAATCATCCATCTAACCCGGACAAAAACGGGCAATCTCGTCCTTCGAATGACCCGGGACAATCGCAGTCTTTTACTACAAGGCTTTTCAATAGAAATGGAGTGAAGAGCTTCGGGGATTTGGAGAGCGGACCCGCGAGATCACAAACATTTGTGCTGCTTGATCCCGCAAGAAGTCAGGTTGCTGAGTTGGCCGCAACAGATAGCCTCACTTTGGAAATAAAGGCGCTACTGAAGAAGACGCCCGACGCGAAAGAGCTCCATGAAACTACTGCATCACCTCGGGTCTCGTTTAAAGAAATGGATGAAGCTCGTGCCCATGCTTTGAAAAAGCTAGAAGGTTGCGTTGAGGATGGATCCCTTGTTTCTGAGAGAATCGACCAAGCGGAATTCTATCGCAAGATCTTGACTCAACACCCCTCGGAAACCTGGTTCAAAAAGACGTGGGACGGGAGAAAATCAATTGGCAGATTGACTAGTGAAAGGTATAAAAGTTTCGGTGGTAAATTGGCAATCAAACTGACTAATGAAGAACATTCGCAAGATTTACGCAGATCATTGAGCTTCAATTCGAATACTCGCGAAACCGACCGCATATCTGTGCTTTCGCTTTGGGCAAAATTTGACGGGATCTGGCCTCTTTGAGAGCTCACTTGTGATTAAAAGCCTCGTGTGCCATCCTGTAAATGCGAGTGGCAACTTGCTAATTGCAGGTCGGGATGCAAATATTAGTAAATTGGTGTTAGCGATGATCTAGTATAGATGGGAGGTGGAAATTGTCGACCAAGAAAGCGTCGATATGTGGCTTAAGCTCATTGCTAGGTTTGTATTTGTATTACGGGGAGTCAAAAAGTGTCATAAACCCTTCTGGATCGCCGTACATGTTATCTCTGAGCACGTAATCCCAAGGAAGCAGGGTCCATGGGTCAATAGTCGAATTCCTCTTGCTTCCTCCAGCGCAAAAGGTTTTGTTTTGCAAAAGAAATTGATACCACTTATGCTGTTTTTTTTTGTAATTCGTTACTCGCCCTCTCTTTTGTTCCTGTCTAGAATTCAGAAAATGGACTTGCCACGGCATTTCTGGGCGAGCCCGCTTTCGGACATGCTGCATGCCAAACGTGCATATCCGCTTAATCTCTTTCTTACTCAAAAACTCACTCGGCCAAAAAATGAAGGCGACTACAATTGAGCAAGTAAAAAAAAAAAGACCGTGGACTTCAAATTGTTGGATTCTCTTCTGAATTCAAAGTTTCAACATCGCAATCACATTAGCCCTGATGACGCAAACGCATCGTGATTTTTTTACGAGGCGTTTGGTATTGATCGATTTCAGCGCGACAACCGTAGGTGCGATAAATAGGACAAATTACGTATTTTCCGGAGTTCGCGCTTAGATCATTCATGTTGGAATGCACAATTAAACTTGAATGATAACGAGCCGCGGCTAGATATGAAAATCGCAACCCTCGGAGATGATTCTCCATTGCTGTGCCGCTGGAATCCTGCATTCAGGCGATTAAATCGCGGGCCCGTGCCGAATGAGGAAGGTGTTTGAGCTTATCAGAAAAATTGAAAAAACCCTGCCCGCGAGCGTTGTGCATGTAAGGTAGCCCTTCGCGCTGCATTTTTTTTTTCTTTTTCTGAGTTTGCCCGCCATTGATGGTTGCCAAGACGCTCTTAAGGACTCGCTTAATCGATGCAGGGTGAACAGGCCTGAGTTCATAATTCGGCGTTGTCAGCCGCGAGAATGATCGATGGAAATAGATGAAATTCTGAGCACCCGTTTTTTGCTTCTCTGCACCTTTCTGCCTGCTACCGGAGATACGAGCGTGAAACGTGATACTGAAATTTTGCCCGCCGTCCCTGCACGCAGTAGCGTATCTTTTCTGCACGATCTCGCAGTTTTTATTTTTTTGATAAGCGATTTCGGCACATCGCCGTGGCGCCTCATCAGATGTGTATTTATAGGGCTGCTCCATCTTTGGGGCGGCTTTTTGAAAGTTCCTCAAGAGAATTCTGAGTTCTAGTGCCTACTATCCAAAAGGTTTCTTTTCTCCTCTTCAAGTGGTATCACCATAATTCAGTCTTCTATTCGAGCTGAGTTTCCGCACCCACTCTTCATTCTTGGCAACCAATTCCTCCTAAAATTTTCTTAGCACAATGTCAAAAATGCACCCTGTGCTTTCCAATGAGCAGCTCATCGAGGCTGTAACGTCTAACCCAAAGTACTATAACAATATCCAAAATGTGCAGACGCCTCGGATTGACCCAATCTTCTCCAATGACGATAACGAGCTTTTGGCTCAGATTGGTTACAAGCCAGAGTTGAAGAGACGCTTTTCCACCATACAGGTTTTTGGTGTTGCGTTCTCTATCATGGGCTTGCTTCCCTCCGTTGCCTCCATCTTGGGAACGGCGCTTCTTGCCGGCCCAGCCGGTGCCATTTGGGGCTGGCTTATCTCTTCGCTTTTCATTCTTTCGATCGGTATTGCTATGAGTGAAAATGCCTCTTTCCAGCCTACCAGTGGTGGTTTGTACTATTGGACGAACTTCTACGCGCCGGCGCGTTGGAAGACTCTTATTTCTTTTGTGGTTGGAAACACCAATTCGGTGGCTTTGGTGGGTGCACTTTGTTCGGTAGACTATGGTTTTGCAACCGAGCTTTTATCGATTGTGGTGATTGCTCGTGACGGCGATTTCGAAATTACTCCTGCAAAGACCTATGGAGTTTTCGTTGCATGCGTGTTGGCGCATATTCTCATCACGTGTGCCTCTTCGAAGCATTGTGCATGGCTTCAGACCACATCTATCATTGTCAATGTTGTGTTGATTATTATCTTTGTGATTGCGATGCCTATTGCAGCCACCAGAGGTGAGACAAGACCTGCATCATGGGTGTTTGGCAATTTCGAGACGCTTACTGGTTTCCCAATTGGATGGGTACAGCTCACGCAGGCTTGGCTTCCAGCGATTTGGACCATCGGTGCATTTGACTCTTGTGTGCACATGTCCGAAGAATGTACCAACGCAACCAAGACCATTCCAATCGGTATTATTGGCTCGATTTCTGCATGCACGATTTTGGGATTCATCATCTTGATCGTGACGATGTTTTGTTTGCAGACGTACGACCTTGAAAGCATTTTGGGTACCAAATTTGGCCAGCCTATGGCCCAAATCATTTACGACGCTTTCGAGACCGTGCCTGGCCAGGGTAAGAAGATGGCTATTTTCTTCATGGTTCTCATTGCGTTCGCCCAGTTCTTGATGGGTGCCTCGATTCTTACAGCTATTTCGAGACAGATTTTTGCCTTCGCCAGAGACAACGGTTTGCCAATGTCGCGCTGGGTCAAGAAAGTCAACAAGCGTCTTTCCGTGCCAATTCACGCCGTCATCTTCGGTGGTGTCGCTGCGATCATTATTGGTCTCTTGTGTGTTATCGGTACGACCGCGGCCAATGCCTTGTTCACGCTTTACATTGCAGGTAACTACTTTGCCTGGGGTATGCCAACATTCTTGCGTCTTTTGTCGATGAAGGAGAAATTCGTTCCTGGTAAGTTTTACCTTGGTGATTTCTGGAGTCGTGTCAACGGGTGGGTTTCCACGGTTTTTATCGTGTACACAATCATCATGGTGATGTTCCCCACCGACACAAACCCAGACAAAGAGTCGATGAACTACACGTGTGTAATCACGCCCGGTGTATGGATTCTCTCGATCGTATACTACTACGTGTATGCACGCAAGTACTACCACGGTCCAGCGAAGACCGTGGATGATGACCTCGACTCTACCGATGGAGACGTGCAGGTGATTGACGGTATGATTGGTGGGGAGAAGGAGTCCAGTCCTGAGCTCAAGGCTTAGCTGGGTGTAAGAAATAGATTCTTGTTTTGTTTTA
This sequence comes from Metschnikowia chrysomelidarum, assembly GCA_030582795.1. Classification (NCBI taxonomy): domain Eukaryota; kingdom Fungi; phylum Ascomycota; class Pichiomycetes; order Serinales; family Metschnikowiaceae; genus Metschnikowia; species Metschnikowia chrysomelidarum. The sequence goes on from JAJMGZ010000016.1 coordinate 173,559, forward strand.
ATAGATTGAATAGAAATTTTCGTACTTGAATCGTGTCAGGACTCGGTTTGCGCTTGTGTTTTTCTGAGATGCGCTCATTTAGCTCGTAATTTGCTCGATTTTCTCTCCGTATATCCTTTTTGATGACATGAGAAAAGGAAAAGCGATAAATAGAAGTAAAAACCTTGAAATACGTTTGTTGAATCTACCAGGATCACGGTCTTCAAGTGACTCTCCCGGCACCTTAACGCTCGAAAACCAACTTTATAACACTTTCAACCACTCACCAATTTCCATATCCCTTTGACAATCTCATTTTTGATTTCTTTACTTCCTGGAACAATCTGTCTAGCTCTGGGGGGAATTGTATCTGAGAGCCGGGAAACCTATAAGATTGAGCGCAGTCACGTGCCCATGGCGGCTGCAAATCGAGAATTTCCGGTAGTATGTGCCCGCAAATAAAGATTTTCTTAGTAAACTTGGTAATTATGGTGTTAATAGAATATGTTTAATGAAGCTAGGCGTCCTCGAAGCAAGAAGTTGAGCTCAGCCCTGAGAATCGTGCTCGTAACTTTGTTTGGTTGCAGCGCGTACTTCAAGCCCAAGTTGCAACAGAGCACATTCAAAAATTTGTATTCATAGAATAGAAAACTCTGAAATTTTTAATTCGAGATCCAATATAGGAATCTGTCACAGTTACTACCTTTGAATGGCAGAATTCATATGATAAAGTCTTGCTCCTCGACAGATCCAATGAACTTCGCCACTTGTTCGCGATACGAGTAATTTAATCGAATTTATATAAAAGATGTAACAATTATGGTATACAATCTGTCAAAATTTCTTTTTTTTCCTTTTTCCTTTCTTCAGACTGTTCCCTTTTCCCAAGAAGTAATGAAAGGTTTGCCGCTGACCTGCCCCCTCTCCGACGCCTCCTCGACCGGTGCTCATTGTTCGCTCCTACATGCAGAACCTTGTGTCTTTCGCACTGGTACTCGAAAAGTCGGTGGTCGACCGCGGTAAACAATTGTTGACATACTGGGCTCCCTAAAACACCGCCCATTTACTGAAACAGATAAGGCGAAAAATTCGATCAGCGACTAGAAATCTCATATTTATTGATCATTTTTACTGTAATTCGATTGAAATATTTACATATCTGTCCCCCGCCAGATCTCTGTCCTCTTTCATCCAGGGCGTCTAAATCCAGCTGTTTCCACTTCTTTCTTAAATAATTATGGCGCCAACATTGGTCCCCATCCAGGGCGTATCTCGACTTGGTCTCGTTTCAGAAGATTTTCTGGCCGCGGCTGCTGGCTCTAATGCCTATCTTACTTCGACTTTGGCCCATGCGGATTTGCACGGCGCCGGCCATTTGGGAGTGGCTCCTTTAGACCGCGTGATCATGGCGCTTAAATCGGGACTTGCGTCGGAAATAGAGCATGCGCTTAGTACTTTAACTTTCTACTCGTGTAACGACCCCAAGCTCCTTGATTTCGCCGCGTTTCCGCTTATTGGCCATGAACTCATCAAGTTTTTCGTGCGTCCCTACCAGCTCTTAAACAAGTCGGCTGAGGTGACACCGGCGATTCTTTCTTCGAGTGTCGAGGCATTGCTCTCGCTCAGAAATGCTGCTCAGGACTTACACAACCAGCAGTGGCTCTGTCAGGAACCGCACTTTCGCAAATACGCAGCCGACGCGCTCAAATTTCTCAATGCGTGGTTTTTCACACCGGGTCTGCGCAAACTGTATACTTTGGAAAAGTCCAGCGACATTTTCCGGGAATCTTTGGCCCATCTCTTGGATATTCTCGACCCGTTGACGTGCTTTTACGTGGAAACACCAAAAAACGACCCCTTGTTCCATCAACTCCTCTTCCTTTTGGTCCACGCCAACGACAAGGCCATGCTTTTGGTGGTTCTCAAATGCTTACAGCATCTCTTGTACTTAGGTGGTGCTGACGGTGTGCAGCTGCGGAACCAGGAGGAGCCCGACTTAAACAACTGCATTGACGCGATTCCCAGCGAGCATCTTCACGTGATTGTGCGCTTGTTGCTTGTCAACGACGATGAATTGACCTACGCAGCGTTACTGTTTTTAAAGCAATACCTCCTGTCTGAGGCGTTGCATCCACGTTACAACATGTCGGTGAAACAGTCTCAGCTTCATCGTTTGCGCAAACTCGTAGACGCATCTGAGACCAGCACACAGTCTGCTTTGCACGTGCTTATGAAGCTTTTGCCTGAAATGATCGTCGCAAGATTGCCCTTGGTTGATGCGGCCAAGATCCCATTGGCGCTACCCCTGCAGCTCAAGAAACTGACAGCCCATAATGGGGTGCCCGCAGTCACGGCGAAGTTGCCAAAGACACTCTACGATATCATCTTGTCCTTTCCTGAGCCTTTGCGGGCGACGACATGGCTCCGCTGCTGCTACGAGCCGCATACGATTTCTTCGCGTGATAGCGATGCCGACCTGCGTGCCGGAGAAGTGACGCAAATATCACTTTGGAAAGCGTATGAGAACCAGTTTGAAGCGATTTGGAAAGATAGGTTCAATCCACTGTTGCCCAACTTGCTTCCAGCGGTTGACTTCATCAAGAACGTCAGCTCTGCGTTCCCAAATTCAGAGGCAATGGTAGTGACCGCTCCCAATGCCGATCCCGCACAACCTGCGCGCAAAAGGTTCATCATCAAGGGGATCCAGCCTCGTCAATTCCCCGTAAGTATAGACATTGCCAACTTTGAGGCGTTGAGAAAGAACCCTGCTGTTCGGGAGGACGAAAGCTCTGGCCCCACAAATGTAGGCGACATCGACAAGGACGCCTTCGAAAATGAAAAGAACGCATTTGTCGAAACGATCTTGCTGGCTTCTGAAGGGTTGACAAGCCCATTTGACACCAACGCGCCATGGTATTCTCCCATCAACGTCTTAAGTAGAGACGTCCTTGAGATTATCGTTTCGTCACTTTTGGAGTCGGACATTGATGGAAAGTATATCAGTGTATTCAGACACTACAATCAGGGATGGTTGTCCGATTTGACGTTTGCGAATCCGGGGCTTATTGAACAGTCCTACATCAACGGAAAGTGGTTGCAGTATCTCTTGTAATTATAGGCGGTCGATAAAATTTTCTTTTTCAATTGTGATAATAGATATTATAAGTGCTTGACATACGATTTGTGACAAAATCGAAGATGTGATCAAAGTTTTTGCCAATTGCATCTCTAACAGCCTCCAAATTGTATGGGTCACGTGACGAGGGAAGCAGCACAGATGCGGTCGCATTCCTGAGGCAAATAAGATTCGGTCTCGAATTATACTTCAAAGTCAAACAAATCTATATTTATCACATCATGGCAAAACTCCCCTTTGCTGTTCGTGCCACGGACATGGTACACAGAACCGCAGTTTTGTCGCTTTTCGGCATCACGGTCGTTGGTGCGGGAAGTATCTTATTCAACATCTACGCCAACTCCGACTTTGCTCGTATGAACCAGAACAAGTTGCGTTTCAACAAGGAGGATTACGAGCAGGCACGTGCCGCGGAAGAAAACAAGGAGTAGGTTTAGTGTGATTTATATGGCGTCACGCTTTAGATTTCGGGTGTATTGTATATAGTGAAGAGACAAGGTTTTTGGACATTTGGCGTAGATAAATGAGAATAATCTTAGTTTAGCATCAGATGAGAGTGTTTTTCAGGCCACAACTTATTAGCTTTTAATCAAGGCTTTTCTATTCTTCCACTATCTTTACTCTTCTTCCCTGGTTTTGTTCGTGGAGCCTTCTCCTTCTTGAGTGGTTTCTTGGCATGTCCCAAGCCTAGTTCCAGAGTTAAATGATTAATATTTCGCGAATTGAACCTCTCGATTTCCGCATCTTGCTCTGGATTTAGAATCACGATATCATAGTTCAAATGAAATGGAGTGTTACATTTAGGGCACGCGTCTGAGGCGTTGGCATCCGCGACATCGTCTGGAATTTTGCTGTGCATCCTCATATCATCAAGAAGCTTTTTCGAAACGACGCAACCACAATTTCGCAGGTACACAAATGTAGATTTTTGCGTTTTGGTATGCTTCGTGATCGGGCACATGACAGCGCCATCCGATGACCATGTGATGTGCACATCAATGAAGTCATTGAGGCCATTTATATGCGGGATAGCCGTTACTTTGCTTCTACTCTCGCCGCTTTTCTGGGTCGATTTTTTACGTAGCAAGACTTCAAGAACTTTCTCTTTGAGATAAACTTTCCCAAGACAATCAGAAACCACAGAATCAGCGTGGCCATTGGCAAAGAGGGGGAACGATGAAAGCGAGCACACCGTCAAGAGAGAATGCTGAAGGTTATCCATGTGATCTTGTGAAGGAGCTTTACGATTGTATACCGCATGTAGATCCTGGCCTCTTGCTATCGTACCACCATCATTTCCCATTTTTAAAAAAAAAGTTGATGGATAGGTGTTATGTGTTAGAAAGTTTCAAAATCGAGAGAACTGTGAGTTACTGAGGAGCAGAGGAAGATCACGTCGCGGGCAGAGCTGTGAATCAGGCTGTGCACGAGATTGAACCAAGTTGAATTTGGTACTATGAAATTTGCGATAAATAAAGAAAAAATGTTCAATTAAATCCAGGATTATACTTTCTTTTCTATTTTTTTTCCTGTATCGGCTTAATAATGGTGGGAGTTTCTATCTTTGAGTCAGTGCTTCCCGCGTAAATCATTTACGCGTTACTATTTATAGTATAAAGTTGGAATAGTTTTATTTTTAATTTTATCATTATATTGTGACTTTTCCTCATCATAATTGATCTCCTTTGTCAATAATTGATCTTTCTCTTTGATCATGGGTATAATGTGCCTGGTCAATGATTCACCATGAAGCATTCATCTATATCATGACTGTAGACATAATTATTTAGTTATAGACTATAGTCATGATATATAATATAATTGCGCTTACTTTGATCTCATTAATACCTTAAATCATTTTTTTTTTTTGAAAGGTACTTTGCTCGAAGCACTGCTTTGAGCACAGTATATCGAGCCAGGGATTGAGTCTGAGAGCTGCAAATTGAAGACTTTTATGGTCCCATTCAGCCACCACTCTGCTTCAAATTTCTTTCAATGACCATAAAAGAGTATTCTTATTTGTTTTGCTATCATCGATTTTCTTCCACAATGTAAATTTGTCGTTTCACGTCCTCTCAAATTATAAGGCTACAATTGATGTTGGAGACGTTCTGACTTCTTGGCTATCGCGAAGATCGACTTCATCCAAAGCGCGTTTGAAACCGTTCCGTCTACAATCCATAACCCCAAAACACAACATAATTAATAATTATAATGGTTCAGCGCCGTATTGATCTTTCTCAACTCGAACCACAACAGATTGTGGAGATCCGCAAATCGACCGAAGAAGAAATCCAGCATTTCACTCAGTCGCTCCAGGCTCTTCAAACAGCACAGTCGAAATTGAAAGATTGCATTGCCACCATAGATAATATGGATTCTGGGTCCACAGACGAAATTCTTGTTCCGATGACGAGCTCACTTTATTTGCCGGGTAAAATCACCCAAAAGGAACGGTACTTGGTGGACATTGGCACGGGATACTTTGTAGAAAAGTCGTCGGCGGAAGCGAAGCAGGTATACCAGAAGAAATTCACAAAGTTAGAGGGCGACTCGACGAAATTGAAAGAGATATTGGTCCAGAAAAACGATATCATGAACAATATCAATATGGTGTTGCGTAAGATCATGTTGGAACAAGACCAAGCGCAGCAAAAGGCATAGGGGGGAGAGATATGAAAAAGTACATAGAAGCGAAATGACAGTGCATGCTTGAGAAATAAAAGAGTTACGAAAAATTCGAAAGTCGGTATCTGAGGCTAGATTTCTATAGTTTATCTGGCATAATGATTAAAGCATTCTCTTCGAAGTTTGTGATCTTCATAGCATCTTGCAAGTTTGAATGCACAGTACGGGCCAGTATGTGGAAATAAACTCTGCTGTCAAAAAAGTCTCCTCTTTTGTCCATAATCTTGTGTGCTTTTCCGTACGAGTAATGAAAACCTGGTCTGTATTCAAAACCCGAAACACCGCTTGTATCGAGCTTTCTAGCTCTAACTTTGATACACTAATATACAGAACAGTAAGGCTCCTTAGTCGTTAGTATTTTCTATTTAGGAAGCTCATTGATTCCACTCCTTGTTGAAAATGAACGGCTCGCTAAATGTCGCGTTGAGATTTGTGACCTTCCGGTCACCGAGACCCTGGATCCCCAGAAGTCCATCACCTTGAGTGGCTTGAAGCACCACCTGTTTGAATGACTTGCAATTGGCCAACAAATTCGCTACGTCCGTTTTATTGACTGCGCGTACAGTAGTTAGAGTGTTCAAAACATTGGAATTATAGTCGGATTTCTTCACACCCTGGATCGTCGAGTCCACCTTAGTACGTGCCATTTCGTTGGCTTTGAGTGCCGCAATATAGTTACCTGCCTCCTCAAACGACCACGCTGTAACCATTGTGAGATCGTTCTTTATACACATTACACAGGTCTGACGAAGCACTTCCTGCGGTGAGTCTATATCCACTACGACCAACAATACACGTAAAGATTGGTCGTTTTTATCGACTACAGTCAGGGAAGTTCCACCTTTAAGTTTTTCGAGCCGCCGCCAGATATATTCCGGTCGAAGCTTGTGGTACTTAAGCGAAAGAAATAGGACCTGCACAGTGGCGTTGATGTAGTAATCCAGAAGAATCAGAGGGTTGTATGACCACGGCGTGAGCTTCATCTGGGGACTTTCCAAAAGCGGATTACCCTTTTGAGAATTTGCTACTTGAACTTGCGTATACGAGTGGACATTCTTATCCGGGCCTCGTCTGTTGGTGCGGGCATTATTCTGTGCATGAGGTCTTGCAACTTCACGACGCTGATTATTAGTTTGCGGTACAGACTGATCGACTGAAACTGGATTTGAAATATGAGAAGATGGTTCTCGCGGTACCAGTAAGTTACTACTGGAATCTGACGGATTCTTTTGCTGAGGTTGTGGCTGGAAACTCGGTGGCTCTTTCTCTATGTTCGCCTCTCGGGCCGGCTCCGCGGCAGGAGCCTGAATCGCCTCGGCGGGCGCAGAAACGTCGTAATCCTGCCGCATTTTCTTCACCCCGGCCAAAATACTGGCGAACGAAGATTGGTCAATTTCCTCGCTCATTTTTCAGGGTTATGTTAGATTGTTGACGTAATTAGAATTGGGATTTTATCGGATTTTGTGGGGTACAGAAAAAAAGGGCAAGCAATCGTGTAGGGCTGCGCGCGGGAGCTAGGGAAGCTTTTGTCGCCCTGTGCGTGGGCCTGAGCTTGGCCCTATGCTTGGCCCTATGCTTGGCCCTATGCTTGGCCCTATGCTTGGCCCCGGTTTTATCACGAGAGTTCGGTTTCTCTGCAAGATTTTGACCCGATTCGAGAAAAAAGATACGGAAACTTCTGTTCATTTTCTTCTTCGTCTTGATCATTTTTTTGAACTTAGTTTTGGCTTTTGCTTTTAAACCGAACCACACCAATTTAACACCTTCTCGTGATGCTAGGCTTAAGGGCCAGGGCCCTGTTGCAGTTAGCGCGCGGTGCTCTGGGGCCTGAAATACAGCCTATCAAACGGTTAAAGCTGTGATGATATATTTATTTTCAAATCCAGCTTGTCATTTCTTAGCCCTTACTTTTGAAGTTCAACAATAGATTCCGTCTAGCTTGTTATGAAATTCTTAATATTCAGAGGAATTCCTCCACCATCATGGGGCGAGTCGGGGGAACGACGATTATTAACCCTTCCAGTTTCAACAATGTGCATATCGAACAAGAATACATTAAGTCATTTAATTTCTTGGAAAATCGCTTTTCTTTCAAACTCTATGAATCGCAGGTATTGTGAATTTCTTTTTTTTTTTGGCGCTTTATCTCAAGCCATTAAAACTGATAAGTCAAACCATCACCAGACCTGGACCCGCCGTCATAACTCCGCACTTTCCTCGCGCCCGCTCAACTGATACACGCCTGGACTCTGAAGCGCTTCTTTCTTCCTTTCACAAATATATACACATCACAATGGTATGCAACACTAACAAACACACAACGACCTCTTTCTTATCTTGAATAAATCACTAACAGACATGTCAGTCAGCGCTTTTTAATTTCCAGTCATTGCTTCTTGTGATCCTTTTGGCAATTTGCACCTGTACATACGTTCACGCTACCTGGCCAGCGTTACTAGACAAAAAGAAGACGGGAGCGCTTGGAATATTCTGGAAGTTTGCTAGGATAGGTGAGCGCTTGAGCCCTTATGTTGCCATCGGGTGTTTCATTATGGCGTTCAACGTCCTTAGCGGATAGATTCTGGATCCAGTTCTGAGAAGAACAAAACTCTCTTCGAGGAAGAAAACCGGATGAATACCCTTACTTCTGATAACGTGTCAAAAAAATAGGCAAAACAATCCTGACACATCAAAGTTGGCATAGCACAATCTCCTGGATGTGAGATACCGTGGACTGGAAAACGATTACAAAGTGAGGTTCGCCTGTCAGGTAGTCTTCGCTCACTAGTATCATAAAGACACAAATCTACCATAAAACTTCCACCAATCCTTTATGTATCTATTTTTTGAATTGAAATATAATCTATCTAAACTCATACAATTCGTTGACGGCGTTGCAAAGCACTGGTGCCCTTTCGTTTCCCACGACCCTTTCCAATGCAAGCGCATCCCATTTCGAATACAAAGTTTTCACAAACGACAAGTCCACATCAGCTGTCTCATTGTAAACAGACTTCCCTACAAACCGCAAGAGTTCCTTATAAAAAAGCGGGTTTGATGGTGTCTCGTAGATCAACACGTTTTTCACCCCAGCGATCTCGTACCGTCTAAAGTGATGAATTCTTTCCGTGTAAAGCAAGAGCTTTATTTTTCCTGACGCGAAGCCGTGTCTTGCTCGTGATACTTTAGACCTTGACGAGTACTCATCGATTGAAGCAAAATCGTACTTGGTATGATTCTTCATATAAGCCTTGACTCTAACATAGTCGAAGTACGAGGGAATGTAGATCATAAGACCATCCTCATACGATGACTGCTTGGTGATGGAAGGAAGTATCGAGTTAACGAAAAATTTATAGCGAGCGTCGTGATTTGTCTGGGGGTCAGGTGCATCGAACCTCTGAAATATCTGTTTGATTTTAAGACCTACCGAATTCATGATACACGTTTGAGAAGTGATCGTGGGACGGAATCGCGTTTTGCCAGCCAAATTAAGGGATTTTGAGATGATACTGTTGATATTTGGGGTGAGAAATTCGCTGAAAACAAGAGTCTGGCGCAAGTACTTCGCTTGGTCATTGATGGCCCACATGCGAATTCGGGAAAAGTCGGCGCCGTGGAAGTTCTTTGGGATCTTATTCACGTACTTCAACACAGTGGTTATATGGTCCCAGTTTTGCATCTCGATCTGGTTGGCCTGGTCAATCACGAGAATTTCAATCGAAGACAAAAAATCGTATTCACGCTTCGACTGTTTTGGGTCCTCGAGAATCATCGAAAGTCCAATGGGAGACGCGATGAGAATATCGGAACTGAAGAAAGACGAGTACAATTTGACAGATTTTCTGGTGAACTTCAAGCCCAAGCTGAAAAAGTCGCTAGAGTTGCCCTTGAACATTTGTCTAAAGTCCGCAGGCTTTGTTTCTGGCGGAGCGCCCTCCTGGAAAAATTGCGTCTTGAATTTCTTTCTGTTTTCCTGTTGATCCGATCCGGAGAGCTTGATGAGAAGCTCTACTACCTCGTATGCTGCGTTTCTCGTAGGTAAAAGAATGAGAGCTTTGGGTCTTGTAAAGCCTTGATCTCTCAACTCGGGTTCTGCGGCGTCCTTACTTAACGTGCCATTTTTCAATGCATCGGTGTAATTCCGGATCTTCTCGTTGTTCTTTAAGATTCTATCACGTGTTTTGAATGTGTGGTTGAGAATGTGTGTAAGGTAGAGTTTTTGGTACGCAGTGTTTTTGTAATTCTGGTAAGGGAAGCTGAGATCTTTGTACTCTAGCATTTCACGGAGTAAGCTGGCGTCTAGTGGCTTTAAGGTATCGGAATAGTGCAGCAAATACTCAGACTTCACCCTGCTTTTCATTGTGGTGTAATCACTCAAAGTGAGTGATTCCTTAAGTGGGAAATTTGTGAGAGGCCCATTTGTGGGGATCTGCAACGACGAAATGTAAGACAGGCCGTCGATTTGACGCTTCAGAGAAAATTTCCATTTTTGCGCCTCTAACAATTTTGATTCTTTTTCTACGGCCTCGTCAGATACCAAGTTGAAATGAGCCTCAAATGGGTCCTTCTCAAGCCTGCCCGAGCTCTGGCCCTCTGGTAAAACTTGATCTTCTTCATCTGAGTCAGAGAGTTCGTCTAGCTCTTGTTGCTCATTTTCACTTTCTTCACCCGCTGAATCTTCGATATTTGCGCCTGCAATTGTGTCCTCGTCATCGCTCAGGGCTTGGTCAATTTGGTCATTCTGAGAATTGGCAGAGTCAGTAGATTTCAGGATTTTCCGCCCTGGTTTTTGCTCTGTTTTTAAAAGTGTAAGAAGCGCATCATACGCTTTACCCTCCAGCAAATTCGCTTTTTTACCAGATCCCAAGTCCTCATTCGCCTCATCTTCCAGCGAAGAGTTTGATTCCTGGGCCTCACTCTGCGCAGGTATGTCTCTTCTAGCGGTTCTCGTCACTTGACGAAGCTGCTGGCGGCCGTGGTTCGGCCTTGACTTTTTATGAAAATTCGCAGGTTTTTGTCCCCCATTGTCGCGACGCTTTTGTGCCATTTCAATTCAGTTTGTGACTATATGTTCTTAAATGGTTGCGACGTGATGAGATGAGGCTTCGATTTGGAAAACGCGCGATGCGCGATGCAGAGCGGTGATTTGGAAGCCTTCTCATTTGGGAAATTTCAAAGAATCGCACAGCGAAAAAGAAAAAAATGAAAATTAAAAAATTTGGACTTGTTCTGTTCACGAAGGTAATAATTGCAGCATTTTGGTGGAATTCATTAAAAGATTTGCTCGAAAGCGTAGTCGTAGAGTGGGCTAAATTACCCCGGGGCCTGACCTGTTCGCAGGTGCAAACAAAAGGCAAATTGAACCCAAGTCGATTCTTGGCCATGAACACTTGACGTTCTGTCGTTTTAAATAATCAAATATTAGAAGTGATACAAATTGTCAGTTTGAATCTATTACGAAATAATTTTGATGATAATCGGATTTTACGATTAGGATTTAATATTTGAGACTCTTGTCACCAATTAGGATATTAGCTGCTTGTGAAAGTTGGGAGCCAGAAATTTGGAAGACAACAAGAAATAAAATCGAAGAGCGCAGAATAAATATAACCAACAGTACGAATCTTATACCTGAGTGTTGGATATAAAGACTCTTTAGATAATTTTGTCGCTCCGGGAACAACCAATGGAGACTACAGTTTCATTCCTTCATGAGACCCGCGCAGCCAAAACCTAGTGCTGAATGATGATGCTTTGGCGAACAATTCCGAAGGCAAAAAGACTTAAACTTTGGGTTATCAAGATACAAAACAAGAAGTTTCACTACAGACCAGACAGAAAGTAGCCTTAAACAGAATTTTTTTTTTTCGTAACATAGTATCTTTTCTCGAAATAGAAAACTTTGTCGCGGTTTTGGGTCTTTAGATAAGCTCGCGTGACGGTTGCGATGGGGCCCTACCAGAGATTCAGAATACGATCTGCAACGCTTAGCTGGCCACGTGACATGTAACGATAGATCAAACGGGTGAGAAACATGATCCCATGTTTTTAACTATTTATTAACGATGAAAGTTAGAAAAGCATCCTCATTTTAATCCGATAAATACTCATTAACTTTTATTCTCAAATTCCCAATAGATTTTCATTTCCTTGTTTCAGATATTTGTTGTTTGAGCTGCCACACCACATGTGAAGCGCGCGCTAGTTTTCTCGGGTCTCCGCAACTATTTTTTTTTTTCCCTTCCCTATTTCTCCCAGCTTCCTTCTCTGTACTATCCCCCTAAACCAATCCCAAATTTTTTGTTCCAAGGAACAAGCCTCACTTTTGAGCCAAGAGTAAAAAGGCCGAATTCTCTTTTCGGGGTCAACCCCGCATTATCGTCTATAACTATCTGAGACTTCATCTAAGAGGACACGAGAGCGGCTAATTTATTTGGTGTTTCAGATATCGAGTTACACGCTGTGAACACCGGAAATCCACTACACCGCATGCAAACAAAAACATGAGAAAAATCAAAAATTACATTTTATCCTTGCTATCGGTGACGCATCTCGTGCTCGTCGTTCTCACCATCCCATTGGCGTTTGACGTGGGCGGCGTGGCATGTGGCCTAGCGTATTCGTTATTTATCATGACGCTCTACTTTCTCCTAACCACCGTACGTTTGTTAGCATACAGATTCCCGATTTTGAAGGTATTCGATGTCTTATTCTTTGCTCAGCACCTTTTGCTTCCAAGCATATTGATGTTCTTTATTCTGTACTGTGCCCAGCGAGACGTGGGCTCTTCCATGATCATATTTATTTGGCGGTACATCTTGGTACATCTGACGTTAGTATTCGCTGTTGCCGAGGGTTTTTGCTCCCTCTTATTGATCCAGGCCATTAGCCAAACGTTGGAGTGGCTTACCGACTTCAAATCCGACAGCTGGCTCTTTGTCTCGCTCATTGGGAGTGGTACTACCATCACAGGCGCCCTCTATTTTTTGTACAGAATCTACATCAGCCCTTTTACATTGGACTTAGGAAACGCATCTCTCTTGGGCCTGTTTCTCACATTGACCGTTGGACTAGGGTTGTACGGAATTGTATCGAAAAAGGGATCCATGATAGAATCATCGCTTCTCTTCGCGTACATTGTCCGCTGTATCTACGAGACGTTTCCGCTGCTATCGTTAGATGCCACGCAAACGCTTGCCAATCTATTCACACAAACCACCAATAATTTGCGAAAGGAACTCATTAAGCTCCCTTACCCGGTTGCCGAGAAGATCCTGTCAGCGCTACCTGTTTTCGCGTCAAACATTCCTCATTCCTTCACCACCGTCTATAAATTTTTTATTTCTGCCGTGCAAAACTTGACATTGCCAGTTTTGGTCAATTTGGCGTATCGAATCGGCGTGTTCTATGCAGCCACAAAGATCATCCCATCTTTGTACCACGGGCTACCTTATTCTCCACCCAGAACACCGCAGGTTCGGTCAAGACAAGTTTCTTCCTCGTCTATATCATCCATTCATCTCGAAGACAAGGGTTCTGATGAGCGGAGACAAAACTCGTCGATTAAAACGTTTCAGCGACAACGAAGAAGAGAGCCTCCTTCTACAATCATCAAGCTCATTTACGCTTACTCTCCGTGTATAATTATTGCAGTATACACTCATTTGATGTTGCTGTATAAAGGCGAGCTAGGCAATGAGCTAAAACTCTGGGGATGGTGGTCTGGTGCATCCGAGGAAAGCATGATAATTGTACATCCATGGCAGTTCTGGAATTGGATTAACATGGCTACCACGCTACTTTTGTACATGGCCGAATTGGGTGGTAACACCGGAAGTTCCAATTCGGCTTTGACTAGCCACTGGAAAATCGACTAATTTTATCACTTTGACTGAACGACTTACGACTTGGGCAGGTAGTTGCCCTCTGGAACAACATGGGTCAAATGATCCTAGGGTGCAAACAAGAGAGCTGCACATAACTTAATATATAACTTTTCACTTATAAACACGAATGGAGTTGTAGACAACCAGAAACTATTCAAGCAATATTATCAGGACTATGGCCAGTAGAAACTTCAGAAACGATTGCAAATCTCGTCCACGAATGATAACCAGCCATCTTTCCAGACTGTGAAACCTTCTCGGAGCTTGACTCTATGTTTGCTTTGATATCTCATCATCGTATCCACTGGCTGATAGTCCAGACAATACATCCCAAATCGTAGGAAGCTATCTTACTCCGACACCCTGAAAGAAAACAAAAAATGAAAGTCCGGTACATTTGACTGCACTAATGTCTCCAGACAGACATCGAACTTGAAGAAAAAAAAGGGGCGACGTTCAAAGACAAGAGTGAGCTCCATTGTGTTAACCACCTGTGAGGGTGGCCGTTTGTTATGCCTATCGTTCAGGATACACAATCCCATTGCCGAAAAAGACCTCGGTCCTCCGTAGAGAACCCAGGGAACACTAACAATCGAATGCCCAGCCGATACAAAAGCCAAGTTTCAAGGTTAAGTAAAGACGTCCCGTGTGAAAAACCATACGCATCATATTCTAATGACCCGTGCAAAACCATCGGCAAAACCGACAATGACCCAAAAGGGGTTGGCAAGTACAGGATTTTTATAAAAAGAATACAATGGCATAGTTTTTGATCAATGCACGAGTGGAACGCCCCACCGCACCAAAAACAAGGCAAAAACACCGGCGGGTAGACATTCAAAGTGAAAGAGTAAGCGGGGTTTAACTTCCGCTACGTTTCCGTTGCTGCGGCCGGAGACTTTCCCCGAAGCGTTGGTGAAGAACACCGAGGCACGGTGGCCTCAAATTTAGCTTCGCAAACAAACCTTTGTCTCTGAACGTAAAGAAGAGAAAAGGGATAATGATGTGCAGTGAGCGTACTTTATATAGAAAAAATTTACGGGGCGTGCGCAGCCGATTTACGCGCGACGCCATCGCTAGTTAATGAGGGCTCAAGGGAGACGCGCTTGGTTGCAGCCAGAGCTGAGAGAAGCGAAAAAAGGGAGGTAGCGATTTAGCGATCGATAATTCTTTAAGTAGCAAATATAGATTAGTGATTAATGATGTTTAAAAGATGATTATTACCAGTAAAGAATGGATTTTTGATGATCTCTCTTTCACTATTCCAATCAAAATAGTGATCAGTATCGAGGTAGCGATCGATAAATCACCACATTTATTGATGTACTAATAAATAGATCGCTACTGCGAAATCTTCAAAGCTGAATAGACATTAACAAGAAAAAATCAATTGCTTTACATGTCCGAAAATCATCAGATACAGCCTCATGAAGTAATACGGGGGTTTTCATCAATAAATCCATAGAAGTATCGATAAAGTGATCAGTACTTTAAGTATGAACGAAAAAATGACGTTAACAACTGGCAGTAGCAATTTTGATGGATTAGCTTCTCGCGTAGCGAAGTATGGATTTATTGATCAATTTCGCGAAAATAGCGATCATTACATTTGCCGCACCTTTAACTTACAGCAGGCTCCAATGAATCAAGAGCTCTTTTAATTCTTGAAGCATTGAAATTTTGTTTTAAATTGGGTTTAAAAAAATTGAATTGATACACCGGGAGATGTATGCTAGCGAGTATCCCTTTTTAATGTAAAATAGTCTAAGTCACAAGAAGATCCGGTAAGGTAGTATTATCTTTAAAATCGCCAATTTGGAGGGTCCACAATATTTTCGTATTCTATAAACAGCAACTTGCAAGTATTTCTCATGCATGTCTGGAGATCAGCGTCTCGATGTAGGAAATTACCAGGCTCATCACAACTTGCATGGCGAAATGCTTGCAATAATACGAGAGGTTCTTTCACGTGCTGGAACTAATAAATGATTATGAATTGAATTCTTTTCGTCGCTAAATCCAGACACCAAAATGAAATCTCGATACCCAAAGAAAAGATGACTGATTTCAGTCGAAGAAAATTTCGAGCAGGCCGGAGAAACGTTGTGGCTGCAATTTTTTGCGGCTCCCCCCGGTGCGGCCTGTGTACCGAGGGCAGTGATTCTGGCGAACTTAGCGTAGAATCTTTTTCGCGAGATTATCTTATGATCGTAGATATGAATATTTTGTCATGAATTATATAATAGTATGATTTGACGGGGACGGAATTAAACAGTTATCTTTTTTCATCAGTAATTGATCTTTTTCTTGCATCATGGGTATGATGTGCGTGGCCAATGATTCACTATCAAGCATTCTTCAATAAGATGATTAGATTATGCACTATAATCACAATATATTATATAGTCATATATGAGTTGATCTAAGTTTAATTTATATTCATATTCTTTTGTGGAAACGACACTTAGCTAGAAGCACCGACCGAGGACAGAATAAGAGCCTGATGATGCCTCAGTTCATAACGGCAATAACATTTTGTGTAAATGCGATACATATCGTAAAACATCTCTTCACGCACAAGGAGTTCCCGTAGCTTCTTTCAATACATGATGGTCTACGAGAAAATGTCCAAAAACACCGTGGGAAGGAAACAGGTGAGACGTTCGTAAATCCGAGCCCCGGAACCATAATAAACCACAGACGGACCACGAGCAGGCATGAATATGAGATCAAATAGAAGATGCTGCAAGCCCCTTAGACCCTGAGAGCCAATTGTCAGCCCCATTGGGCTGGCCTGCGCTTGTGCCTTCAGAAACTGCTGGCCGTAAAGACTTTGTATATCAGCCGGCCAACTGCGCACCTCGGCCTCGGCTACACCCGAGATTTTTGATTTTTGACTAGCAGGAAGCGTACGTGCGTTGGCAAGATTCAAATTGCCCAATCGGATTTGCGTTACGGAAATTCCCTGAGGCTTTACTTCTTTCGCCAACGCAAGAAACAAGTCTTTAAGGCAATTCTGGAACATCGCTTCTGGAGCATGGTACAGAAGACGGAGACTACTAACAATGGTAGGAATCACGCTGATGATCTTCGACTTTTGTTCTCTCACAAGGTCCACGAGGCCCAGATTGAGAAGCGTGGTGTACACCGCAAGACGCAGGAGCACCTTTTCCCACGAAGCAGAACTGGTATTTTCGATGGGGCCCAAGGGAAAGTACAAATTGGGAGCGAAAACTACCGCCGAAAGCTTGAGCGTGTGTGGTGCAGCGCCCTTAAGCGGTACGACTTCGAGATGGAGCATGGCTCGAAATTTACTGATATCACGCGCATAGTCGTCACTGGCGCTCAAGTTTAGGAAGTTGGTGTCATCGGTAATTGTGTTCAGTTCGACGTATCGCACGTCTTTTTCGTCCAAAATCGTCAAATACACAATAAATCCTCGTTTTTCGAAATCAAGCGTAAGAAGTCTCGTCATCGGCTCGGTGGGCAGACCAACAACTAAAACCACATCACGACGAGCACCATTGGCCAATTTCGGCGCACGTCGGCGTTTAGGTCTACTATTTACACTGTTTACTATTAGCCGGCGGCGGTA
Organism: Metschnikowia chrysomelidarum; assembly: GCA_030582795.1. Taxonomy (NCBI): domain Eukaryota; kingdom Fungi; phylum Ascomycota; class Pichiomycetes; order Serinales; family Metschnikowiaceae; genus Metschnikowia; species Metschnikowia chrysomelidarum. The sequence goes on from JAJMGZ010000016.1 coordinate 190,846, forward strand.
AACCACTAGGCCAGCGACTCCCAAGCCGGTGCAGAGAGCAAAGATGAGTTCGTAGCGGCGAGATCGCACACGTGACTGGATTTTCTCTATAAAAGTCTCGGGCGCTGATACAGACGCTTGATCACTTACTCCGAAAAAGGTAAGAGGGGCCAGGTTCCAAATATCATGCGAATCTGGAAGTTTCTCCGTTTGGGATTGTACGAATTGGGTGACGGCGTCATAGGTGGCGCGAAGGGCGCCAAGCGTTGCCAGCACCGGTTCAGCGACCATCTTCTAATAAAAAAGATAATGAAGATAGCTTGATTTTGAAAATGTAAAAATGGAAATGCAAAAATGGAAGCCTTCACTTTTTAGCTTTGACAGTGACTCAATTGCTGAAGATGATAAAGAGAAGAAGGAAGTGTGATTTATCAGATCACGCGCAACTGGGGTAAATCGCTGTATGGAGGGGTAGGAACCAAAAAAATGTGTCAAGACACTGCCGACCCCAGGAATCGAACCTGGGTCTGCTCGGCCACAACGAGCTGTACTCACCACTATACTAGACCGGCTAATTTAAAAGAAGTTAATGGTGGTTATATAAGAGCAAATAATGATAGAGACATAAAATTTTTGGCCTGTTTTAGAGTGAAATTCTCGGTAAATTGCGAACATCATCGATTTCGTTTAAAGCCCTGACACACCTTTTGACTTAGAGGGCCAATTGAGCTGACTGATGAAGATTTGGGGCCGTTTCGAGGTGTTTTTGTTTTGTAGAATCACCGGGTTGTTTTTTGCACACCCTATTATTGACAGACAATTAACAATCAGAAACAATTTGAAAAAATAGAAGAGGCTTGAGAAGTCATTCTAAATACAGGATCAAGCTGGGCTTTTTTTGCTGAGGTTCAGCGTGAGATAGCTCGTGGTTGTTCACTTGATATTGTTTGTGGGGCCGGCTAGACTCGTAGCCAGGCATGATTGAAGGTTTTGTATGTAATTTATTAAATAGTTTTGCAGAATGACGGTAGTAATACCCGCCAGAAGTATCCTTTAATCTGATGCATCTATCAAA
>JAJMGZ010000017.1:0-186321 GCA_030582795.1 Metschnikowia chrysomelidarum
GAGATGTTTCCTAAAAAATAGCCGGTCATGCACGAATAAGCGCAATTTTGCTTCCAAGTTCGTGTTGAAGTCGGCAAATCTGTTCATTTCCTTTGCGTTGACTGCGAAATCTCCGATCGTAATCTACAGGCATCCAGTCTAGACCGCATCGATCGTAAAGGCTTCACTTCTTGACAAATTTGGCTTTCTAGGCTGGTGTCGAGGGTGCATCTTTTCCTTCAATTATCAGAATTGGTGCACTTTGTCGAAGCCGGTGTTGAGAGTTCATTCAGGATGCTTTGTCATATTCTTTAACGGAATTAACTTTTTACTTCCGCATTTTCCAAATGACAATTATCATTTCGCGCGCCAGACAGATTTCCTGAAAGCTCGCGCCAGCGTCCATTAGAGGAAAGAATAGTAACGGCCACATAGTGCGAAACGACTCCGATGCCAACAGCAAGGATTCGGCAGCGGCGCCAAGATTTTCCTTTTCTTTTTTCAGTTACCCGACAGACAACACCATTCTTGGCAATCGACGCATGTTGCACAAATGAGATCACATTTGCAAATGGGAAGGGACGTTACACCGAAAATACAAGAAATTCTGTGACATGGATTAAGCCTGATGTGCTGTTTGAAGTCCGTATCTGAAGGCGGCCTTCAGACATCTGGACATATCGCCAGGAGTACTTGTATGAGAAGCATTTTCGCGATTTTCAAATAAAGATGTCTTTCAATAGTCACAATGGTTGAGTTTTCACTTAGGTTTGCATATACGACACAGACATGTGAATGTATACACTGTTCATATTCGAGGACTTCGTGGCAGTCAACTGAAGCCGCGCGAGCTCTCTCAGGAAGGAAGGTATAGACTTGCATGAGCCCCACAGCTTATGAGCCCTGGTAGCACTACGCCCCGAAAAAGGCCATCCACCGCACCAATTTATCATCGAAGCAGGAAGCCAAGCCTTCTTCAGCCACAGGCGGTAATGTGTCGGTAGCTATTTCCATCTTATTAAGTCACCTCAACGTGGTCCAATTAGGCAGTAAAAAGGTACTGTCTTGATACAACTAAATGTGTATATCAGATGCAGAAAGTAAGGTTAATGCCTTCACCTCGCGTTAATAACGGTAGACGAGAAGAAGAATAAGCTCGCGCACAGATCTGTGCGTCCATTCGTACATAATCTTCAATGCAAATCCCTTGAAGCCTTTTGTTATGCACTTGCTCTAGAATAAGCTGACCTGTATGTATGGTAGCACCGAAAAGCCCCTGCTCCTGAACTCGCTCCTGAACTCACTCCTGCTGATGAGACAATAAGAACAACATTCTCAAATATTAAAGCTCACCACTATCTCCCTTTTCCCTCTCATGATTCTTTTTCAAACACTGTGAGATTACAAAGATTCCCAATCCTTTCGCTTTTATAAACTCATTTCGATCCACCTTTGTCTCACGGTGAAACCAGTTCGGTTCGACAATTGAATCTTTCACTCATCATTCCAATTTAGCACTGTCCATATCTTACATCCTCATGTCATCCCCGAATCCGGATTTAAAACCAACACACGATCTTGACTGGGACCATTTTCGGCCCGCAGAAGCTTATCCAGAACTTTTGCCAGCGTTTGATAGGGCCAACTATGTTGGTTTTTCTGACGAGTTCAACAAAAACTATCCGTCTCGACAGTTCGTTCCTTTTTCAGCTGATTCGCATGACCATCATTGTCCTTTATACCCTGACTTAAGTTTGCCTCAATCACATTTCGACTCACTGGAATACGACAACTTTGCTTTACATGAAGTGATTGGCGATTCAGTGCTCAACTCGAGTTTTAACGATACAGACTCACTGACTGCATCTCCTTCGTTAGATCCCCCGATCCCTAACTTTGTACAGCCCTTGCCACAAACGCCAACTTATGAACAACAAAAGCTGCAGTTGGATCAATTGATGAGTCGCGTGTCCGACCAATGCTCTGCGAATTACTCTACTGTTCCACGTACACAAACCAAAAAGCACAAGCGGAAGCAAACAATGAGCCGATCAAAATTGGGCTGCTGGATCTGCAGAATCAAACACTTGAAATGTGACGAGACCAAGCCGACATGCAACAATTGCAACCGCTTTGGCATTTCATGTGATTATTCCGAGATTCGCCCAGCGTACGTCCTGAATAGGGAACTTCGAAGGAAAAAGCTCGATGAGATCATAACGAAAAAGCGTCGGCGTTCTCCAGGCTCTGTTGCAAACGCAGATAATTTGCACGCCACTCAAGCTCGTGGCATGGAAGGAATGAAGTATCGCAATAATGAGTGGTTCACTTTTGTTGCCGGTAGCTAGCAGAATAGGCAATACCACATGGTTTGTGATCTCGCTGGGTCTTGACACTCAAAGAACTTTTGATTGTCTCTTATGGGGTATAAATCTTGGATCTCTTCGACCCTAACTTAATAAATTCGTTCCCTATGCATGACCTATTTTAAGAGTAGAATTTTTTGTGGGAAAGTGTTCTCAGGAATGTCGATTGTCAACATGAAAGGAACGTTTCAGCCACTCGAAAGTAAAGAAAGCAAACCAAAAAGTATTCCTGCAATTATTCCCACTCTGCAACCATAATTCGCTTTCGTAAGATGAAGTCCTCATCACCAGACTCTAAACCTGAGATTTGAGTATCGCTGATCTCCGCCTCGACCTCCTGAAGAAGTCTACCGCCTCGTTTGCTTTCAACCATCGATATATAGTCACCCTCGAATCCAATCCATGGACCATCAAGAGAATCTTGCAAATATGGATAGGTATAATCCGTGAACTGTTCGCGCTCTTCGTCCACAGTCGATATTTTACGATGATGCTGTATTTCTCCCGAATGATACGAAACAGAGAAGTCTCCTTCTAAAAGCATTGAGTTTTCTGAGTCCTGAGGTTCCAATTCTGCCGTGGGAGAACTGTTACTTCTTTGAGGCCCTGGTCTCAGTCTGTATCCCAGAGACAAACTTCCAAAGCTCTCGTTAGCCTCATGAAAGTTTTGCAGCATTAGATGCAGCAGCAGGTCATCATTGAATTCCTTCTCAAATCGCGTTGGATTTTGGATGGCTCTCAATGCAATGAAATTGTGAAGTGGTAGATAATACCTCTCAAAATTCCAGGCCACAGCTAAGGTGACGAGAAACAAGGGAGTACATAAGACGGCGAGAAGAATGGCACCTTCGAGCGCTAAGGTTCCGCACATGAACAATTGAAAGATGATCAAGCCAAATATGAGTCTTCTAAAAATCATCGGCCAAACTTTTCCCGTCGAATGAGGGGGATGCACAAAGCTGTAAATCAATTGATACTTGTAGACAAAGTACCCCAATAAGAAATACACTAACCCACTGGCAACAATCTTCGTGGAAACCACTGAATAAATGAGGATGATGATGAAGATTAAGATGTGTTGAGGCAAATGAAGGCCAAAATCGAAAACAGGGGGAGTATAGTAAAAGAAGCGGTAATCCCGTGGAGTTTTCAAGAAGATGCTTTTCAAGAAAAAGAGCTTCCCAATAACATTCAAGATCACGAAATCCCCGACTTGAAGAAGTTTGACAGGAAACATGGCCAATCCCTGCAAAATGATCAAGTCGACGTAGAACAAGGATAACTTCCTCAATGAGCTTGCCAATTGAGACGCAAATTTTGTCGTATCGCCAATGGACGTGAAGTAGTCCCACAAAGTACCCGTAATTGTGAACACCAAAAACAAAATGAAGAAAATGAAGAAGAAATTTTTCAGTAGAGTAGACAACTCAACTTCGCTGGACAGGGCATATCCTTGCTTGAGTGTAAGTTCCCTATATAGGTAAGGGAACAGCACATTCATCAACGAGAATAAGAGTGGCGGCAAGATACCAGTCACGAATGTGCTGAGCCAATTGGACTGCGCGATGAGATGCCCTAAAGCAGGCCAAAACTTGGTGATTGTTTTCACATCAAGCAAAGTCGATAAGGATGTTACTAAGAAGAATATGACCGAGTAACTGAGAATAATAAAGCATGTCACCAAATACGACTTGACTTGTCTTTCATAATAAGACAATTTGAGATTCTCCCAATAGATGTCCTTGGCGGCGGGTGCTAAAGTGACCACGAGCTTATACACCCGTGGATCTAGCACCGTTTGAGCTGCCATCTGTGCAGATGCTACCGAGTCCATTGTGACGAAGGCGGATTGCAAGAGGCTATATCCCGAGTCTTGCTCAAGGGGGTAAGTGGAAGAGGACGAATCGTATTTATCCTGTGCCTCTTTGATCTGAATATCAATCGCGCGTAGATTCTCGGAATGTTTATCAATCTTAGCCTTCATCGCTTGTTTTTTCGGGGTATTGACTGCCGGACTGTGTGGTGCGTTCTGAGGAAAGACCCGGGGGAGACGGTCGTCATTATACAAGTCGATCTGTAGGCCAAAGTATCGCGAGTAAAGTTTTTCAAGGCGACCCACGAGATCACGGCGATGCTCAAAAAGCTCTTCCAACGGCGTCCAGTTGTAAATGAGTTTCACGCTTTCGACACGGCCAATACCCAAGTCCTCGATGAAATTCTTCAATACGACAGGATTATTGCTGCGAAGAATTTTCTTGGGGATGCCATCGATCCTGATGGTGCGGTCAGTAATCGAGTTCTGCGAAGCTAGGTATTTTTGGCGGACTTTAATGATCTTCTTCGTGTACTCGAACAACTTGAAGTACACAATGATGGAAAAGAAGTAGGTGAAAATGGGGTACACCCACAAGAACTTGGCGAACTCCTCATTACGCGGCGGCTCTTTGGCAGTATTAAAGTCGAATACCACCAGCCAAGCGATGTTATCTTTATCGTAGTTGCCGGTGAAATAGTACCGGAGTGGGCTCAAGATCACCGCTGCTGCCACCAGGAGCATCAGAAATACCGCGATTCCCATCTTGAAAAAGCTCAATACCACGTAGGCGTCAAGCCCCGAGCAGTCCAAAACCTCCTCGTCGGATATGGCCAACACGGCACCGACCCACTTGAATAAGTCATTCGGAAGCTGGCGCCGTTGGATCAGCGGTTTCCGTAGCGTGCGCACCGCATACATGTGGGGCCATTTGCGGCGGAGGAAACAGAAAAGGAGAAACGTAGAGGCGCCAATTACCAGCGAGAGCACGAGCTGTGTTTTGAACACGCGCAGCTGGCTCGGGCCGTATATATTATTATCGCCGTCTGACATTTTGACGGTGAATTTTCGGTTGGAACAATTGGAGATGATTTGGATCACGAACACGGGGCTGGAGCGCGTCTGTTGTGCGAAACAAAGCAACAGCAGGCCATGGGCACTGCAGATGAGCGTGTCACTTTTAGCCGCGGTGGTGTCAGGTTGATTTCAAGGATTGTCCTACCCGCCGGCCCAACCCCTAAACATTACTATATGGAACATATTGCTTTCTTGAAAATTTTAGCCGTTTAATTGGTTTTAGACCCGAGACTCTACAGATGTATATTCTCGATCGAAATTTTGGTAATGAGCTGCAATAGCTGGAGCAGCGGCAGCTTCCATGGGCAAATGGAATCCTAACCCGTCAAATTTCGAAAATTAAGGGATAAAATACACTTCCTACGACATCATAAAAGGACGTTCGCTTTTGGAAATAGATTCTTTTGTCTTACTCCAAAAAAAAAAGTGGTTTGTATAAAGATACAACTTGCCGCCGTCTTTTTTACAGCCATTCTCGCCACGCGGTAATCTGGCGGTCTCGAAAAAAAAAAAAGAGCGCACCGGCAGATGGCCGCCTGTAACCGACGCCGTACTGTACTCGATAGCGTGCGTCTCGATCACCATTCTCGTTGCATAAAACTTACATTTTCCACCACCATAGATAGACTCCACATTTCATAGACATGGCCGACGTATACGTGGTCATACACATTGCATCTACATTTGATGAGGTGCCCCGCGATGCTTCAGAAACAGTGGCCCTTTCGTGGTGCACCGTGGATGCCAAAACGCTCGCGACCCTGTCGCGTCAGTCCGTGATGATCAAGCCTGTGAATACAATTGTTTCCGATCAATGTATACTGCGGTACAGTCTTCCGTCGGAAGAGATGGGGGCAAGTCTCAGTTTCAAGGATGCCGTGGCCGAGTTCGACCGCAAGCTCACAGAGCAGGTTGCGGGAAAAGACTTTTCCTTCGTCGCCGTCGACGTACACGGATTGCGCGTTCTGCTTCCGCGTGAGGCCAGGGATAAATCGGTGGTATTACCTGTGTATTTGCAGCATCCGCGGGTGTTTGATTTACGCAATGAATACCTGAAATGGCAAGCGGTGCATCCCGAAGCTTTGAGCTATCCGAGCTCGAGCTTGAGCAACATTATAACTGCTTTGGACGTAGAAGTTCCCTTGGGGTGGACCGACGAATATGCCGACAGTTTGAATTTGGCAGCAGATGTGTACTGCGGCATCTTGACGCAATTATTGCAAAAGTCGGTTCCCGCAGAGTCGCACACAGGGGTGTTGACCAAGCCATACGACAGTGCCCTCGATGCCAAGATTTTTTTGGCTGAGCGCTCCAAAATCTTGTACTTATCCAATTTGCCTGCGGACACGACTCAGTCAGAACTTGAGGCGTGGTTTACCCAAACGGGCGGCCACCCCGTTGCATTTTGGGCATTAAAGAGTGCCGACTCCGACACGAAATCTCACCAGCAGTCCGGTCTATCGAAAGCAAAGGCGAGTACTGGCTTTGCTGTATTTGCGAAGCACGAGGAAGCTGCAGAGGCTCTCTATATGAACGGGCGTCTCTTGATAGATAACATTGTCGAGGTGCAAGCATCGTCGACGAGAGTACTTGATCGTGCGTCAAGCCTTCTCGCACCATTTCCTACTCTGAAAAACCGGCCCAGACCTGGCGACTGGACGTGTCCCTCGTGTGGATTCTCCAACTTCCAACGAAGAATTGCCTGTTTTAGATGCTCATTTCCCGCAACTTCGGCAATGGCTATCCAAGAACAAATTCAGAACGGTGTGAAGGGATCTTCACAAGAGGCATTGACCAGCAGCAGCAGCGCGGGAATTGCAATGAAAAAAAGTAAGGGGGAAGAAAGACAGACTTTTCCGAGTCCAGGCGGACTGCAAGATCAGTACCACAACGGAATTTCCGGGCTTAAAACTGGCGGCCAACACAGCAATTATGGAACCAACTTTAGTCATAATTATCATGGAAATAATCAGAGACAGCATTATGGCAATCAAGTGCCTTTCCGTGCGGGAGACTGGAAGTGTGTAAACGAGTCTTGTCAGTATCACAATTTTGCGAAAAATTTGTGCTGTTTGAAGTGTGGGGCGTCCAAGCCAGCAACAGTCATGCACAACAATGTCTCAAACAGTCCGAACAATGGGAATCACCCCGCCGCGACAAATCATGCGACCGGTGCGATGCACCCAATGAACACTACCGCCGCGGCGATTGCTGCGGCCACTGCTAGTGGACAGCCCTTGAACTTGAACAGTGGCATTTATGGTTTGCAGCAACCACTGCCACACCAGTCACGTCACAACACGGGCACGCACGCTTCGTCCACGCCATCTCCTATTCACAGCAATGGACTATACTCAAACATATCTCATTTACAGCAGCTTCAGTATCAACAAGGAAAAGGTGGCTCGCCGTATCAACAGCACTATGGAATGTATCCTAATCAAGGACAGTCTTCCGTCCTGGGCTCGCATGCGAGGCACAAGCACCCTCATTCCTCCAACAACTCTCCTGGATCATACGCGCAGCAGGGATCTCCATATAGAGTAAGCCGCGAGAGATCTGAGGCCAGTCCTATGCTCGGAAATTCAGTTAGCTCTCTCAGTCATCATATTAGCGCGATGAACTTAAATAATCCTTAAGTTTTGTTCATCGGGAATCTTTGAGACCGCAATAGCATCAAGACTTAGAAATGAGGGCGACAAAGTCGTCAGTGAATGTTCAAAAAACGAGGAAATAGGTAGTCAAAAGCAACGGAAGGTGGTTCTGCTAAAGCAAGGTGCTTAAGAATGGGTTTTTATACTGAAAATAATATAAAGGGCATATCTCTATGTTCGGGGTAGAGAATGGATATATAGAAAGGGGGGCTTCAATTGTATGTTTAGAAACGTTTACTTCGTCATCCTGAAACGTGGGTTGTGATAATTGTGTCGGATAACTTTTCCAGCACTCCATAGTCCGACCCTTATTCAATTTCAAAGACTACGAGATCTAGAATCACGACCGTTTTTTTCTATCAAAGCAAAATGCTGAAAGAGCTGGCCATTTGGCTTCCGTGCATACCATAAATATGGGTCGCTGGGGTGATACGCTCTGAGAGATTAAAAGGCGATATGGCTCCACGATTTTGAGCGCTACTGTTCAAACACAATCTGTCATACTTAAAGAAAATCAATCATCAAGTTCCTCACCTCATATTACTCGTCCTCAAGAAATTTCCATGGGCGCACTAGTTTAGTCAGGTCTTCCTGACACAAATTAACCACAGGATGGAACACAAGAAATGGCTGAAAACCTACTTTGACCAGGACTAGTGCGAAATTTTTCTCATATAATGGAAGATACCAAAGAGAAAGGCGGTATATTCATTCAGATATCAAATTAACAATCACTCTCGAGACACGGTCAGTTAATATTCTCTGATAGTTTATGTTCCCTCGGTTGCGATTTTGTGATATTTCGTACCCTCTGAGATGTTGATGGATATTAGGCTTCGCCCATCTCGTCACTAATGTGTCCATTACCAACTGAAATTTTTGATCCACCATTAAGTAATTTTTGAAAAAGAGCCATCAGGCATTGGGGCTTAAGAATCTCGTCCACATGAAGTTGTTTGGGCTCGACGAAATCCCAAAAAATATTCAAGTCATTTTTACATTTTCGAGGCTCAAAGCACGAAAAGTTTGCCAGTTACCGGAATTTTCAATATCGTGAGCTGTGTGCCTTCCCTCAGAATTCGACTCATATGGATCCTGTTAAGGACTATCTATGGTCCAAGTATCAAAATAAGTAGTGACATTTTCATTATAACGAGGCAGCCCATTTATACACTACAAAATTCATGAATTTTTACAAAACAATTTTCCGAACGCATTTATCGAGATCCCTGAAGTGAATCGTGAATCCAAAATTGCATCTGCACCTAACGTGATCTGCACCAAATAGGCTCACAATTGATTTTTCTTTTCATTTGAGCACGTATGTGCGATATGATGCAAGCAGAGATACTATATTGTCCCATGAAATTGCTTGCGCTCGACTAATCCAAAAAAATATGTTCAGGTAATTTTGTACAGTTTTGCAGTTAGAGCAAGGCTGCAGTGTGCATCCAAGTCGCGGTTTCCGCTGGGGAAAAAGACCACGTATGGCAAGCGCACCACTCGTAATAACAGATTTTATTAAATAGTCTCGATCATAGTACCACCGACTTTCAAATATATTAACAATGTCTGACAAGTACTCGATTATTCTCCCCACATATAACGAGAGGAAAAACTTGCCGATTCTCGTATACCTCTTGGACAAGACGTTCAAGCAGGCGAACATCAACTGGGAGGTGATTATTGTAGACGACAACTCGCCCGACGGAACCCAGGAGGTGGCGAAGAAATTGATCGATATTTTCGGTGCAGACCACATCCAATTACGTGCTCGTGCGGGCAAATTGGGCTTGGGTACCGCGTACGTGCACGGCTTGCAATTTGTCACGGGCAATTACGTGATTATTATGGACGCCGACTTCTCGCACCACCCCGAGGCGATTCCCAAGTTCATTGCTGCGCGTAAAGCGGGCGATTTCGACATTGTCACCGGTACGCGGTATGCGGGAAACGGCGGTGTTTACGGCTGGGATTTGAAGAGAAAGTTAGTATCGCGCGGAGCCAACTTCTTGGCCGCAACCGTGTTGAGACCACATGTCTCGGACTTGACGGGATCCTTCCGCTTGTACAAGAAGGACGTTTTGGCCAAGATCATCAGCGAGACCAAGTCCAAGGGATATGTGTTCCAGATGGAGATGATGGTGCGGGCCAAGGCGCTCGGGTTCACTGTGGGCGAGGTGCCAATCAACTTTGTGGACAGAGTCTACGGTGAGTCCAAATTGGGTGGAGATGAGATTGTGCAGTACTTGAAGGGTGTGTGGTCTTTGTTCATCAACGTTTAGAGGAGATGAAAAAGAGATAGATGTGCATTAGATAGATGGGTTTGGAACCCTGTATATTGAAGTTTGATATTCGACCTGCTGTATTAATTCCTGAGCTCTTATACGTAATGGGCCAGCAACTGAACCAAAGTATGTCCTTCATTGAAAGATGTGAGAAGTGTGGCATTATAATGAGAAAAAAAGCTCAGCACTAAGCAATCATTCCCATGACTCTTGATTCCGACAAATTCTATAAAACTCACGACCTCAAAACGTTTGTTTTTTTTGACAAATAATTGTGGTTTGTGAACTGAACACCTGCCAAGTCCACATGATACTTTTCAATGTGAAACGTAACGAGCATCAAAAACTTGAAGCAGATGATAAGCAATCCATTAGGTTCGGGCTTATCTCATATTAGTAAAGAAATATGAAGTTTAATTTAAGGGTACAGACTTCACGCCAAGCCCGTTTTATGAGAGTCTCATAATCAGGATTTTCTCAAGAAGTCAAGTTGAGTATGAAATCCAAATATCGAACTACTTCGGACTCATCGCTGTCGGAGCCAGAGCTAAAGCCGTTGCAGCTTAAACCTTGTTTGAGGGGACTAATCAGTATAACTGTTCTATTTATAAATGTTCTAAATAATTGTCTCTCTCAATCTTCTCTTCTATGCTTTTTGTGAAATCACTCGCAACGATATTCAGTTTCTGGCACATCTGTTGGAATATGCCGTTTGCCAGATTGAACAAATTCCACGGCGTGTCAAACTCACTGATTTCGCCTTTGTCCAACACAAGAATACGATCGTAATTCAAAATAGTCTTCAACCGATGCGCAATGCACAAGATCGTGCAATCCTGGAACTCTCGAGCAATGGTTTGCTGAATCTTACTATCGGTCTCGTAGTCTACCGAGGATGTGGCCTCGTCTAAAATCAAAATCTTGGATCCTCGAACCAACGCACGGGCGAAGGAAATGAGCTGTCTCTCGCCTAACGAGAAATTGGCTCCGTCTTCCTCAACCTCACGGTTCAAATGGAACTTGTGCAAATTATCACTTTGTTGGCCCTGTTCTTTCACGATTTCCATCTTGTGGGATTCGATCAATCCTGCTCTTTCCAAAGCGGTCCACAAGAAATCATCAGAACATTCTCCAAATGGGTCTAAGTTCTTCCGTATAGTGCCCTTGAATAATACTGGGTCCTGTGGGATGATCGACAATTTCGAGCGTAAGCTGTGCAATCCCAACTTGGATATATCGACGCCGTCAATCTCGATTTTACCCGCCGCCAACTCGGAAAGTCGGAAAAGCGAGACCATGATCGACGATTTGCCCGCGCCCGTTCTGCCGCAAACGCCTATTTTCTCACCGGGTTTCACGTCCATGTTCAAATTCTTGAGCACCAAAGGCAAGCCGGGCCTGTATGCCAATGAAGCATTCTGAAATCGGATCGAGCCCTGTTCGGGCCACGTATCACGTGGTTGTGTTTCGGAGATGTAGACAGGTGCCTCCTGCGGCAAGTGAAACGCATACTCGCCGATTCTTTCCGCGGAATTGAAGTCGTTCTCCGCTTGAGTGACCGTCCTCACCAAAAGCGATAACTGTGCAGAAATCTGAAGCACGTAGGACAAAAGCAATCCGACGGATGACGAGCCAATATCGAAAACGCGGAACACACATAAAAGCGACACTGCAATAGAAATTACCATCGCGATGAAATCGAGGTGAATAGCCAACCATCGCTGGTTCGCAATCGTTATGTAGGACGACTCGTTCATTAGATCAATGAGCGTATTATTCTTGGTCAAGAACATGTTTTCGCGGCGGTAAGCCCTGATGGTATCCATCCCATTCATAGTCTCGCTGAAGTTATTGTACACCAATGATCTTTGAACGGCCTCCAAACGCTTAATTTCTCGACCGGACGCTTGGTAAAAATTGGCCACCGCCACGAAGACCACGACCAAGATTGGGATTGCGATGGCAAACCACGGAAGATAAATCACACACAAGACGAGGATACCTACTATGTTAGCGGAGATGTAAATCACCATCCGCACCTGTTCCCCGATCTCATTGTCCAAAGTATCAGTGTCCTTCGTGAACCGATTGATGATCCGGCCCATCGGCGTCGTGTCCATGTATGCCATGGGAACACGTAAAATGCGTTCCACTGCCTTGATATTTAAGACTGTCGTGGCAGTGACAGTCATGTACGTGAGGAAAGAGAATTGCGTAAACACGAAGAAAAACGTGAGCACGGTTAACATTAGGTAGATGCCGACATAGAGCTCGTTCGACTCGGCGAATGTTTTTCCCGTCCAAAACGAGAGCCACGTGTTGGTGAACAAGCCACAGAAAGTTGCCACGATGGTGAAGATTATCAAGATCGGCAAGATCGTGTAGTATTTGAACAAACCGGAGCCGCACTTTACGTAGTTCTTCACCACCTGGAACGAGATTGCATTTACGGCACGACTTTCTTCCTGGATCAATTTCCCATCCTTGCCCATGTTGCCATCATATTCATAGCGCACTGCTTCCTTGTCAGCAACTGTAGATTGACCAGTCACCTGCTTTTGACATAACTCCCTCTTGGGCTGATCAACTTCCTCCACTTCTTCTTTCACATCCTCGGTGGTTCTTGACCCTGCATTATACGCCATAAGTTCCGTAAACTCCGGTACACGCGTTATCAAGTCATCCAAGCGTCCCACCTCGATGGTTCCGTCGCCTTTAGAGAAGATAATTCGATCAGCATCTCCAATCAAGGAAAGCTGGTGTGTGGCCAAGATTCGGGTTTTGTCGGCAAGAAGGCCCGTAAGACAGGAGTTCACAATGTGCTTACCGACTCGGGCATCGACAGCACTCAAAACATCATCTAGGAGGATAATGTCTGTGCCTGCATACACTGCTCTGGCTAAACTTATTCTGGCCTTCTGGCCGCCAGAAAGCGTGATACCGCGTTCACCGATCTCGGTCTGATCTCCTGCGGGAAGAATTTCCAAATCGCTTTCTAAGGAACAGGCGTAGATCACATCCTGGTACTTTTTTTCGTCAAGAGAGTTTCCGAACAAGATGTTTGCCCTGACCGTGGCATTTTGAATCCACGGGATGCCACAGAGAAGAAGTGAACCATCAATATCGACATAACCTTCTTTCCTTTCCATAAAGCCCGCAAGAGCATTCAAGAGAGACGTCTTTCCTGTACCTGTCAATCCAGTAATTGCTATAAACTCGCCCTTTTTGATCTCCAAGTTTATGTTTCGCAACGACTCGAAGATTGTCGCTTCTAGTTCGACGGAAGGCATAGTCGTATTCGGATTACCAGAGCCTATATCACGAGTCACGTGCTTTTCGATAGTCTTTTTCTCATTTTCGTCCGAGGAATCTGGCCGAGAGTCTCCTAAAATAGACGCAGACTCGTCTTCGGTGCCGAAAGAGTCCCACTTAAAAGTAGCATCAGAAACTTTTACGGAAAGGTTGTTCTGACGCATATACTCCCTGAGTTCAGGACGCATCTTAGTTCTCAGGGTATCGGCATCTGCCTCCGACGATGCCAAGTATGCAGTCACACGCTGAATCCCAACAGCGGCATCTGCTGCGGAACTTAATGCCATGGGAAGCATAAATATTTGCTCAGTTAAGGCGCCAAATAAAGCCAACGAGGAGAAGATGTTTGCAGGGGATTTTGTGGAGCCCGTAGTGCCGTAAACGACCAAGAAAGATGCCATAGAGGCAAATGGTGTCAAGGAAAAAGCGATGGCAATGACGATATTGCGGACTAACTGCATGTTGTATATGATTTTCATTTCGTTGTTCCTGTTTTCGGTGATTCGCTCGAGGTATGGCTTCTCCCAAGAGTAGAACTTTATCATCTTGAGGTTCAGCAACACCTCCTTCATGAAGTTGACTCGGGCATCGGTATACTCATTTGCCTTGAAACGGTATTGAAACAACTTCTTTGTCGCCACACCCATTACAGCAATAAACAGAAGGATCACACCAACACCCACCAATGCTGGTGCACCGATATTTTTGATCAAAATACCAACGGCAATACCCACGGCGACGGGGAAGGAAATAATACCCGCCTGAAAGCCAAGCGCGAAGTCAATGCGGGCCAAGTCCGTGCTCATCATCGATGTGATCTTGGAAACGGGGTAGTCGTGACGCAGTTGGCCGCTCAACTTGAACGACTTTTCCAAAATTGCTTTTGTAAGTACCGCTTTTGCCTGGGCGCCGGTCATCATCGAGTTCTGGAATGTGTGGTTCATAAGCAAGCCTATCACTAGGACAAGAAGCGAGCATCCGAATGCGAAACCGACCCCTGACCCGATATTAACCGAGTATCCGAGCGCGCGGTACTCGACGAAGATGATTAAATGTTTCATAATAAGAGGTGTTGTCGAGGATCCAACACTTGCTAAAACTAAAAAGACGCATGCAAACAGATACTGCCACTTGAATGTGAGGAAAAGCGAGATCGCAAGAATGTGTCTGGGGGGTTTGAAGTCGAGCAAATCCGTCTTTTTGTCAACGGAATTGGTGATCTCGGACTCCCCTCTAAGCTTGATTTTAGCAGCAATATGCTGATAGCGGGCATCTTGCAAGCGTGACTGGAAAATCGATTGGAACATCTTGCTCATCGTCTCAACCTTGATGTCGTCATTGAGTCGATACATATCTGCAGGAACCAATGTCCGCTTGTATCCGACTTTCATTAGTGGGTGTAGCCACCAGAAAAACAAATACGAGAATATGTTGACTCGCTTGGGATACTCTTTCCGTTCATGCTCCTCTGGCACAGGTGGCACGGTTTTGGGAATGAATGGCGTGAGAAGCCGCCTTTGCAACCGAAGTTCCGGCATATTGAATTGCTCGATAAAGAAAGCAAGATGCAGAAGAAAATGTTTGCTTCTGGAGGATTCCGGGGTGCGTGTGTGGTGAATATATACGCGGGCACGGGGGCTGCAAAATTTGGCATACCCATCGAGCCGTAATCTTTCCGGGAGACGCGGGTTGGTCGGATCTTGTACGACTGCTCGTGGTATGCAGTCCCGAGCGTTTGCCGTGCGCTGCACGGGGCTGTGGCGGTTGCTACCTAATTAGGACACGATCAAGACAAATTCGTAAAACAAAATAAAACGGGATGAGGAAAGAGGTTTTCAATGTGCCAAGAATTTGAATCAATCCAACCAATGCCATAAATGTATGGAAGTTTGGGATTCTTTCATCGTCCTCGTCCTTCTGTCGATATGATTCCTGTAGGTAAGATGGGGGCGACACACGTCATTGAGACCTGCACCTTTGCAAATTTCTGTGTGTACGGCATTCTCTCAAAATCTCCGATTGACATAATTGCACCAAATTACCTTTTATTGAAGAGCACAGAAGCTTTAATTCATCTGTAATACCACCAAACATTAGACACGCAACCTCGCTCATTCCTGCGAAAAATATAAGAGGGGGACCCTAGGTCATTTGTACTTCGCGCAGTGGTTGACACGCTTGCAATCGATCCACTTTATATTTTTTCCATGCAGGATCTCTCAATTATTTTCAGCCGGAGTCCCCCACGGCGGCGTACACTCTGCAGGAGCTGCGAGAATTGCTTTTTCTCGTGTAGTGAATTGAACTCGCGAATCCAAAATTGCTGATGGTGTTGAACACCAGTTATGCATAAGGGATTAAAAACGTTACCCACAGCGGAGCGCCGGTTGCGCGACGGATATATAGCTGGGTGAAAATTTCTCATTGAAAGGTTTTCTCCCCGATCCAGTTAATTAGTAATAAGAGTTATTTAAGTTTGCTGAACACTGCATATCTTGTGTGAGGCTGATTTAGGCGATGGCAAATCAGTCTCTGGTGAAATAAAGATTGAGCTTAACTCCGGTGTAAAGCAGCGATTACCCGCCACATTTTGAAACTGTGAAAATCAGTTTCTAACAGATGGACGTTGACGTTGTCTGCAATTCTCGATCCCTTTGTTGTGGCGAGAACATGTTTCCCCAACGTGACATTCTTACCAATAGCTTCGAAATTCCATGATAGAACATAGAACAACGCTTCTTGTTACATAATTTTCGCCGTCATGAATCGGCCAAGGCCTGTTTCATTTTGCACATATTTTTCTCGCCTGAGGAAAATTCTCCCTGCCAGCGATTTTTACGGCTATTCATTCAATTAAACCCTCGAATTGTTCAGTTTGTGATACCGAGTCTCAAGCAATTGTTGGCTCCTTGGCATACAACTATTGTGTATTTTAAAGACATTTCCACGCTCTGAAGGTTGTGATCTCAGTCCATCACGGGTCAAGAAAGATGGTTGTCATTTTCATAATCGTACCATCGATCTCTCTTTTGAGCTTTTTCTCGAGTCATGCCCGCAAAATGACACCGGTGTTGCGAGATTTGCGTGCCCACCGTACACCGTACGTACGATTGTACGTTGGCGGCGGAGTTTTTTGCATCGAACGTACGCTGATGATAAGATTCGGAATCGTGCGTATGCAATCGTACATCGTACGGGTATGAAGCGAGTTTTTTTCGCCTCGATCTCATTTTGACAGGGCAATTCTGTGGTTAAAGAGAATTAGACCGGAGTAAGGAAAGAACTTCCGGGTGAGTCCGGGACTTACAGGATTTTTCAAAAAATGCAAGAATTTTTTCGTCTATTTCGTCACGTAGCACTCGAGAATATCGGTCTCCACGGTGGGACCAGCGTCGCGGTGTCGATCACATCCGCTGGCGCTGTAAGAGATCCCTCTGTGGTATAACTTGCATTCTTGCTGTATGATCTCGCGAATCTAAAAGTCACATCAGCCGTCGAAATTTAGCCTCGCGCTACAGGTGCTATGGTATGCGTCTAGCCACACTCACATCCTTCTATAGTGGCCCATCCATAAAATGAAACATCTGTTGTCGAGAGCAGACCATCCCCTTTCATGTATCAAATGTCCGACAGAAGAATGGTTCACATGACCGAGCTAGCCGTGTCGGCCTTTTTCACTACATTGAATCTTTTCGATGGACATTTCTTACACCGTGAGAGATGGTTTGACCTCGACAACGGATGATTCGTCGCAAGGTTGTACCAGCGTAAAAGGATGTCAATGCGCCTACACGCCAACATCAGCACCCAGAGCGCACGGCTGCGTGGCGGCGGCTGATCTGGATTGCACACCCGCAAGAACATAGAGCAAGAATATAAATTTTTACGCCGACGGAGAATTTACAGCGCCAGCGGATGAGATCGATGCCCCATAGCTGGGCTCGCCGTGAAGAGGGATATTTGCGAATGTTACGTGACGAAATAGACTAAATTTTTCTAGCATTTTTTGAAAAATCCTGTACCACAAAGAGCCCGTGAAAAGCGATTCTCAGCGCAGCCAAGCGACTATTATGGGCAACTTGTGCTCGAGGATCCCAAAAAAAAAACATACTTTGTACGGGATCAGAATGGTTGAAACTTCCGAACCTCAACGGAAGACGGCAGCGTGGCGCAGTTCGCACTAATGTAATCGTGGTTGAAGATTTGTAGTATTTTTATAATTCCTATTCAAGGGTCTAAATTTGATTTTTCAATGAATTATTGCTAATTATCTTCTTATTGCTCATGTTTAACTGCACCGCCAATATGGGAGATCAATATATTATTGTACGATGGCGTACAATCATACACAATTTCACCGTGCACGTACAGGACGTACACGTACGTACGTTGACGTTGAGAATCCAAATCGTATTTTTATTTCCGTTTACCGTATGTCACAACACTGATAGTGACACCTTTTTTTTTTGTAGAATCATCGCGTTACCGGGTGTACCAGGCTCTGCGCGCGCACAGGGCTGGGTACAAAAACTATATAACTATAGGTAAAAAACCTGTAACCGCATATGTCCTCCCATCAAGTGAGGTAAACCTTATGGAGTCAATCGTAGAAACGCCTTCCCATACCAGGACTGGTGGGGAAAGACCTTTACACAACCGGTCCTTCTCAATGGGATTTCACTTCTGTTACTGTAGAATTTAAATTATGTCATCGGCCCATCGGATTCGTCTGCCGAATCAGGCGGATCACCAGCCTGCGCAGCAATGGAACAACCAAGAAGCCCTTTTGTTTTCTTCTCATGCTTACTTCGTAAACTTTTTTGATCACCTTAAGAAATAAGTTAAGGTTTCTCAATTCTTTGATCGTTAATTTTTGTGGTGCAATCATCTCCTTGAGATGCATGGGATTGGAAAATCCAATTTTTCGCCACACAAACTGGGAGCACGAACACTCATTATAGAGGTGTGTTATTAATTCATTCAGGTCAACACGCCACAAGCATAGCATGCACTTGAAATCTGGGATATGGGGTTTGTTATGAATCGGAACATTGGATCCGAAATTAAAGAGGTGAATGGCCGTAAAATCTTGTCTTGCCAACCATTCAATTTTGTAGAGTTCTTCCCAAAACTTTGCCCATACGTCCTCTCCTCTCGTCTCAGGGCACATCTTGATAAAGATTTGGGGTATTATGGGACTGTTCTTTTCTTGCTTCTTTTTGCTCAATGATTCGAATTCCACCGGCAAAATACTTTGCTGCTCTTCTTCACTAAGAGGATGCGCACTTCTCTCAAAGTACAGCTGAACGTCGCTTCCAGAAAGATATAATATCAGAGAAACTCGAGGTGCCCTCCGCTTACGTGGGACAACTTGCTTCCAAGCTTCGAGGTAGGATCTCTCCATAGGAGAGAACGTCCAATCTAGATGTTTAAAAAACTTGCCTGTCCGTTCGAATAAAAATTCCGTTCAACACAAGCCTTTGGTGCGTACTATCCTGCAGTATTGGTCGTCAGTTAAATTTTTAGCCATATGGTGAACTAAGTTCATTCTTAGCAACCGAACATACCAGCCTTGACCCGGTGAGACCACTTGTGCCAAGACGTCCGCTCTGTGGCCTTTCATTTGCTCTTGCATTTCTGGTACACCGCACCCTCCATTTGTAGGCCTAGCAAGAACCCTTTCCCAACTTATCTTAGGGAAACATTTCTTAATGCACTGATCCATAGCAGTCGCATTCTTTAGAGGCATACATTGAATCAAGTCATAATAAACAAACATAGAGCTGACATACGCCCTTATTACTTGCGCTCTGTCGATCACGTCCAAAGATGTGAAACCAGAGTAGGATTGCAATATGGGGGATTTATTTATATGTTCTTTCCAATTCATTCCTCATAGAGTAATGCCGAGATCCTTGATATCTGCTGTCCTGATATTCTGCTGTGGGAATGGCAAGACACTCTGTTCGAGAGTTTCAAAATCCTCCAGAAACCGTAAAAGGAGAGATTGAGGAGGACTTATCTTACTATTACTGACTTGCCCGTAATTTGTGATAATCTGTGCCACTAGTTCATGGTCTTCAATATCCCTACGATAGACATTAACGTCATCTGCGAAGGAATGGTGATGAATATTCTCTCGATAAATCTGCCCGAGTATTTTGAATCAAAACCTTCGGATGCTTTAAGATTGCAAAGGAAGGGTTCTAAAGCTAAATTAAACGTGAAAGGGCTTAACGGATTTCCTTGTCTGGTCCCACACAACATTGGGAATGAAGTGCTCCAACAATCGTTTAATTGAATCTGCGCAGTTTGAGTCGACATCATCAGATTGAGAAGACCAATAATCGCTGTGACAAAGCCGAGCTTTCTGAGCACAGTGAGCATGTAGAAGTGAGAAACTCGATCAAACGCTTTCATGAAATCTGCCATTAAGATGGCCTGGAATTCAGACTCGCCGCGGCGTTTTTTCATCATTTTAATCATTGTGAATACCTCCATTGTATTTTGGCTTATTTGCCGACCCTTCATAAACCCTATCTGGCCTGGATCAATAAGTTTGTCTTCTGTAACCGTGCGCATTTTGCTTTGGCAATAACCTTTAACAGGGTGTTGCTAAGCAGAATGGGGCGTAGATCCTTGATATCGTGAGAATCTTCAAAATTTGATTTAGGTAGTAAGGTGATGAGAACCTTCTTAAGGCACAGAGGAATCTCACCTGTTTGCATGATAGTATTGGCTGTTCGTGTCAAAATGGGGCCGATTATCGTCCAGTAGTGATCAAGCACTGCATATTGAGTTCCATATGGGCCTGGGGCCCTGGGGCCCTATTGTAATTCGAATCTTGAAGTGCTTGGAAAAGCGTTTTTTTGTGAAAAGTGAATCGAGCATCTGTCTTTTTTCTAAAGTGATCAATT
Source organism: Metschnikowia chrysomelidarum (assembly GCA_030582795.1). Classification (NCBI taxonomy): domain Eukaryota; kingdom Fungi; phylum Ascomycota; class Pichiomycetes; order Serinales; family Metschnikowiaceae; genus Metschnikowia; species Metschnikowia chrysomelidarum. The sequence goes on from JAJMGZ010000017.1 coordinate 20,407, forward strand.
GCTTGACAGGCTCCATAAAATACTGAATCGTATCGAGATCCATGAAGTCAGGTTGTTCGTACAAATCTTCGTAGAATGCTTTAGCTAGGGTCAACATTGCCGGAGTTGAGGTAGTTTCTGATCCGGTCTTGCCATTAGCAACTTTGGTGAAAACATGCTTTTCTGGTTTAGGGCCGCGAAAGAACATCTTTGTTATGTCTCTCAGATACTTAACTTCCGACTATGTATCTTGGTTCAGTAGAACATAGTCGGCGAACTCCGGTTCGCTTCTCCTGATCGCGTTCATGATTGCCAGGTACTCACGCCCATCTACTTCTATCTTTTGAAGTGCTTCCTTTAGAGAGTAGGCACGGTTGATTGAATGTGTTTTCGTGGCATAAAACGGAGGTAATAATTTTCTCAAAGAGAATTGAAACCTCGGCTTGCCCTGTAATACTTGTTCGGGAGGCAAGATTGCATATTTGATCGAGATCATGTGATGCGAAGAGCTTTAACCTAGTGGTTTGCTGATCGGTAGCCTTTTGTCGCCATCTTTTTGGAGCGTAGAATCGATCTAGTCGTCTGTGTGAAGCAAGTATATAAGTGGCTTTATTCGTCGCATGGTGTGAAATGAACCGTTCCTAGCAAGCCACATCCTCCGTCTTGCTATTTCTGGTTAGATACTGGGCTGCTTGTATTGCTCTCCTCTCGGAAGCCATCGGATTTTCAACAAAATGATTGGATTCACCTCCATAAAAGAAATGAATGGTGTTGTGTGAATCTTTTAACACGCTATGAGAGAATGCCATATCCTCAAGAATTTGTGTTTGGAGGGGTGTATCTGACGTGGGAAGGTAAAAGATTTGAAACAAAATTATTTCGTCTTCCCTCGTTTTAACTCGAACATCTGAAGTGAACGGGGCATGATCTGGAAGCAATTCAAGTTCGTTTGTGCCCATAATTTGAACTCTTTCTTCTTTAGTAAAAATCCCGGTTTGATTTCGTTTCTCGCGAAACCCACATTCTATGGGGAGATGGAGACCAATCTGTTTCGCCAATCCGTTGACGCCGTCGACATTTTGGTGAGGGAGATGGGGGGTTGACCTAAATTCTTGTATAAAAAATATGTCCTAATTGGTGGCGAGTTGTGTAACTCGCGCTAGTAAATCTGTCTTTTGAATATTAAACAAACCTATGGAGAGAAACTCCCACGGTTGATTAACGTTTTCCTGCTTCCGTCTACGGTTTTGAATTCGTATGCGGATTGATGCAGGAACTTTCCTTCGTGTTGTAGACATTATTTTATTTAATAATAATTTCTTGTAAATGAGTTAGCACTCGGTCGCTCATCGTCCCGTCTTGAACTTTCTTCGACCTCCATTTGGGATTCGTCATTAAGTCCGTTGGACTGTGTGGATCCTGGTTGAAAATCAAAGTGGTTAGAATCTTTCTGTGCTCCTGATGGGCTATTATTTTCATCAATATCCTCATCTTCGTCTATGTCGCCCTCGTTGTTTTGGACTCCTTGGGCAAAAAACATGTTACCCACCTGCAGGTCCAGAACTCTTAAGGGAGACATGGGAGTCAGAGGTTGGCGGAGGCTCAAATTGGAGTAGGGGATCACACCAGATGCCTATTGGGGATCTGTATTTCCCCTGAGATTTTCAGGAGAGACACTAGGGTCCGTTGCATCTGGCGCATGTTGAGATGCGATCTGGGATGGTCGCGGGCAATCACCAGCCCGCTTGGCCTTAACTGAATTGAAAGGTGTTTCCACCGAATGTTGTGTCGATTATGGGGGAGGAACTGGGACTGGCTCTTCCTCTTCGGCGTCACTAGAGGCCGCCGCTCTGGCAGCTTCGTCTTTGTCTAATCTTTCCAAAAACCTTTTCTGATATGCTTTATTATTTTCGATGGCCTCCTGGAGGTATCTCATTTCTTGATCACGTGTTCTTGCCGATGGTCTCTTATTTCTGCAGCTTATTTTTGGGTGAGGGCGGCCTTTGTTGCAGTCGCTCTTGAAGTGACAGTGTTTCGCTGGGTGGTTTCTGGGTTGGCAGATCGAGCATCCTCTCGCTTCGCAGTCGCGAAAGGAGTGTTCGGTGGTGTTACACATAGAGCAGTATTTCAAATTGAAAACAACTCTTCTCGTCATGTCAAACGGCTCGTCTAATGGTTCGTATGTTGGGCGGCGGCGAAGGTCATCAACGAGGGCCTTCATCACTATGAGGGACTAATCATGTTGCTTCGTTCGTTTCTTTGCTATCTTAATCTTTTTAACTTCGCGCCTTTCATCGGCTGGATATCTCCATTCATAGCTCTTCAATCTGGTTTCAAATCTGGCCCGTTCCACTTCGTCGAACAGGTCTGGCGCAAGATATAGTTCGAAGTATGCTCTCGTCGCTCCTGCGGTTTTGAATTTCTAGGGGAGCTTCTGCAGTCCCAACTCGATCGATACGCGGGCTTCCTTTATGTCTGACATTTCTGGCGAGTTTGACACCATAAACTTCAAAATTGTGTCCAATGGAGAAAGAAAGTAAGTTTTGTAGTGCTCGAAGGCATCCTGATCTCCTCCCTCTTCACTTGGAAGATACGTAAGCTTAGTCTATACAAGTTTTCCATCGCTGCGGGGTGACTTAGCCAAAGAAAAATGCTCGTTTTCATTTTCAAGTTTCGTGCACTGACAATTCATCTATTTTCTTCTTGATTTCGTGTGCCTCAAATGCAATCTTCTCGTGGAAGTGCAACTTGTTGAGTAACTCTGTGTTGTTTAGCACATTTGCCACATTCGAGAAGTGTACCTTCCTTGAATAACCTTCACTTTTTCAAAACCTTTTAAGGCAATGTATTTGAGAAGGAGATTTCTAAGGCCACCATGGCAGGCTTTGACGGCCTCCACCAATTGCAGCTCTTCTAACGCGCGGAAGTCACTCTCAGTTTCACCTAGTTGGGCTTTATAGTCCCTCTCTACCTTCATGGCTTGCTGCCAAGTCTCATATGCTTTCAAGATGTTCTCTCTTGTAAAACTCAAATTTGCCATAGCTTCAGTCATCAACAGCATCTCCACTGACTCTGGACTCATCTGGAAGTCATTAATCGAAGTGTATTGAACTGATGACCTATTACAGGTGATTTCGTTGAGAAGTGTAAGTAAAATTTCGTTCAGAGCTTCGTTGTGCATGTCATCAAATTGTTTAATTTGGTGATATGCTTGTCTCTTCTCGAGACCATTTCTTCCTTCTTGAGTCAAGAATTCAAGATCTTCAGCGTAATCGGATTCCTCACTCTCTGTCTCGGATTGCATTTGGTCCGATTCGACATTTTCCTCGCTTTCAACCGATATTTTGTTGTTTTTGGTGCTTTTGTTGGTCTTGCGTGAGTGGATGTTCAGATTATCTGCAAGATGAACTTTATCGTTCAACTGCTCAGAGTCGCTCGCTGAGTGACGAGAGTTTGAAGCACTTCTGGGCTCCTCCTAGATCACACTGCGTCCCTAAAAATGATTGAATTTCTTCTTTAGAGTTCACTCTGCTTGGTTTTGTAAAGATTCGGACCAAAGGCCATTGCCGGTGGTCGCATTCATACGTGTTGCCTTCCGCGCGTTGGCAGGTGGGTCAGGGAGTGGTGTGTCTTCGGACGGATCGTTGGTCGTTGATCGCGGATTGGGATCGGGAGGGTTTGTTCGTCCAGCATTGCCGGGCGACAAACCGGTTCCTCCTGGGGTAAATTGATTGTTAGTCATTTTTTCAAGGAACAGCCTGGCCCGAAAGTTGCCGTGGAGATGACCAGAATTTGACTACTTCATCGCGTCTTCTGATCAATTGAAAGTTCTTTTCCGTAATTACAGCGTGCACACGCCCTATGAGAACGCCACAATAATCTTCAAAACTTCTTCTCAATTGTCAAAAGCATTATCATCTGGTAATTAGAGTTTTTCATTATCGAACAAACGAAAGCGTTATTAGTAAACCTTCATTAAAAATCGACATATTCCATATGGTAATTAATCAAATCAAGCCTTTACGTGCTGTCTTTGCTAATGTACGGGAGAGCCCGATTCTCTCGCAAAATTTTATCATGGAAATTTCTCTCACATTCAATGGAGATTATCCAACATGCGACATTTTTACGCACGATTACCTTTTGCCGTCTCGCGCCAAGAATTTGCTTTTAACCGTTGCGCGCCCTCCATCGGCGTTAAGAGCACATTGGCATACATTCCTCAAATGTATTTTTTTGAAAATGAAAGACACATAATTGGACTGTGAAGATTAATGTATCATTCGAAACTCAAGGCCCTTATACACCGCACCAAAATTTTCATACACAAGTAATAGATATCATTGAAGCCGAGCACGCTCAAAGCACTTCTCTCGAAAGGACTTGAATTTGCCAAGCTGCGGGAAAATCCGAGTCCGCGCCGGAGCTTTGAAAGTTGCTGAAAAGACATGAGCCACACTTTTTGCCTTTGCTATTTGTAACCGAAAAAAATACTCAGAATAAGGCAATACAATCCAGATCAAGAGATCTTTCATTCTCTATGCATAAAAACAATCCACTCCTGATTTTGAATTGGTCTGGTGCTTCATCAAGAAACCTGTGTATATAAGGTTTGGATAAACGCCTGCTACCTGGTACCAGCATACTTTATCGATTAGATCGCCTGTGGTCATGTGATATCACAATACGTCAAGGGTGTGGCGCGTCCTCGAGAACTTGCCCATTACCAATCATTTACATTTGTCCTTCTTTGTAAAGCTTTTACGCCACACACATTTTTCTTGGCCTTCAACACGCGTCATATGGGCATCTTCGAATGTTGCATCGGACATAACAGATTCAGGTAATTTCGATTTCTATGAAGGTACAATGCGATCGAGTTAGATTGCCCGTTAGATATTTCTGATGAGATACTTGGCCCCTACCGACCATCCTACATGTATTTCTCAAATAGATAATAGGGTTCATGCACTAGATACACTTAGAATAAGCCACGGAATATGCTCATACCATCAAAAGCATTTCCAAAGAGAATTTGGCTATCAGAATTCAGTCATCGCTTTTTGCATCGAGCAAATGTGGTTGCAAGTCCTTTTCGGAGATTGGATCGGTATAAATCTTGGCACATGCATGGCTAGGTGCGGCTGTGTGGATGACTCGGAGTTAAAGAATCCGTGACTCAAACTTTCAAATTAGCCCTTTTTCTTGTCATCATGATATAAATGTGACTTATTCCTCAATCCAGATTCGTCTTTTATAACAATATCAAGACTTTATCACACGAAATGCCGTTTTTCCTGCATTTGAAAGAACCTTTGAGCAGGCTTAAATGGGGCTTTCTTCCGGTAAGGAGAATTGTTGACGAAGATATCGATCCAAACACCGAGGTAACAGTGGAAGGCTTACAGGATGATAATTATGAAGACGTCGACAAAATGACTCATAGTGGCCCCATCGAGTACCGCGACGAAGCAAACAGACCTTGGTGGAAGTTCTTTGATGAGTACGAGTACAGATCCAACAAGTACGTCAGGAGCAATCATAAGTGGTACAAATGGTTTGACGAGAACGATACGCCAGCAGAGCGCAAATTGATGTGGAAGATCGATATTTTGCTCACGTTCTATTCGCTCATGGCCTACTGGGTCAAATACTTAGACCAGACGAATATCAATAACGCATATGTGGCGGGACTTAAGGAGTCGCTTAATATGAAAGGTAACGATTTGGTCAATACACAGGTGCTTTTTACTGTAGGAAACATCGTGTTCCAGATTCCCTTCATGTATGTGTTAGTGGGTCTTCCATTGAGCTATGTCATGCCCCTCTTAGATATAAGTTGGTCGGTTTTGACGGTGGGCGCCGGGTTTGTCACTAATCTTGGACAGCTCAAAGCAATTCGGTTTTTGATTGGAGCGTTTGAGGCCCCGGCATACTTGGCGTACCAGTTTCTCTTTGGCTCTTTCATCTTCAACCCTGCCATGATTGCAAGAAGATCGATGGTGTATTATTGCGGACAGTATCTCGGGATTTTGACGTCTGGATTGCTTTCCGGTGCAATCGTGCGTGTATGTGACGGTGTGGGAGGCTTGGAAGCATGGAGATGGATTTTCATCATTGACGGAATTATCTCCATTGCCGTTGGTGTGATTGGCTTCTACATGATCCCCGGCACTCCCACAGACTGCTACTCGATCTGGTTTACCGACGACGAGATCAGATTGTTGCGCAAGAAATTGAAGGAAAACCATATTGCCAGCAGAAAACACACCGACTTGTTCAAAAACCTTGTCTCGTGGGATATGTGGAAGCAGATCCTCACCGGATGGGAATTCTACGTCATCGTGATCTACAACTCGTTTGCATGGAACAATAACAACACTGCATCTGGAGCCTACATCTTGTGGCTTAGATCTTTGAACAGATACACTCCCGGTGTGCTCCAGGACTACTCTGCATTGACACCCGGTCTTGGCTTGGTTTGGCTTTTCCTTGTGTGTATGTACGCCGATTTGTTCCAGCTGAGATGGCAGGCGATTATTCTCGGCATGGTGTTTAATATCTTGGGAAACGTTATATTGGCAGTGTGGAATGTCCCCGAGAGGGCCAAATGGTTTGCGTGGTCATTGCAGTATTTCTGCTTCTCGGTAATCCCCGTCATTTATTCGTGGCAAAACGATATTTGCCGACGCGATGCACAAAAGCGAGCGGTGATTCTCGTGGCAATGAACACGTTGGCTCAGACTTCTACTGCGTGGTGGGCTGTGATTGTATGGAGAACCGTCGAAGCTCCTCGTTTCTTGAAGGGTTACTCGTTTGCTGCCACCAATGCTTTTTGTATTTGCATCTGGACAATTTTGGTCTTGTATTTCTATAAGAAGCAAGAAAGGAAGTATTCTAGACAGAACGGTATTGTTCTTTTCAACTCAAAGACTGATCCTGACTCGATTCCCCCAGAAATTTTCGATTCCTCGTCCAGTGTGTCGTACCGAGAGGTGAAAGTTACACTGAAAGGGGACTCCAGTTCAACCGAATAGAATACTTTTATAAGTAGGATTTTTTTTGTAAATCAAGAATAAAGAGATTATAGCTCATCTATGTGACAAAAGATTGTTCCCAATTTTTGCCAGCATCTGCAGCGACTTGACAGTGGTTGAAGTCGAAATGACAGACACATGATTCCTTTGCTCTCTACAGTTTCTCGAGCATGGAGATCATGAAATACCTGTGAGATATATCACAGTGATATCATGATCATGCTCTTTCGACAGAGGCGGATTAGTTAGTCAGTCAAGATGAGGAAAACATATTTCTTATTTAAGCAGATGGAGACCGGTACGGACGGCCTCAATATGCTCGTGGCTGTTATTGAGTCTGTAGAGCTCACATCACACACATCAGGGATCTCAGGGCCAATCTTAGCTTCAAGCAGAAATTCTTGGTGAATCGGAATTGCTGGAGCGAAAATGCTTGGCACTGCGACTTTGGCGAAAACCCGCGGCCTCGAAAATCGCTGTGTTCACAAATAATAAATGCGATGCTTTAAGTTTGATTGCAAAACACAGGCTTTTAAAAGCTGCGATTTGACTTTGATAGATTACCGAAATTCGATGTGAATTCGCCCCAGGAGTACCTGTGACTCATGGTTGCTCGCGGAATCAAATACGAACTTTTCTTGGTATCCGGCAGTGCGGCGCGCTCGGACTGCAAAAAAAAAAACAACTCCGATATCTCCCTAGCTTTGATCTTCAGAATACGCCACAGTTTTTTATCAAGATGGCGTCAGATCAGAGAAAATGACATGATATAATAGCATATTGTGGAATAAAAGACAGATACCCGCCTCCAGTCACTATTCTCTTTTGGCCAGGAATGCGGAATCAGTAGACCTGAGCTTAGGAGTTTCAGACATACCAAATTGATTATCCAATTTCTCCTCCTTGGATTTTATTTGGTTTATATTTATGTAATTTTCAATCAATGCGTGGACTATGAAGAGTATCAATTTCGGCGGACGGGTCGACTGATAAAAGTCTTGGCGGCCGGGTTCAGCCGCGTAATGCCGAATGCGGGGCGGATCTGCGTTGTGGCCCCAAGCACGTGAGTAAATGCAATTGAGTCACCATCGTTTCATTAGGAGGTATAAATGTCTGGTTCAGTAGCTCCTCGTGGCTACATATTTCACAATCACAATAGACACAATGTCATTTTTGAAAGAGCCTTTGAGCAGGCTTAAATGGGGATTCATTCCGGTGAGAAGAATCGTGGATGAGGATATCGAGCCTCAGGATGAAACCCACGACGAAACTGGCACTGCTTTACAGGATAGCAACTATGAAGATACAGAGAAAACCGATGATGTGGAACTTATAGAATATCGTGACGAAGCCAACCGGTCAAAGTGGAAGTTTTTTGACGAATACGAGTACAGATTGAACAAGTATACTCGTGGTGCACACAAGTGGTATAAATGGTTTGAAGAGAACGATACGCCCGAAGAGCGGAAGTTGATGTGGAAGATAGATATCTTGTTGACGTTTTACTCGCTCATGGCTTACTGGGTCAAGTATTTGGATCAGACGAATTTGAACAACGCGTATGTTGCCGGACTTAAGGAATCGCTCAATATGAAGGGTAATGATTTAGTAAACACACAAGTCCTTTTTTCTGTCGGAAACATCGTGTTCCAGCTCCCTTTCATGTACGTGCTCTATGGTCTTCCGCTTAACTACGTCTTGCCGACATTGGACATTTGCTGGTCTGTGTTAACTGTTGGTGCAGGCTATGTCACCAATCTCCAGCAACTCAAAGCAATCAGATTTTTGATCGGTACTTTTGAGGCACCTGCATACTTGGCGTACCAGTACCTTTTTGGCACTTTTATTTTCAACCCGGCTATGATCGCCAGAAGATCCATGGTGTACTACTTTGGCCAGTACCTTGGAGTTTTGACCTCTGGTTTGCTTTCTGGTGCGATTGTGCGTGCATGCGATGGTGTCGGTGGACTTGAGGCCTGGAGATGGATCTTCATCATCGACGGAATCATTTCGATCGCTGTCGGAGTCATCGGCTTTTACATGCTTCCCGGAACTCCTACCGACTGTTATTCTATTTGGTTAACTGACGACGAGATCAGATTGTTGCGTAAAAAATTGAAGCAGAATCATACTGCCGGTAGACCACAAACCGACTTGTTCAAGTCGCTTTTCTCGAAGAAGACCTGGAAACTGATTCTCTCGTCGTGGGAGTTTTACGTGTTGGCGATCTGGAACATGCTTTGTTGGAACAATAGTAACGGTGCTTCAGGTGCGTACATTTTGTGGCTCAAATCGTTGAAGAGATTCGACGCGGGCAAGCTTCAGGACTTATCTGCCATGACTCCCGGTCTTGGTTTGCTCTGGCTCTTTGTCGTTTGTATGTACGCCGATATGTTCCAACTGCGGTGGTCGGCGATTTGGATTTCGCAGGCTTTCAACATTACAGGTAATGTGATTTTGGCAGTATGGAAAGTGCCCGAAGGCGCCAAATGGTTTGCCTGGTGCCTACAATACTTCGGCTGGGCAATGGCTCCGGTGTTATACTCGTGGCAAAACGATATCTGTAGACGTGACGCACAAAAGAGAGCAGTCGTGCTTGTGGCGATGAATCTGTTGGCATCTGCATCCACAGCATGGATGTCGGTAATTGTTTGGAGAACTGTGGAAGCGCCTCGTTTCCTCAAGGGTTATTCTTTCACCGCGACCAGTGCCTTCTGCTTGTGCATCTGGACGCTTTTGGTGTTGTACTTCTACAAAAGACAGGAGCGCAAGTATGCGAAGCAAAATGGAATTGTCATCTACAATTCAAAAACAGATCCTGATTCGGTCCCAGAAGAAGTTTCCGATTCTGTGTCAGCAGTATCGGAGCAGGAGGAGAAGGTGGGCCTGAAGAAAAGCGCCGACACCTCCTAGGTATGAAGTGAGCATTTGAATGAAACACGAGACAACTTAACGATAATTTAGACAGTAATAAAGTAACTCAAAACCGATCATAGGCTTTGAAAATACCGGAAAAGACTAGAATTATGAAAGTACTTGTCATAATACCTCATTGAACGAAGATAAGATCCCTGACCTCTAGGGAGGCTAAGACATTCGAAAGACGCTTTTCCGGCACACCAAGAGTTGAAAAGTTCCTAATCGTCTGATCGGTCAGATAGAAAGACTTTTCGTGAATCATGTTGAACACGGAAGTCAATTGATTTGAGTGAGAGCTATGAACAATCCGCGGAGGGGTGTTCTGCTAAAATCGAAGCAACTCAAATTGAATTCGGCGCGTTCAAATCGAGATATCTCTTACAATCTATGAAGAATACGCCACAGAGTCAGATGCATTCAATCTTGAATCAATGTTTTCCGTAAGCGGTAACCAGGTGATACATGATTTTAGTAGCCGCACTAGCCCTTTCAGACCATCTCATCGTGCGACCAACGAAACCGCATAACCACTATGGTCAGCATTGCGACACAGAGATGGCGCGGCTGAACTACGCAGGTCGCAAGTGAAACATATCACCTGAATTGTGAATACCGTATCTTCAGAATAAAGAAATTTGTCTGCGGATTCCACTTTTCTAGATCGTTTGATGACAAATGGCTAGTGAAGCAAGTCACAATGTGAGGGGAGAGACGATCACGCAGTATGTAGACACTTGATGTCAACTTGCAAATTTAGTTACTTTACATGTCGAGGTTATGGAAAAACCTTGGGCCTGCATTTGCTGGTATATGCGCCTCGCCGGTGCCTGCGTGAAGACCGAGGTAAATGTTTACTCTTGTTGTGTACCTGGCAGCTACTCGAGATTTTCTCGAAAAAGTGGACCGAGTTCTTCTTGTATATCGCAAAATGGATTCGTTTTGCAGTTCCTGTGGATGTCGATGAGCTCGTGCCCACACCCAAGTGATCTTGTTGACGCGTGCATGTAGTTATCACTTCGTTGACCGCGCCTTCCCCAGAGATTTTCATACGGGTTTACTTACTGCATAACCACGATGGTTGCAAATTAGGCCCATATGGAAAGGAGTTATGTAACTTTTGAACTCAAACGGCGATCTTCTAATTTTTGCGCGCAATCTTCCCGCTCATAACCTCTCAGGTCAGATTTAGAACCGCTGTGCAGGGGATCAGCTTGAATTTTTACCCGACGCTTGCATATCAACCAGTTATGTTGATACAAATTTCCCCTGATCGTGTATAGCAAATCTCTTGGCATTTGGGCGGCACCGTATATGTCAGAAATCGAGGCCAAGTTGCATTGAATATGAGTCCATTAGAACTGTGCTGATTATTCAGCAATGATTCCGAAAGCCGTATAAGAGTCCGACTTTGCCCTTCATGGTCTGTCGATTTTATCATCATCAAGAAATTCACGAAGACAAAAAGACGATGTCGTTTTTGAAGGAACCTCTTAGCAGGCTCAAGTGGGGATTCATACCCGTCAGAAGGATTGTGGACGAGGATGTCGAGCCGCGTCACAAAGACTCAGAGGATATGAGTGAGGATTCTGGAGCATCTTTGCAGGATAGTAACTATGAGGATATGGATAAGTCGACAAATGATGAGCTCTTGGAATATCGGGACGAAGCTGACAGACCTTGGTGGAAGTTTTTTGATGAGTACGAGTACAGGTTGAATAAACATACGCGTAGTACTCACAAATGGTACAAGTGGTTTGATGAGAACGATACTCCAGCCGAGCGGAAGTTGATGTGGAAGATTGACATTTTGTTGACGCTCTATTCTCTCGTGGCGTACTGGGTCAAGTACTTGGACCAAACCAACTTGAATAATGCCTACGTCGCGGGCCTTAAGGAGTCACTTAACATGAAAGGAAATGATTTGGTCAACACGCAGGTGCTTTTCTCGGTGGGTAACATTGTCTTCCAGCTTCCAATGGCCTATGCATTATACGGCCTTCCTCTCAACTATGTTTTGCCTACGTTGGATATCTGTTGGTCGTTATTGACCATCGGCGCAGGGTATGTCAACAATCTTCAACAGCTTAAAGCACTCCGATTCTTAATTGCTATGTTCGAAGCGCCCACATACTTGTCTTACCAATATCTCTTCGGTACTTTTATTTCGAACCCTGCAATGATTGCCAGAAGATCAATGGTATTTTACTTCGGACAATACCTCGGTATCTTGACCTCTGGTTTGCTTTCAGGCGCGATTGTGCGTGCATGCAATGGAGTCGGTGGACTCGAGGCCTGGAGATGGATTTTTATCATCGATGGAATTATATCCATTGCTGTCGGAGTTATCGGCTTTTACATGCTTCCTGGAACTCCTACTGACTGCTACTCGATCTGGTTAACCGACGATGAGATCAGATTGTTGCGTAAGAAATTGAAGCAGAACCACGTTGCCGGAAGACCACACGGCGACTTGTTCAAATCGCTTTTTTCCAAGGAAATGTGGTGGCTGATTGTCACGTCGTGGGAATTCTACGTCTTGGCGGTCTGGAACACCGTGTTCTGGAACAACAGTAACGGATCCTCGGGCTCTTACATCTTGTGGCTCAAGTCCTTGAATAGGTTTAATGCTGGTAAATTGCAGGACTTATCTGCGATTACTGCAGGACTCGGTATGTTCTGGATTTTTCTCGTATGCATGTGGGCAGACATGTTCCAGCTGAGATGGTCGGCGATCTTGTTCTCACAGGTTTTCAATATGATGGGTAATCTCATTTTGGCGGTATGGAATGTGCCCGAGCGTGCCAAATGGTTTGCTTGGTGTTTGCAACATTTTGGCTGGTCCATGGCCCCCGTTTTATACTCGTGGCAAAGTGACATTTGCCGTCGTGACGGACAAAAGAGAGCGGTGGTCCTCGTGGTGATGAACCTGTTTGCTTCGGCATCCACGGCCTGGATGTCTGTGATTGTGTGGAAAACAGTCGAGGCGCCGCGTTACCTTAAGGGTTACTCGTTTGCCAGTGCGTGTGCTCTCAGCTTGTCTGTTTGGACAATGTTGGTGTTGTATCTTTACAAAAAGCAAGAGCGGAAATATGCGAGACAAAACGGAATTGTTCTCTACAATTCTAAGACGGACCCGGACTCGGTGCCTGATTTCCAGAACGGCGCTTCGGACTCCGATGAGAAGGAGCAAAGCGTGGAATTGTCGACCGAGAAGAAACAAAGCGTGGAGGTGTCAACCGAGAAGAAGAATGGTTGAAAAAGATGTAGTTAGATATTTTATTTCCCCACATACAGGTTTATTGTTAATTTGATAGATATTATAGTGACTGAACCTTGCAGGCTTTCCTACTCTAAATCAAGTAAATCTGGCTTGAGTGTCTCTCTTATATTATTGTTCTTCATTTCATTGTTCATACCGAAACAAGAAGAATTCGGTTATGAAGGCTCACGCGTTAGTCCCGTTTTTGCATCCTTTTCCCAATACACCCGTGCACCACACTCTTGAAACAGGACGCGCTCGGTCAGTTTCTCAAGTAATCGAAAAACTAAAACTCCACAAAACTCATTCGAAACCACAGAATCGCGCGTTCTCTTGAAAAATGGCCAAGGATTCTTATCTTAAGCGCGTACTTGGCGCTGAAAGATATGCGGCGGTAAAAGCCGCCAAAATTCTTATGGTCGGCGCCGGCGGCATCGGCTGCGAGCTTCTCAAGGATTTGCTCTTATCGGGATTTGGCGAGATCCATATCGTAGATTTGGACACCATCACGCTCTCCAATTTGAACCGACAGTTCTTGTTTCGCAAAAAAGATATCGATAAGCTGAAGTCTCTCACGGTAGTAAAAGCAGTAGAATCTTTCAATTATTATGGCGCCAAGCTCGTGCCTCACCATGGAAACGTAATGGATACAACGCTCTTCCCCACGGAATGGTGGCGTCAATTCGACTATATTTTCAACGCATTGGACAACGCCGAGGCACGCCAGTATGTGAATCGCATGGCGCTCTTCTTGAACAAGCCGCTCATGGAGTCTGGTACTACGGGATACGATGGCCAGATCCAGCCGATTTTTCCCTTCGCCACCGAATGTTTCGAGTGCCAGAAAAAAGATGCCCCCGTGACATATCCTGTATGCACGATCCGGTCCACGCCTTCCCAGCCAGTCCACTGTATCGTGTGGGCGAAGGAGTTCTTGTTCACGCAGCTTTTTGGCGCCACTACCGAAAACGACGTTGGCGCGGCTGACCTTCAGAAGGAGACTGACGATCCAGAGGAAATCAAGCGGATCTTGCTGGAGGCAAACGAACTTTCAGGCTTGAGAAATCAGATCGATAACGTGGACTTCCCCGCGAAACTAGTACAGAAGATTTTTTACGACGATGTGCATAAGGCATTGTTGCTTGAGAGTCTCTGGAAAACGCGCCAGAAACCGGATCCTTTGTCTTTTGAGAAAACATACAGACCGGAGTTGGAGAAGTTGTTGGCAGCCCAAGAAAACGAGGCCATTCTCTTGAAAGAAACCGAGGTATTGTCCGTTATCGAAACATTATACGTTCTCTTCCAGGCGACAAATAAAATTCAGCGCCGAATCCTGAAGGGCGAGCACGAGATCTCGTTCGATAAAGACGACGAAGACACTTTGGACTTCGTTGCTGCGGCGGCCAATCTTCGCTCGCACGTGTTCCACATTGAGCCCAAATCAAAGTTCGACATCAAGCAAATTGCTGGCAACATCATTCCTGCCATTGCTACCACAAACGCGATCATTTCCGGGCTTTCCAACATCGCGTCGTTGATGTACTGGGGCAAAGACTTTAGCCCACTCAATGCACAGGTTACTTACTTGAGAAATACCCAAAACAAGCGCGCAACCCTGGCTCTCGTAGAGCCTCCTAATCCAAAATGCGCCAGCTGCGGGATCGTCAGCAAGGGAATTGTTTCCATTCCGCAGACAGATTTCGGCACTTCGCTTGAAAAGTTTTTGGAATTGCTCAAAGCGAAATACAACTACTCTGATGATGTTTCTGTCATTGTAGGCAAAAACAAGTTGGTATACGATGTTGATTTCGACGATAATCTCGGCCGCAGTCTCTCGGATTTGGGAGTACATAAACACGAGACGCTTTTGATCCAAGACGACGCGGACGAATTCGAAAACTTGGAGCTTTTGGTGATCGAAGCAGATAGTCAGAGTGGAAATGACGGCATCTCGTTCCCGGACATCAAACTCCGTGCGAAAACTAATATCATGGAGCAAGCTTCCGCCAATGAAGAGGAACCTCGGAACACCGAGGTTACCGAAGCTTCTGGCGATGCCATCCTCATAGAAGATGAACAAGTCGAAGAAGGGCCTCCAAGCAAGAAAAGAAAAGTTGACGAATCTGTCATTGAACTTTAATGAGGCTATAAACGAAGCAGCGCCATATGCAGTACTTCATGAAAATTGCGTGGGAAATGACTCGACAAGATTCCGCTCTCGAAAGAAATTGAGCGAAACCATCTCTGATTGCCTACATTTGACTCTTCAATATGTTTCAATCACAATGCAATAATCTGACGTGTGTGACGGATGAATCAATGGCGGTTTCAGACGGGTTAGGCCTGCATGTGCTTCTATGTAAAACCCGTGCACCACGATCGTCAGATGTCAATCGGTGCGACCGGCACCGAAAGTGGTAGATCAACTCGCTTCCAATCCCCCATTTATCCTATAACTCACGTCAAATCTATACAATTGAACATGTCTTGGAACGCATACACCGACAGTCTCATCGCTACTGGAAAAATTAATAAGGCTGCGATCTACTCTGCCGCTGGCGACTCCCTTTGGGCCGAGTCCGGTGGATTCCAGATCGCTCCCCAGGAGGTCTCCAACATTGCCGGTGGCTACGCTGACCCTTCCAACTTACAATCGCACGGTTTGCATCTCGAAGGCAAGAAGTACTTCTTGTTGAAAGCTGATGAGCGCTCGATCTACGGTAAGCAGGATGACCAGGGTATCATTGCCGTCAAAACCAAGCAGGCAATTGTGCTTGCGCACTACCCATCAGGTGTCCAGGCACAGGAGGCCACTGCAGTTGTAGAGAAATTGGCTGATTACTTGATTTCGGTGGGATACTAGGCGACGCATAAGTGATGAACGACGAAAGCCTTATGAAGTAAATGTCATATAGGAACACAATAAAGGAATGATTTAAGCATTTGCTATTGAAGAATATACGGGAAATTTTTAGACTGAACATGATACAAGGCTTGCGAAGTGATTGAATCATTTCAACATCGATCAATATAAAGTTGCATAATTTTGCGCGAGATTGTTTTTCCTGCCCACGATCCGAGATAGGAAGTATTGCTCTATTGTATTAATAGACAAGTAAAGACTAATGCACTCTCTTAAGCTGATTGTTCTTACGAAATTTTGAATATCCTGAGTCAGTCGGCAAGCCTTACAATTGCTGTAATGCCGAGGAATTACGTAGAATACAATGCGATTTTTGAATGGCGCAGCATGAACAGCAAAGACAATTATCGGTACAACTAGAGATCAAAAGTCAAGAAAAAAATCTTTTTTAATCAAATGAGTAATGTTTTCAGACGTTGTCGTCCATTGCTGAACGTAGGGGGATCCGACTTGGGAATAAATCAGCATTAATTCAGGTGCACGACTGTTTTGCATGACGTGATCGCTCACATGACTCATGAAAGTTAAAGAACTAAGTACAAGATTCGGGATGATGGAATCAGGTACTGGGATCTAAAAGCTTCCTCAGTTATAATCAGGGAAGCAGCCTTTAAGAGGGCTGTTATTGTGAAAATTTTTCAGCGCAGACTCTTGGGATTGAGAAATTCACAACCATTCTCCATGGCGACCGATAACCGCTTGGTGTTCATTATCTTTGGTATCAATTGTATGAATAAACTGATTTTTGGAATTTTGTATGAGCCAAGCTCAAATTCGCAACCCCAAAAAACCTATTCCATTCGCTGATCTTTTTTGCCTTTATAATTGTCACAAGGAATTCCGAGCTAAAGCGTTATATTTCGGCGAGCTCAAAGATGCTATTCTTCCATACCTAGGGCGCACCAATCACGTGCTCAATGGAGCGTCATCACTTGTTATTTCTTCAATCTTCTTTGATCTCCTTTGCTCTCAGCCCCCAATGGAGAAAATTTTTCTTAGGTCATTTTCTGTATGAAAATAAAAGTGGCGCCGACAATTTACCAGCAAAATCACATTACTAATGCCGTGCATAAGTGCCATTACTAACGGGGTTGTGAAATACGGAAACCATCCGTTTTGGGAAGCGCTCCGTGTGCGGACCGGTCCAGTTTAGGAAGCTCACCGTGTAGAGATCTAACTTAGCGTCTGAAAAAGTCTGGTTTCAAAAGTTAATCTTGTAAAAACCCTATTTCAATATAAACTCCCTATGATTCTAATAATTTAGCTTTACGAGAAGCACATGACCAGAAAATTTCATGTAATTTACTCCATTTTACCCGTCACACCTGCCTCGCAAATAACCCTTGCTTCCGCCGCGCGGCCTTTTTTTTTTTTTTTTTTTTCTGAAATCATCGGCTTACTT
Organism: Metschnikowia chrysomelidarum; assembly: GCA_030582795.1. NCBI lineage: Eukaryota > Fungi > Ascomycota > Pichiomycetes > Serinales > Metschnikowiaceae > Metschnikowia > Metschnikowia chrysomelidarum. Next base: position 37,926 of record JAJMGZ010000017.1, read on the forward strand.
AGAATTGCTGCCTCTGCAGATGATGAGCGCAATATAAATTGCGGGGAACCGCACTACCAATTGCACCTGAATTATCCAATAATTATCAATCAGAATCAAAAATGGCTATTATCAAATCATTCAAGTGGACACCTGCCAAACTCGAGAACCTCGAAAAACTCAACATCACAATTGTTGGAGGCACCGGTGGTCTTGGTAGAGCGCTCAGTCAAACTTATGCCAAGGCTGGTGCTCAGGTCACGGTGGTGGGCCAAACTTTTAGAGATGCCGAGGTGAAAAACATAAAATTTGTACAGGCGGATCTCAGTTCGATTGCGAAATCTCGCGAGGTGGCGCGCGCTTTGGACGCGTCGAAAATCGATATTCTCTTATTCACTACAGGAATCTTCGCCGGGTCGAAACGAGAGGAGACGCCCGAGAAATTGGAGCGCGATATGGCGGTCAGTTTCTTGAACCGGTTGGCGATTCTCAAGGAAACCGGCTCGAAATTGACGTCCACAAGCGTGTTCAAGACCCCAAGAGTGTTTGTGATGGCGTACCCTGGAAACAACCAATTGGGATCGATCGACGACTTGAATACCGAAAAATCGTACGGTGTCATGAAGGCCCATATGAATACCGTCGCAGGCAATGAGTCCTTGGTTTACGACAGCGTCAGCAAATACCAGCACGTGAACTTCTACGGCTTGAACCCGGGTCTCGTGAAGACCAGTATCAGAAACAATCTTTTCGGCGAGGGCTCTTGGGTTTCTAGTATCGCCGAGACTCTTCTTGGATGGTTTACTCCAACGGCCGAGCAATATGCTCTGACCATTGCGCCATTATTGATTGCGAGCGAATTGGAAGATATCAACGGAGCGATTTTCGACAACAAGGGCCAGAGACTCGAGCCCTCGAAGGGACTTACACCTGAGTATGCGGCGAAATACATTGATGCGGCCGAGGCGGTGCTTAAGAGTAAGGGCTTGTGATTTAAAAATGCTAGTTAGATGATGGAGTATATGATTTAATTTATCAATGTGAAAAGAAATATTACGAAGTCTTAGGTTGAGTAAAAAAGGTTGCAATTTTTGGGTGAAGTGTCTGAACTACATAGTAACTATCGCGTGACGAACCTGACCAGAATAAAAAGAAATTGAAAGTATATTTCATAATCTCGATTTTTCCAATCGATAACTGGGTTCAAATTTTTAGCATGATTATTTCGAATTCTCTACTAAAACTTATTCTTATTTTCACATGTTGAAATCATCTCGTGAAATAAGTCCTCATAATTTTGCAGCCTGTCCTCTAAGGTGAGAACTCGCGCATCAAAATGTTTTTTTTTTTCATTACCTGTAATTTTCACTATTTTTATACTAGCTTGTCAGAATCGAAAAAGTGAAGCAATTCTACTTGCTCAGGACGAAAACATGAGTTCTTCATCATTATTTCTTTAATCAACTTCGCATTCTGTCTCTATTCAAGTGCCCAATTGGAGCGCGCTCGCTCCTGCACAGTCACGTGCCTTTTATGGTGTGAAACCTGGGCGATCTCATTGGCTGATTTTTTCGCACGCTGTCCCGCACTCCCCCCTGCTAAAACCCTCTTAACAAATCATTCCCTTGCCCTAAGCAAGCCAATTATCTATAAACTTCACCGATCTTTAAATCTACATATTCTATATAAGATGTTCAGAGCCACGTCACGTGCTGCATCCACCGGCTTCAAGCGCTTCTACGCATCGGCCTCCCACGAGGCGCCAGCGTCAACACAGACCGAAATCGATGTCACGAAAGTGTTTGGCATTGCTGTTTTGGGCGGCATCTCATTATATTTCTACAGATCATCATCGAGCGAACCGGTGATTGAAACCGCCTACTACAAACAATTGGAGGACCGTGACAGTTTGAGGTCCGAGGGTTATACGAAAAGATACAAGACCTCTTTCATCAAGACTTTCATCAGGGATAAGGGTGGTATTGGTATGAAACATTTGAGAGGACCCGCACAGGCGCCTATTCCACAGACATACATTCGCTTACACTCTCCATATGGTGAGCAGTTTGGCGCTGGTATCAAGACGGACAAGTTGGGTCCTAGAAAGGAGAAGATCAGGTACTTTGCTCCATTGGAGAACTAAGCGAGAATTCGTTAGCCTTGGCTGTATTTTGGCTTTCAAATGGCGCATGCCCGCTATTTGTGGCTTACTATTTATCGCAAACATTACGTGCACGTGACACATCCAACCACGACGAGGAGTTTTCTGACATTCATTCAAGAAATCGCCTCAGTTCAATTTAGAGAAGTCAATCTCTAAAACTTTCAGAAACGGCTTAATGCTGTGTCTGCCCTTGCATTCATCATAGAGGGGCCCCTGGGCCTACTTTTGTTTCACACTTTGTATTCCTAATACACAACATCTTCGGTAGTTTAAATCTTAATTCCGTTCTCGTCTTTGTACAAGAAGACTAGGTGTAGTAGAATAAATTCAAACTGGATTCATATCTGTTTAGAATTTTGCTTCAGGCTTTAACAGAAGCTAAGCAATGTGTTTACGCAGGAGACAATCTGGACTTTGTCCAGACGCACCCTTAAATGTGCTGTATTACCATAAAAAGGAAAGGATGTTATAGTTAGCAAAGGTCACATTCGTCTTCTCAGCCTCATTCACTCTCCTATTAAACATGCTCCTGCGAAACCGAGACTTCCCAATGCCTCGTGAACTCAGTCAGACTTCGGACCAATAACCGTTGTCAAAAGTTGGTGCTTTCATCTCAACTTTTAACTTTTTGTTGAGTGGAAATTTTTGCACGCGAAATCACTCTTCAAATTAAGTCGATCGTGAGATGAGTCGGACCTGGGACATGTTTTGGCTCGAACACCTGACTTCGTAGACTGTTCACTTACGCATAAAAGAGTGGGAACCCTGCTTTTTAAAATCAATCAATGCATCTGATCATTTAAGAACAAAAATTGTATTGTGACGTCCACAGGGAATATTCCGACTCCGACGGCGATTCTGAGTCACCGACCTGCACATCAACTTCTCCGATAACTCTCCGCATTCGATTCGATAAGCATTATCTTCGAACATTTACTTATACTTCTAACCGGAACAATGTCGAAGATTGAATGGAACGTGATAGTTTTTGATAAGCCAGGCACCGACAGATCTGCCGTGCGCCCGAAACACGTGGCGGCGATTCCTGCCACAGTGAACGATGGCACAGTGACCTCGGTGGGCGCCATTTACACTGACGCGTCGAAGACCACATTTGCCGGGTCGACGTTTCACATGATGGCAGAATCGAAGGAGGAAATCCTCGAGTTTTTGAAGAAGGACATTTACTACGAGCTGGGGATCTGGGACTTGGAGTCGGTGATCGCACATCCCGTGGGCATTGCGGCCAGATTAGGAAAGCAGATGCCGGGTGTGACGAAAATGTAATGAAGAGATATTATAAGCATTCATTTATATAAATTTGGATGCAAATGGTGATGGACGTGTTATTTCATGGGGCGGTGCATGAGTTGCAGAAGATTGATGATTGCGAAATATCCGTACGAAATAAATATAAGCAGAGCAATAACAGAAGGTTCCCATGGAGTGAGGATTGAGCTTTGGAGAGCACATTTTTTTTTCATGAAAACAATTTTAGTATCTGAATAAATCAAACCCTGTTTACTCGCAACATTTCCTGCGATCGAAGCTCACCGATTGCTGCAAATCAGTGTGATAAAAAACTGTTGGTATTCTACATAGCCGATCAATTGAGGTCTGAGCATCAGAAAACCAGAAGCTTTTTGAACTGTGAGTCTTAGTGGCTTCTTTGTCTTGAGAAAAGATTGACTACAAAAGCAGCGTATTCTCGCCCAAAAAGGCCAAAAAGTTCAGTAGGAGCGAGGCTCTAAGGTACAAGGAAACGTCTTTGATTTCACTGGAATTTGTATGATTCTCCTTTCGCCATTTCTTGTGCTTACCTTTGTCTCGGAAGACTTCCTGAAAGCTTTCTCTAGGACGTTTCACGAAAGATACTCAATCATATTCTAAGCAGGCACATGCGTGCGTTGAAGTTATCACGTTTACATTTCCCGCCTGAACCTTACAAATGACTTTAAGAAGCAGATCTAATTTTTTTTTTCACAAAAGCAGTAACCACTTCTCTTTTCTTTTTCTTTACCTCAGTAAAACTGTCTTGAAAGAAGAATGGATCTTGCAGATTGACCTTTATTGCACGAGGTGTTATAAACCAACAGAGATTCGACCTTTAACAGAAAGAGCTTGGAGTGCCGAACTCAAACTTGACATCCTCTACGTGAGCTCCCCAAAATTTTAGCTTGAGATCTCGTACGAAGTCCAACTCTTGCGTAGAATATGAGCTGTAACTTCCTCGATAATGAAGAACCACTTCTTCGTTAGCTTGTGAAATTGACCCACGATCGCCGTGAGCTGGAGCATCTCGCCCGTGGCGCTGACCTGTTTTAGGGATGGGTCCTTCGTGTCCAAGTCCACCTGAGCAGGCTCGCGCTCTGTGGTTCCGGCACTTGCAAGCCATGCAAAAGCCAGACATTTATACTCACGCCACGAGATTGGCGACGTGGCCTCGCTACACCACCAAGCAGGCTCCTCCTGCAATTTGTCGTTCATGATTTCGCCGAAGAAGGAGAATCTGAGCGAGCTGAGATACCGTATTATGTACGTCTAAAGTCGTCAAGTCTCAATTGATAATCCAAGTTTACTCCTGAAGAAAAGACTCCGTAGTGATTTATGAAGCTCTCGAGCACCGTTTCCCATGGATTTCTGCTCGCAAAAGCTCGCAAAAACTACACGACTAAAAGCTTGGAAGAAAGGTCATATAACCACCAGCTTTGCCTGCCCCAATGGCTGGATAATTCTGAAGCATCTAGTCACGACCATTACCTTCAGGAAAGAACTTCCAGTCCATGGTGATTACCACGCACTTGATTTAACCCCAATGAACTTCGAAAAAGGATCCAATGGAATCATTTCGCGAGAGCCGACTCCCAAGATATAGGCTCTGGTTTCTCGACCAACGGAGTTCATAGCCTTTGAAACTAAACAACGTGGAATCCACCTGCACGCGACCAATGCTTGCGGATCATATTAAAAAAGCCCAAAGATCCCAAGAACAAAATCACTTTTCTCGATAAACCGTTAGCTAGATTGATGCCAAAGCTGTCGCCAATTTAAAAGCATCTTCATCAATGGACGAACTCTGCAATCATGCCCAAAATAGATGATAGCATTGGTCAAGATATTGAGCTGGCAATTTTCAGAAAAAGCAGTGATTAGCCTCTCACCTTTTATGTTGCTGATCGCCCTTAAATCGGGTAACAAGGACCGTACCTCAAGGATGAAACGTGTCCAGAAAAACAGCACTTTGGGGTCACGTGAACGAAGTGAAGTGAGTGCCTTATTGATCAACAACAAACCCCGACACAATGAAAGCGTATGGCGGCAAATTTGCGAAGAGAGGCGTATTGAAGTGCCGCGAAAGTGACTGGGAGACTAGAAAGTATATCGAAGAAAATCGCCTGACAAGATTTCTGCACGCCTTAACGAATCACGTGATCTACTACCAACCACAATAATTGCATTTTTAGCATTTCAGACCTGCTCTATGTCTCTCGGCAAATCGGCTGACCCTGTAAAAAGTTTTTATGCTAAGGTGAGAACAAGCGGCCTACTTCACATTGCATATCGCTTAAAGGAATAATATCTCGGTTCTGCAAGGCCGGACAACGACGCGCAAGGCCGTGCACGAGAACACGAAGGCGAGATTTCGATAGGCGAACGACAAACTTTGGAATGATAAAATCGAAATTTCATCAACCTGTTAACTCCGGAAGAAATAAACTTCAATTTTTCGAAGTACTTTTCAAAAAGCGCTATTCTTATGATGCGCGATTTAGCTCTAGCCCACCTAAGCCATATGCAAGTCTAAACAGGCTTCAAACCAGATTGCGCTGAGGGAATTTCCGAATGTTTTTCGAAAGACTTCAAAGGCTTAATCGACCCTCAAGCGGGCTCGCTAACCGCCGGTATTTGAGACCTCGAATACATGGGGATGACCATGAGTGACAGTTTGGTACTGTGGCCAAAAGGTTCTCCCATCGTGAGATGTGATGCTTCAGTAACGAAACACACCAATTTGTCTGCTTATTCTTTTGAAGTATAATCCCTGCATCTTTTGGATTGCTCATTACATAACTGAGCCGGACTCATCCTAATGACACCGTGCCACTTCGAGAACAGATCGCCTCAGGGTTAGTCATAGAGTAGTAATGAGCGCTCTTTTGCTTTCTGCGCCCATAACCACAGCAATAAGTTGCGTGCTATGGTAAAGTATAAGCATAGACTAATTGAAAGCGTGGTCGTAGTGGCGGTCAAAACTCTTCGTCCCGGCATGAACTCGAATATGCATGGCAGCACTTGTAGCAGAAAACATTCAATCTTTGGCCACCAATAAGGTTAAAGCAGGCTTAAGAAAATTAAAAAAATGCCTTTGACACTCGATCAACTTTCACCTTGTCAGCAACTGTATATCACAAATTAGCCACTAATATGTTCGTGCATAAAAATCCTTCTGAATAACATTGGTGGTGGTCCAGATTTTCCATATTTTTAGCTAGCAAAACATGATGCTTTTAATTAGCTAATAAGCCTGGCTTTATTTTCGGTTCGATAATATCATTCTTTGCTTGATGAAGTAATTGAAAATTTTTTCCGCAGAAGGCTGGTCTCGTGTTTCGACAGGAGCGGCTGATTAGTAAAGTGAGATTACTAATCCTACTGGGATCTCGACACTACGACATATTGGCCTCCAGAAAAGGAAATGCTCTCCGAGAAGTAATAGAATATAGCCTGGTTATTGCAGCGAACAGTCCAAGCACGACTAATTTTTGTCGGAATTCATTGTTTCATGGCTACCTCTGGGGGTACCATTCGTCGTGCGAGACGGGTCTAAGTAGCATTGGGGGCTGGCAGAAAGCGGAGAGTTCTCAGTACAAAATGAAGTCTGCGGGGGTTTTGGATTGATTGAAAGACAAGTAACTCACATCCCGTGAGGCGGTCCAAGACATTTTCTCTCCAAATGAGCCTCAGATATCGCTGGATATCCATGTCGCGAATAGACCAACATTTGGTATATCTAGTTCACAGGGCACTCACGTTTTCGCATAAAGTTTCGAAAGCATGAAAGAAGTGAATTTGCTAATTTGATCGATCAGAAACTATTTTACGGGTCATCTCACAAGATAAAGCCCAGAGTGGAAAATGGGTATGACGCGCGGCCGGAATTCCGCGCAGCTTACCATCTTATCATTCAATGCTGATTTCCCGATTAATTTAGCGCCAATGATTTAAAGTCCTTATGCTCACTAAATTACGTTGATCTCAATAATGTGGCCAGTTTTTCAAGATCAGTTAACAGCAACTGTCAGTTTTCTATTTATAGAAGACACAAGGTTTCCGCAACGAGCGCCTCCCAACCGCGAAATCTGGCCATTATAGCCTGCACAAGGAGTAACGTCGCATACACCGCATCTCGGTCACGGACCGGATTTATCTTCCGGGGCGCCTCCGAGTCTCAACGTAACCACTTGGCGACAGTTTTTCTTATGTTATTTTTAGAGAAAGTCGTATCTAATTCGCCTGATTCTGTCCTCAGATTGCTATTCTGTACCGGCAACTCCTTAATGTGATGGCCACTTTAAGTACAAGATCCAAGTCAGGGGCAAACATCATCAAGCTCGAGAGTTTGTTGGCAACGCATGATGTCACTCCTTCTACCAGTTTTGCTCGTATCAATCTTGGCCTGCTGATAAGAAACGATGTTGAAAGTATTTGCAAACAATTCCCTCGCGCGTGATGGCTGTGTATTAACAAAAAGAAGAAAAAAAAGGCAGTAACGTGTTTGCTCATTTGTTTTGCTCAGTTATGAACCTCATGAAAGGGTTCGGTTGTTTATTTCTGGACGCGCAAGTGAATTTGCTTTCGGAAAGCGGACTTAGTGCTCGCGACCAGACGACTTTTTGTGCTTAGTGCGAGAATAACGCGTAGCTTTTTTCTAAAGTGAAAGTTTTACTAATGTAGTCATAATAAGCTTCTTCTTTTCTTACATGCTATGAGATCAGCCGCACCTTCTATCAGGCACTTATGCTTGTTTATTAGAATTCGAACTCAATACTTTAAAAGGGTGACGCGATGGCTGGCGGAGAAAACGATGCACCAGCTCCTATAACGAGGCAGCTGCATAGGCGCTCGCGTCCCCCATACAAGATTCTGGCATGTAGTCATGGTGCGCTGCGCTTGTCCCAGATTCGTACAGGCCCCAAGTAAGTCCACCCGCGATTACCCAAAGCAAGCATATTGAGAGCTTGAAATAATTGGTGAGCATGAGACAGTCGAAACTGATGGATCGAGTACTACTTCTTTTTTCTCCAAGCACGTGATGCCCCCGAAACAACATCAGCTGTCGCAAAACAAAAAAAGGACCGGGAAAGCCTGCGACCTATGTCGCATGAGAAAAATAAGATGCGATGGAAATAATCCGTGCTCTAGGTGTGAAAATGACAGAAAATTATGCGTGTTTACCAAATCACCAAGGGTGAAGGAAACACATCCATGCGGATACGTGGAAATGCTAGAGACACGAAACGACTTACTCACGAAATCTCTCATCAAAATAGTTACTTTGGCAGAGCCGCATTTGCCCATTTTACAGTTCATCAGAAACCGGAGTTCCGAACAGGGCGCGTCTTCTTCAAACGACAACAACCATTCGCTGGCAGAATGGTCAGGACTTCTTAATAAGATTGTTTCATGTCTTACTTCAGATCACAATATTTCTAAAGATGAACTGGACCCATTTGTGGTCCTCGATCCAAACAAGAAACCACCACCGAAGAACAAACTTCTCGCCACCGCCAGGGCCGAGTTGAAACTCCAGAGCAAGACCCCTCTCGATAAAATTATCATCCATCCAACAATTAATCCATCGCAAAACATAAAAAATGCTCATCTTCTGTCAACCATGTTCATGTGCGGGGCACAATTAACGAACGTTCCGCCTCAAATTTCCCAAACGAACCCTAATGACAATTATTTTGGGTCAATTGACGGCACAGACCTAAGAAACACGTCGAGCGAGAATTTGACTTCGTTTCAAAGAGAGTTTACGGACTATACACACGGCCCAACCAAACCCACCAGGCGAGTGAGAAAAAACCTGCTCCAGCCCAGCCCTACCTTTCTGTCAATCAATCCAAATTACTCCACACATTATGACAGTCTCGATACGACCGCACACTTTTTACCAGGGCAATTCTCGGAATCAAATAGTCGTGAGTTCGAGGTCGAGAGAGATATGGCTCTGCACATGCAAAATTCCTATATCGAGTCCGAAACCTCAAACGCACCTAAGTTGGAGTTCCCGTCGGGGATCAGACAAGAGCGAGGATCCATGTTGTTATTCGATGACTTCGGCTCTCCGGAGCCGGATTCCTTTCTTTCAAAAGTAGATCAGTACGGTAATATTACAGGGCCTTCACAAGGCAGTGTCTTCACGAGCTAGTTTACTCTTCTGGCTAAGTGTCGTGACAAATGCATCGAGGGGACACTTCAATAGCCTCATATATAGGAGTTCGAGCAGACTTTTTTAAGACAGTACATGTAGGCAGTTTAAACTACAGGTTTTATGGAAAATTCAACAATACATCATCCCGACCAGAAGCAGTGAAAGCTGGTTTCGATACGAAGAAAATCAAGTGGAATCCCTTAATTTCTTACTTAGAGGCATAAAATACCAGCGATTCTCTCTAGATTCAAAAATTTTGGCCGTGAATTCCCATAAGCTTTAGCAATTGCAGAATTAGCACATTGGTCAAATCCGACATCTGCCGCGAAGTCCACTAGTCGTGGAATTGAGAGATTTTTCTTTTTCATGCATATATTTTTCCACGTCATCCGATAATAGCTTACATGTGCCATTAACATTCGATTCCATAGTTTGATATTTCAATAAAGTCGGCCTTGGCCTACTGTCACTATAAAACGCAACATCACTTCTTCCAGGGGGTTTGAGTTAGCGGCGGCAGAAAAGCATCTACACCATCCAAACCCAAATTTAACTTCTTCCGTTGCCTTTTCAATGCTCCCGGGTTCCTGTGGCTCGCCTCTTCTCGAACTCTCCATGTCCCCATCACTTTCTTGGTAAGCCGTTTTCGGCCAAAGTGATTGAAAGAGATAATCTCAAAAGAAGAGCAGAATCTATCATTCCAATACGATGAAAACAGAATTTTCTACAAAGCATTTCCCAAATCTAGCAATTGCGGTTGAATCAGGCCTTTCATTGGCGAAAATCAGTGCCATTCTACATGCCTTTTCAGGTCGAGTTTTTTCAGTGTGTCTCTTGAGATCGAAAAGAATCATCTCTACTCGACATTAACTCGATAGATTGAATTATTCCAGATTTTCATTCCAAAAAAGAGAAAAGAAACGACTGCCCATCTTGGCCGATACGTGAATGTCTGAACTTCATGGGCCTCCCGGGAACGCTTCTCGAAAGCCCTCAAAATTCTAAAATATCACGAAGAATGGGCCCAAAAGAACATCAAACAAGAGAACTTTACAGAAACAATAAAACTCGAGGGCTTCACCAAGATCTTCTCCATCCTGGATTTAGTCCAGAAATCTTGCTCATGTTTCGGCCAAGCCTGAAACGCAACTGATCGTAGGCCGATCATCGAAAGTCTGGAATCCTCAATTCACTTTTCTACATCCATCTGCGTGATTTTCCTAGAATGAATAACTGAAAGCAATCTTTATTAAAGCAATCTAGATGCCAAGTTCCGAGCTTTTCCTCCTCGCCTCATTCCAAATTATTCACTCTCTACTTTGAAAAGGGATTTGAAGAAAAGGTCGTTTAATTGATCAAAATGCAATTGGTACCATTAATAATTCTTTTTGGGTCTGTGCTTGCAGAACCCTCTATTGGACTCGGAAATTTGTTTGTTTCAAGAAATGATAATGAGCTGACTAAGCAATGGTTGATTGTGGACAGGAACAGACTAGTAGTAAGTGACCACCTCTCAACCTTTGACTATGATCCGAAAGGCTTCATGGAGTGGTTCCACCAAAAGTTATACTTGTTTGTTGATAATGAAGGAAAAGTCTCATTGATTAAAGAAAAAAGCCCCGGCTTTTCGTTGAGTGCTCTTGAAGCTACCTCCAAATTCGAGCACGTGGTGTCTTACCAAGACAGCAAGATTTTTCAGCTTTGTGACGATGGTCTGATAGCCTTCGAGAGTCAGTGCGAGGGAGCGAAAGATGTCTCGCTTGTTTTTGAAGAGTTATTCCACAAACGAGTTTGAGTATCCTGTTATAGTTTTGTTTTGGTTTCTAATTCTCTCTGACTAAAAAAAGATATAATCACATAAATAAATCGCCGTCATTAAATGCGGTATCTCTTAAACTTACTTCTGAGCTTCAAAGAAGACATTCTCTGAGGATTCTCATCTGTACCTTCAAACTACAAGTAAACATTTTTGCGAAGAAGAGATAGCGCGGCTTCAATTCGTAGCCATCGAAAGGAACATGTACGCTATATGCTGCCTTCTTGTCGATGGAAGTTTAAGAATTCTATGGGAAATCACGTAGGCACTCGGAAGACCACATAGGCCAGTAAAATGGTTTTCAGGGGAGGTACATAGGTTTGAATGTCTTGATGATGTTGTTGCGAGTATTGATGCGCGCAAACCAAAACTTTATTTACATCAAATCGATTGGAGATTCCCTAACGCATACAGTTCCTCGAAAACAATATCTAAAGCGAATCTAACCATAAGAATTACTTTCGCTTAGATAAAAAAACTGAATTTGAGAAATCTCCTTTGGTTTCTACAATGGTCTGATCAATTGTCGATGATCAAACTTTCAAGAGAATGTTTGCATAAAAATATTCTTGACCAAGATATAAAAGCCGCTGCAACGCTTAAAATGATTTGAGACTTCATACAAAGCTACACCACTGAAGTTCGTCTGAATCCAGTCTAGGTACCTTCAAGTCAAAACTTTTACTGGCCTCGCGCGTCAATCTTGAGAATCCAAAGTTATTGGATTGGATGACCCTCCGGGAGCATCTTCGTCGCGGCTGGCTCTCTTTTCCCTCTGAATTTTCGAATCCGATTTCGGTCTCTGTCTGACCACACTATCGATTCGTTCACTGATAGTTGTCGTAGATGAGCCAAAAACAAATTGTTTGAGTGGGTGCTTATCCTTAGGAGGTTTCTTTTTTTGTGGCACTTTTGATTTATCATCCGAAAGCTTTCTTTTGTTTGGTTTTACTAACCGCTCTCGTGCATCGACTAAATACTCCGGACAAAAGTATTGAAGAATTGCACACGGAATGGCCAACTTAACGAATGTGTTAGTCGATGCGGCTCCGTTACTGTTATCATTCCCTTCCGTCGGTCCATACTTTAATGCACTCTCGGGCCCGTCTTCTGAAGAGGACGCCCCTTCTGAGAGAGATGTCTCCTCTGCAGGTGGTTTCTCTTCCATATGAGATAAATCTTCAGAAGAAGACATTTCTTCCAAATCGCTGTTAGCTGTTGAAGAGTTTTCACTGTCTGAAAGGCTCTCCTCTTGCGGAAAGTAGTCTCCTAAACTCTCGTTCCATAATGAGGTTTCCTCCTCTTTCAAATCGTCACTTCCTAGCAGAACCTTAAGTTCTGCCTCTAATGTATTCACAAGCTCAGTCTTATCGATGTTAATGCGCAACCACTCAAGACCATCTTTTTCTTCGGTGAGCTTGTATAAAGTGAAATATTTCCAGAGATCGCGGAAAGTGGAAGTCAAAAGTTTAAGAATGAAACTCTCGGGGCGTTTACGTGAAACGCAAATCTTTTCATCGTCGGCACTCTTTCCTTTATGGCTAAGATAATTGCCATTAAATTCGAAACGGTTTTGACTTACGAACGGAGAAAAGTAGAGCATTGCATGGTAATCCTCAATCCTGATGTCTCTTTTTAATTTGAAATCTCGATCAAAGAGTTCCTTCGCGCACCCTCTTATGAGATCATTGAGTTTACAGAGAAACTTCTCCAAGTTTTGTGCACGCTCAGTGAATGGTTTTGCCTCGTATTCTTCAACTGTATCTCTGACCTTCACGGTCACAAAAACATCACGCAACTCTCTCGCCAAGCAGGTTTCAGGTGTGAATTGATTTACCTTTTCCTCCAGAGCATCCGATTCCTCATTGATGTTTTCAGAACCGCATAGTGCTAGCTTCCAGGCCCTCACTTCTCCAATATTTTCGCAGCCGGAAGAATAATCACCTCCTCTGAGGAGAGCGTACAAAATGAATTCTTCCTGTGAAATGCTTGATTGTTCAGTCCGTGCTGCAGAAAACTGCGTCACATAGTAGTGTTTGTTGTCATATCTTAGCTTCGATCTTTTATTCGAATCACTCTTTGGCTCAGCTTCACTACCGTTGTTTGTACGAGGCTGAACGTTATTTTCGTCGTTCGTTTTAGCGTGCCTTTGATCTTCACCAGACTCTAATTTTGCACTGGCTCCTCCCGGTTTTGTTTCCAATTCAGTTTTCACATTCTCTGAGGGAAAACGACTATAGAGCATGAACGCTTCAGGGGCACCAAAAACGAAGATATCCGAATCGTCAGTAATGATTTGGTCCACATCTTTTCTTTTCATCATATAAGCACACTCTGCCTCTGCTTCGCCAGGTGCTTGCCGCCACTGTATACCGTACTCGTCAAGTTTAGCTTTTAAAGCTCCTATGAAAGAAAAGTTCTCTGCATAATTGTCTGGGTCTGTGCTTAGAAATGCTTTACGCTCTTCATCGTAAGATTCGCTTCCTTGTATACGTACGACCACTGTCCCGTGTCGTAATTTTCGAGGCTTGAAGCGCCCATCGAATACTACGACCACTTGCGCACCCACAAGCTTCAAGTGGTGAATTTTGCACATGAAGTGGTCCAAGGAAAACTCCCCTTGGATAGGAACTCCTTTGCTGTCCCGCGCTGGAGATCGGTATAATAATGCGTAAGCGTCAACGGCAATCTTCATTGGCCGTTTGAACATCTCAACGAATTTTGCACTATGATACATGAGGGTCTGTCGAGTAGCTGCTTCAGCCCTTTCTGTTATGCCATCTACACCCATATTAGCAGCTCAAGTTCTCACTTAGTGATGTACACCGCAAATTCTGAAAGGTCCTTCTGAAGCTTATTAGCGAAATCGATATGTGATCTCCGGATAATATTTATTATTCGAGAACTTGAAGGGAAACTTGTGGTGATGTCTTGGATCAAGAAGCAGAATGTGGCGACTGGGTTGAGCAAGGAGGGGGGTGTTTCCGAGATCGTGGGATGGTGAGGCTGACGTGAGGCTGGCTGCAGCAAGTCCGAACGATTCTTTTGGCCGTTATGGTTATGTTTGAAAATTTAGATAAGAAGCTGGGGTTTTGTTTTGCACAAGCAAGTAAAAGTGGGAAAAAGGGGAAAAGAAAGAAGGTCAAGCTAGCGCGGTTAGAGTAAAAAGAGTCGCCTTTTATAGTCGTAAATTCAACTGAAACGAGAGCAGCACGACCTTTACAGCTGCTTCCACGCGCTTTTTAAAACTTAAACGCTAAATTGACTTATTGGGAGCAAATTTCCCCTCCTTTTATGCGTTTTTAGGCCTTGATTCAGAATGATTTCTTTTTCTTTCGAATTTGGACTCGCCAAAAGCTATTGTTTCGATAGAATGCTATTTTTGGAAATGCGATCAGTAAACAAAGGCTTATTCCAAGGGTCCCTGACGCGGCTGAAAGGAGGTGTCATTTAACGGCTGTGCGCACGGTCGTCATGCAAGTGCCCAGATTTGTAATGAGAGATCGGCCCCTCTGCAGTTATAAAAGTACCACATTTTGTATCTGTCTCTTCTATAATATCCACTTTTAAGGTCAAGATCAAAATCATCCCAATTTTTTTTATCTTTGAAATTGACCGCGGTGTAAAAGTTCTGATTCAAAATCTTAACATGCGCGTGGTTCTCTCACCCAAAGTGCGTACCCGCCAGTGCTGCAAATTGCTCATAAGGTGCAAGTCAGACCGCTCCACGACCCAATCTTTCGACAAAAAAATCTCAAAATTCAAAAAGCCATCCATTTATTGAGAAGAGCCACAAAGCCCCTCGTTTTCTTTTTAGAAGATAAGTAGTTCGCACAGACCATACCGAGCAGCCAAGAAAATTGTCATGCGGGAGGTGACGAGTGTACAGTCCAAACGGCCAAGCCGTTGTTCCAGGCGCCAAATCGCCGTGCCAGAGCTAAAGTTAATTTTCGTGAAAGAAATAAGGGGCGTTATCTTCGAAAATAGTTTTTCTTTACAGGGATACGGTTGGAGTCTTTTAATTGGTCTTTAGTTTCCTTTCTAGCTTCGAGAGGACCTCGTTCTTGAATCTTCGCCCCGATCATCGTCTTGGCAAAGACCAAAATGCGTGAGCAGGAATATGCATAGCGGGTTCAATCAAGGGACATTTTCATTGGGCGAAGGATTAATTTCATATATGATCCATGAGAAGTTAATGTGGAGACGAGAAAAGAAAGGGTTTGATGAATCGCGGGAGGAGAAAAGGCCACGTTAAATCTAAAATCTAGAATTCCGCACATTCTTAAAAACAATGGAGCAAATCCGTTTCCTATAAATATTTTGCTCATTATTTCACTAGATCCTATGAAGGAAATATGCCGCGCGTGTTCTACGGCTTGAACCACAGAGGGTCGAGGGGTTTCCGAGCAAATCTATATAAGTACAAGGTACAACATTTCATATCATCGACGAAGCAAAATACTCAATAGCTACAAGTCCATTCTAATTTGCCTTCAGAAGAAGTACGTGGCTTGCAAAATTCTCGTTTCCATCACATAGCAAAATAATCCGCCTTGTTCTCAGATTTGCAACGGGCGATCATGCTTGTGGAACAAATAGTCGCATCCCTCGGATTTGACTTGTTCCTTGCCGCTCTGAAGAATTCAGGATCATGATGAAGATTTCTCATTAGATTCGAAGAAAAAATTTAGACGAAGGGCTCTCGAAATTTGCGAGCCCAGTTTATCTCTGCAAATAGCAAATTTTGAGTAATACGAATTTTCGTTTAGGTAGACGCGGGTTTTTCAAGCTCTCAGAAGAAAGCTGCATTGAGGCGGTGCGATTGCAGAACGATCTTAAAAATACTACATGCTGCGCCCTTCCTGCGGCTCGCGAATGCTTTTAGACCTGCTTTTCTAGGAACAAAGCAGACTCAAAAATTCGATTCCCGTGGTTTTCCGTTCGAAAGCATCAGGCTTGAAAAAAATCAATGAAAAGCTGCCAGGCTTTCAAAAATGCTACATATTGTCGGCCTGGCATATCTATTGCGCCCAATAAATCTTATCGAGGATACCGTTTCGATCACGTGACTACCTCCTCGGCTAACGCCCGGTTTCGCAACCGCCAGCGTGTCCCACAAGTTTTTCCAATTGGCAAACGTTTGGGGTTTAATTACTAACGTGTAAGCTCTCGTAGTTGAAGCTTTTGCGTAAAATTTACGCAAGAAATTTTGGGCTACAAATCACCGAATTTGAAAAATTCGATTCTATTCGCCACTTTTGCACGCCTTTACGCCTTGAATCGACAACCGTTAGCCGCTGGCCGCACAAGACGACACGACTTACCGATCCCTTTCAAGATCCATAATTACTAGTTCTCTCAACAGAATTAACACAAAACGTTTATTCAGCCCTCTCTTCACGCCTACGCTCTACCTAAGTAACCGAGTGGCTAAAAGGATATCACAGGGACAAGAATTACTCACCAGACTACAGCAAGGGAATTTGATCAATCAAAAAATCCGGCACATCTCTCTTTGAGGACTTCACGTCATCTCCCGCATTGACGTCGCCGCCGATATTTGCTGCACCGGTATGAGGCGTTAATGGCACGTGTTTCAGTGTAATGAGAGACATAATACACTCCAAGGCGCCCATTTGCTCGCCAAGTCCCCAAACGCCATCCCAGCCCTTAACCGACCAGTTCATGCCGCAAGTCGCGTGATCATCCCCTGAACACAGCTGCGCAGCAGCTATCGCGCTAGGGGAGAGCCATCCAGTGACGATCTTCAGGGCGGTTTCAGGCAAGAGGGCTGCCGTCAAGGCAAGCGTGCGTGAGAACAATGCCCTAAACGACCGTTCGTCCTCGTTACACGTGAATGTTGGTGCGCAAGTCAGTTCTGTCATCACAGTATGATTAAAAAAGTAGGTACTGGCGTTGACGATGTGCCATGTGGCGTCGCGCCAATATTCGTCACCTGTCGCATTGTATAAGTACGCCAGACCCGACATCATGATGCCATAGGTGTACGACCATTTCCATTTGGTGATGTCGGTGCAATTGGTAGACTCGGTAGCGCCATCGTAAAGAGCCCACGTCTTTTGGCTAGTATCGATCAATCCGATCCCAAGCATCCAGTTCCAGACTTTTTGTGCAGCTTCCAAATAGAACTTGTCACCGGTGAATCGGTAGAGTCGCGCCGCAAGTTGGAATAGGGATCCGTTCAGAATGGCATTCTTATAGTAGTATCCGTTGAGCCAGGTATAAATCTGCCATTTGAGTCCTCCGTTGCACGTGGTGGTGTTCCATCTATTATTCATAGAATTGAATAATGACTGAGTCAACCAGAGCCAGCTGTGGTCCTTGGGATTGGTAAAATTCCGTTCCACCGCCTGCATGAGGGCCATGCCCCATACTCCTTGGTCGTCATTACCTTCTGTGACCGTCTGGTTTTGGGGCAAGTAGTTGTTGTTCTCGCCTCTCTGCAGATACATTGCATTAAAGAGAATGTTTTCGAAGGTGGCGTTGTTCTTGGCGCAATACGCCCAGTAGTCCACCCAGCCGCCAAATGCTTCTCCCGCATGCCACCAGTAATATGGCCAGGTAAACATCCCAACGGTGCCGCCGTACCGAGTTCCCTCATAATAGTCCAATTCGCCGCTGACAATCGCATCTGCGGCTGCACAAATTGACGTGTTCGAATTCACATTGAGGGTTATGCCTACTGTGAACTTAGCATAAAAAAGAGTTGCAAATAGCGGTGCTAAAAAGGGAAAGATCTTCATGATGAATTATGCAGATCTTGCGGGGGATAGTCAAGATATGGGTCGGGATTCTCAAGGGTGTCAGTGAATGAAAAAGCTCGAGGTAATTACTGACGAGAAATTGATTGTTGATTGGAAAGAGGAGGCTATTTAAGCAGCTTCAATTTCCCCACTATTCGTTGCCAGGCACGCTGCTTGCCAAATATAGAAAGCATAAAAAGCAACTACACTTCGCAGGCGTGCCTGATATTCTTGGCGGGCTTATATAGTCTTTGCCCAGCCCAGGACTTATTGCTTTTTCTTACTGGCAAAATTGTCTAGGTGTCATTTTGCTTTCATATAAGGAAAAAAGTGTTCGCCTCCGGCAAGTACACCTGGTTTAATTAGGCTTGTGTGCAAGTTAACACACGCGAGATCTTTTTATATGCCTGAAATCGAGCCGGGGTGCGTCTTTCGTGCAGGTTTGCAACCCACATTTTCAGTAGGAATCGCGATCGCGCTCCTTGCTCTTCACCCCGCCTTCCTACTCTACAGTCGGTGCTACTCTGTAATAGGGGTATAATAGTAGGGTTGAAAACTTCCGGTGGCTCACATTCAATTGCAGCGCCTTTTGAGAAGTCAGCAAATAGAACAGAAGGTGAAGTTCGAACAAATGGAGATGTACCTTTCACCTGTCCACATTTTGGTAGTAGAGCCACCCAAAAATTTATGTTGCGCTCCACAGCCTTGTCTTCACACTTCACGGAAATCCGTTTTATTTGCGCCATAAATTTCAATAAGTGCTTTGATGCTAGCAGAATATTGCTATTCTCTGAAGCATGTAGCAAATTTCAAAAGAGATTTCCTCCTAAAGAGTTCTTCATAATGTATAGATGCTCAGTCAAATGGTTTTGTCTCGACATCGCAGCTCCCTCAAGACATGCTTCTTAAAAGAGTGTTCGATATTCAAGCTGTCACATACTTGCTCGAATTCGGTGTTTAGGGACTAACTTATTATACTTTTTCTGGAATTTTTTATTGCACATATTTATCCCTCGTATCAGCATCAGAACGAAGAGGGGAGCAAGTCACTTGATTTAAAGATCACACACATGTTTGAACAAATTTTTCGAAACTCGATTATTTTCAAACACACCTCGTTTATTGTCTGTTCAATTAATTTCTTTGTATTTTCTCCCCTGGATAATGAAAGCTTGTCTGTTCTGCATATAGTGTCTGTTTTTGCCGCAATTGATTGATCGCAAACAGGGTGCGGCGGCAAATGAATGATAATCTTAGGATGGCGCCATCTATCAAAAAAAAAATTAAAAAATTTCGAGAAATTATTTCATGTTTTCGATAGAACAGCCTCGAAAAGATTACACAGAGCCTATGAAGCAGTTGCAAGCCCCGGACCGCAAGCGTCAAAGAACAGATCTCGATATTCAGGTGTGTATCCCTTGCTGCATATATCTCAATCTTTTGTATATGAATCTAACATTTTCAGGTGTTCAATGAGCCGAAAGTGTCTGATGACTCGCTGAAAGTGTCGAAAGATTGCCACACAAGGAGTGCAGAGTTGAGCCTGGCTCGTTTCTCAAGACTTATGAAGAGAATTCAGCTCTGCTTCTTTGTCCCGACAACGGCTGATGGAATGGTTTACTATGATTTTCATATAGCTTTTAAAGCCATGATATTGCTTGCATGCTCAATGAAAAGAAAATGGGGTCAATATGTTGAGTTTACTAGCACTGATCGTCTTGGTTTCAAGTATGCATCTAATGATTTACAAAAATTGAAATATCACAATTTCCAGAAGTCATATTCCGAGTTACCAAAAGAAATTCTTCATTACTTTTTACAGTCTCTTCAGACTGGAATATGTTTTGGTGGACGGGAAAACAAGTTTTCTTCATTATATCTCCACAAAGTCGACCTATTCTCAAGTTGCGTGAGGACCATGCTCTCAGAGACGGGAGCAAATCAAAAGCAGCTCGAGATATTAATGCCAGAACAGGAAGAGAAACAAGCAGACAAGGAAGAAGATGATAGAAAACTTATGGCTTCTATAGCAAAAGCTCGTCAGGCTTATCGTAAAAAGGAAGATGAGATCGATCGCCAGATTGAACTCGTGAGATCGAAAGTTATTCCTACACCAGAAAATGATTTTCCTTAAAGCCTTCTTGATTAGGTCATGTGAGCAAGTCAAGTATATGAACCTCAGGTTATTTTGTTCAAATGGAAAAAATTTCAGCCATCATTTCAATTTGTCCTCAACGCTAAGCAAAAAAGAGAAAAGCACTTAGGCTCATATTGGCTGGCGCCTTTTTTGATGTATTCGTGTTGCCGGTGCTTACGCGATATTAATCAATCGAAGCCTGTAGTAGGCCGGCTCTCTAACTCTGTGGTTTCGCGATAAAAACCAAATACGCACTTGCAATGCATTCTGCCCCCGACCACGAGAAAGGCATAGACTTGAAGTGAGACGTTTGCTCGGACAAGATTCGTTTTTGCATCTTTTTCCTAAACCGTCCTTATTCATGCCCTAACAACTCCATTCATTCCACTGAAGCCGATATTCTCAGATCCAGTGTTCTCGTGTGAGCTCGTGGAAGCAAGCCGTTTCACTCGCGCAAGAATCAATCGGCCGGATTGAAATACGGCTAACTTTTATTGTACAGAAGCGAACTCTTAAAGGTAGGCTCAGAGTATTTGCTTGTTTATGAAATCGATGGTTTTGAAGAGGGGCGTGCAGTGAGACGGCCCATAAAAAAGTGATTTGAAAGGTTACTGATGAATTTAAATGAAACGAGAAATGGTGACGATTATCCCTGTTATTCTGAAACTCTGCAAAGCTTTTTTTCCAAAAAATATTACCCCGCATTCGACCGATGGTTTCTTTTTCATCGGGCAAGCTTCGGCACGACGAGGTCACCGAATAAGGATCTTGCGCCGACAAATCATGTCAATTTTTGCTAACTAACTTGAAATCATTTGCTACAACTTGTCTCAAATAGAACAAATTGTAAATATGTGAATGGTTGAATACCAAAGACAGCGGCCAAGGCCATTCATCCGGCTAAGAGAATTGCTGCTCGAATGCCATATTTAATGAAGAGATTTCCTGAGTCTTTGACTAACAAATTCATTCTTATTCATTTTTCTAACTCGAGTAAAGCAAGAAATCTAATATTTACTTCACCATCATGAAATTTTTGACACTCTTGGGCACTGCAATCACCCTAGTTCTCGCGCAGGACATGACTGGAGTGATGTTGCTCTCAACTCTCGAGTTCTCGCCCAACCGCAAATACCTTCGTCTCGAGGGAGACAAAATTTTGGCGGACACCAAAAAGCTGTCTGCATTTGATTACACTAGTGAGGGCACAGTTAAAATTACCGAGGAAGCCAAGTACTTGTGCTTGAATCTGGAAGGTCGCCTCATTGTCGCCGATGCGCCAAACCCTGACTTTAACTTGACCTCTAACCCACGTTCGTACCTTTTGCGGACCTTGACTTATCACGGAAATAAGGTGTTCCAACTCTGTGATGATGGCCTGATCGGCTATAGAAGTTCATGTGAGGGGTCTCGCCAGGCCACCATATCTTTTAAAGAAGTTCCCTTGCCCATTGCCTAAGCCTGAGCCTGAAGGTTTGAACGAAAGCTGAAGCATGCATCTTTTGCTTTCACAAAGATGTGTAAATGAGCAAGGGTTTTTGTGTGAGCAGTACATGCTTAAATAGAGTTTATACAAAAAAGAATACAATCCAAACATTAATAATTATCGTAGAGAATAGGCACGTGTGTGCGAAAGGGATGAATGTGTTCGGGACTCAAGCTGGGAGATGAAACAGATCTGACTCTTCGAGCTTCGCTTGGTTCGAAACTCGGAGTGTGAGACTACTCGTATATCATAATTTTGATTAGGCCCATGTGTGCCCCTCCCTTTGCCAGCTTTTACATCAAAGATGCGGACTTCAAAAGTAGATTGGAAATCGATTATCTCAAGGTTTCAATGAGAATTCCGATGATGCTTCCAATAACGAGTAGCCTGCAATGGTCTGGATTTTGCTTTCACAGCAACTGATTCGGCCAAGAAATCTTAGTTTATATACTGCAGGCACCCCAGCAATCTGAATGACCGGCAATCTAGAAGAAAAAAACAAATCACTATGAGATCCAAAATTTTGAAGTTGATGATTTTTGTGATGTGCAATATGGCGATGACTATAAATACAGAAACAGAAGCATTGATCAGGGCAACCTTTGATAAATCGAATGATGCATGGAGACAAGCACAAAAGGATTTCCCAAGAATTAAAGTTTTTGAGTTAGCTTATGAAAACTTGGACCCAGGGAATGTTTTGCTAGAGCACGCCATTGAAAAACCTTCCTTCAGTATCATCGTTCCTGGCAATAAGGAAGGCAAAGAGCTAGCCGGGATACTAAGCAAGGAGATTCAAAATATGTATCCAACATATACTTTCGATTCTGGGTCAGTGTTGCTAAAGAATGCCCTCTGGAAAGCAATATTGCATGATATTTCATCGAATGCTAAAGCCAGCGTCATTCACGCGTCAAAAGATGATCTGGTCTTGCGGGTCTTGAATGTAGGAGATCTATGGGTTGGATTGTGTAGAAAAGGAATCATTATCTATTCTTCGGACCTGATTTCTGCAACTGAATCTTCAGAACTTCTGTCAGCATATTTGGTGAAAGATTTGATACAAGGTTCTGGGTTTAATTTGTTCGATCATGAACAAGAGTGGGAGGTGCAGCCGGGGGATATTTTGATTGCCACATGGGCGGATCTACATACTTACTTGGGTGAAGTGGTGGATATTGCAGTTTCATCAGCGGAAACATATCAGGTTGGGGCATCTCAACTTTTGACGAGCTTGAAACCCTTTTTCGACGTCGAACGAATCCGAGATAATGTGATGGTAGTTGTAAGTTTTGAGTGAGAGCTTTCAAGAAAGCCAAACGAGGGATGGGGATCTGAATTCATCAGAAATTTGAAAGTTACATGATCAAAGGCAAGGGCCATGTTGGGTTGTACGTTCTCCAAGTGAGATTTCTTTGTTTATATTGTCTCTTTATTCGATTTACGCGAGCATCGGCGAGCGATGAGAAACATGATGCTATCCCTTCTGATCTCTCGATCCTTCAGCATATCATTGCAATCTTCGCCCAAAACGCAAATCATCTTACAATATCAATTGTGCACCGTGTTCGGCCCTTTTGACTTAATAAGAAATTTAATTAAGGTTCGAGAGTCGCATAAGGGGATATCCCCATTTACCCATTGTCATTGAAGTAAATCTCATGTTTTTCTAGGGTCTTCAATACTCGACTTACACTTGATTCTAGTAAATTCCTCAGAGGGTAAAGAAGATTTCTCTAAGCAAGCTACTTTTTCATTAATAAGTTCTGTAAATTGAGACAAATAAAAAATTACACAAAAATAGCGCTAGAAAGTAAGCGGGGTACATAGGTTCGTATTAGAGGGAGGCCGATTTCAGCACGACATAATACGGGGGCTTCTCCGCATGTAGCCTATTAGTCGCTTTTGATATGAGACTCTCAGGTTTAATGAAAAAAGGCTGCAGGCCCGATTTTCAGACAATCAGAACAAGAGATTCGCTCATTTCCTTTCAAATTAAAAAATAGTTTAGCCAAATTTGGCGGGCCCGGTGCCATGGTTTTTTTTTCTGGCGCTAGTCCGGGGCTTGGCGTCGCGCACCACTTGCCCGATATTCTGAGGAGTCGATTTCTATGTAGGCCGCTGGCCAATTTCATTGTTCTCTAAAGAAGGAAAGAATAGGCGTTTTGAAGATGTTGATGAATTTCCTCGATTCAAAAATAAAAGTCCTCTTTGAATACCAGAACAGTTTAAAATTCACAAAGTGAGGACACGTGATTAGGTTACAGATTTAGGCCGTAAGATTTCATACTGTATCTACTCTGACTAAACGGCTGACTGATTTTCAAGAGAAGAAAAGCCGTCCATCGGAAGTACATACGTAAAATTTTTTGCCTCTGTGTACTACGTGCAGTCAATAGGGCTTGAACCCATTCGAATACTGAAGATCTCGTGACTGGCATCTGTGCTTTTTGTGACTAGTACCTCTAATCATCAAAAAGCGCGAAAAAAGATCAACTTTATAGCTTCTCTCTATTATTCCAAAAATACAAACCTTTTCATCATGCATGTGGGGTGTTCCATACACAGAGAGCACCACGGCATTGCAGAGCTTGGCGCGGCAGCGTTCTACCCTGCAAGCCACAACGCTCGGTGTCACTTACCTTGGAAAGTGACGACAATGCGGCGTTCATCTCTATAGAAGTATATATATCGAATGGTCTTCTTTCTCTACAGGTTGGAAGACCAGACGGATACTGGGTCCATTTTTTAAAAGCTTAAAGGGCCTTCAACAAAATTTGTTGACTGAACAAAGATGGAGTTCTATTTCATTTCTTTTGGGAGAAGAACTCATACATACACTATTGTCAGCTTTACTAACAAGAACCTGATAATACATAACGCTCTTTCAAATTAACTCCCCCGCTAAGGCTTACCTTTCATGCAGGCTGAAACTGCGCGCGTGAGAAATCCGGAGGTACGGTCGCTTCTCTTAAATTGCCATCAGCCGTTTTCGCCATGTCTTTAAGTTTGCATCTGCTTTTCCCGATATAGAGGTCGTTTCCATTCGTTATTTCAGGTAAAATTTTAAGTGGAAATGACTTATGCGCCTCCCTTGAGTGAACCCAAGCGAGTTATTCTAACTACCTTTTTTAGTTTCACCGTGACCCCGTTGATTATCCGATACTGGATAATTCCCAAGGCGATGGTGACAATATTTTATCTCCTTACATTATGTCGTGTACCGCCTGAGGCACTTACCTCTCCGCTCACTGTTTCAGGGGTGGAGTTTCTGATTTACCTGCACTTCTTTAGGCTGGCAGGCGCCGAACGTCCTCCGGTTCCAATGATGACCCATTTCTTGTACATGACCTTGATTCAAGTATTGATGTCTGTGGGGATTCTTAAAGAAGGATCTTTTGTTTTGGATCACCTTTTGAAACTCACTGCCACGCGCCCATATTATTGGATAATGACATTCAATGAGTTGCTCCAGATGTTCCTTATCACAGCTTATACGGGACACGTGATCTACCTAAGAACTCATGCTGACGCCGGCGCCTTTTCTAAGACATTAAATGGGGGGTACTCGTGCCCTACAACTGAAAAGATATCCTCGGTATTACGCATGAACGTTGCCAAGTATGATGAAATGAGCAAGGATGACGATGAGCTGGTACCATTGTTGTTGGGGTGGCTGATGCTCAGTTTGTGGTGGCGATTCTCCAACTTTGTGCCCTACGTAATTGCCAATGTAATCGACCAATTTTTCGATCTTTTTTACGGAATTTCATCGTTCATGTCCAGGGGGCTGATCGGTGAAGACTCTCAAGACAATTTCGAGACCGAGCAAAGTAATGAGTTCGAGGAATTCCCAGAAACAGATTCCAGTCTCGATGAACAACTTGTCTCCGGGACAGAGATAACTGAAAAGAAGTCGATCCCACAACAGAAGATTTATCAGACCCGCCGTTACGGTCCTTATGTTCCGGGCACGAAATTCTACAATCTTCGCAACCTCGATTTTCTGTCGCGCCCTGCGCTCGTGGCTAGTCTTGGCACGCAAATTCGTCTTGCCAAATTCTTTGACGGTGAATTGCTCCACAAGGAAATACTCAAAAAGTCGATGAATAAAGGATGGGCTGACCGTGCACAATTTGGGCGGGTCGCGCCCAAAATGAAATTCTTCAAGCACTCGAATGAGTTCATGAAGTGGTTTCTTGGCTGGAATCTTTCAACTGACGTCGTGGCCGACATTACTTCCAGCCAGAAAATGTATGCATTGTCCTTACCCAAGGTGTATGACTACGATGGCGCATTGGAAGTGTTTCGTGAGCTCGACAAATTGCAGTATATTCTGTTGGACTTCGCCGATACCTTTTACCTGCTTTTGACTCACGGAGCCCTTTCTCACCCACCAATTGCCCAAATATTATCCAGTGTGTACTTTGAGTTTTCCTCGTATTTTCGGTTCATACACTATCTCGATCGTACGTGGTGGAAAGCTTCATCCGACATTCCCGGCCATCCCGCAGGCCGTGCTCGTCGCTACGCGTTCCTGGCCCCGTCGGCTAAGAGTGGAAGACTGAAGACTGGATGGCCAGAAAACGGCCAAAAATATGACTCTTCAAGAGTAGCTAAACCACGTGAAGATTCACTTTTTGATTGGTCTCTCGCGTTGTTCTTGCCGCAGAAAATGTCGACGGCGGTGCTTTGGGCATCAAACTCGGCATTTTCTACTGTTTCATCCCTGCTTGTGGCCAAGTTGGGACTCGTCCGGATAAAGGCTAAGTACGAAATAATGCTCGAGATCTCGGGACGAGACATGACTTTGGAAGAGAGTAAAGTCTTGATTGAATTCAAAATTCCCGGATTGCAGGATGATTTTTACTTTCCCTTTCTTGTGGTCGACGACAAAACACCCTCGATAGTCTTAGGCGACGATTTCAAAAGTGCCTACCTGATTACCTCTTACGAGGGAAAACTTTACTCTGAGACCGATGCATTAATTCCTCGCCTTTCTGGTCATGCGCTTGCCCGTGAGTACAAGAAAGAAAGGTATGAATCCAACAGCAGAAGAAGTGTTCTTATTGACAGATGGCCAATCGACGATTGAATTGGGTTGCCGAGATCATTTTAGCTTGATCAATACCTGTAGTGTTTGAGTCAAGCCAGGCTACATATTCACCAAATCAATATATTTTGTAGTTTATGGCGAGAATAGCACCTTACCTTCCGAAAATAGTTTGAAAATATAATTCTTGACGAAAAGGACAGCGAGATTGCGTTCCGTTTTTCCTGACGGTGTTTATGAACTGGGTGGCTAGAATACTGGGGTCGATTGACAAAGCTTTTAATCTAATTTACTAAAGATTCTTAACTTTACAAGTTTGATTTCGCGAAGAAGTAGTTTGTAGAAGCTCCGTGTGGAAATTCTTGATAGAGTTAACTTAATCTCAAATGGTTGTTTATGATATATATGCACTCAATGACACATGGCCTGGATATTAAAGTGTATCATGCCTAACTGTACAAGTCGTCCTCCTCAGCCTCGTTAGCAAATGCAGCGCCGCTGCCGGAATTGGCTTCGGCTTCTCCTCCCTCAGAGAATCTGAAGTTGGTGAACTGGCCTCTAGAAGCTTGCAATTGCTGAGCGTATGACTCGTAACGGCGCAAGTCAGCGTCCGACACAGAGCGTTTGGCGGTCTTCATGGCCTCCTCGAAGTGAGATCTGGTAATGAATGGAACTGGGTCCTCCTCTTCCTCGTCGGTCTTAGCCTTGTCAGTCATCTCGACGTCACCGCCCTGTTCTTGCTTGGCAGCCTCAGCCTCGGCGGCAGCCTTGGAAATCTTGATCTGGGCCTCGATCGAGTCCTTGATGGCGAACTTGGCAGCTCTTTGCACGATGTATAACAAATCGGCACCAGAGAAACCGTGAGTGATCTTGGCGATCTCCTTGAGGTCCATACCTGGCTCCAATGGAGTGTTTCTCAATTGGGCCTCCAAGATGGACAATCTAGCAACCTCGTCAGGCAATGGCACGTAAATCAACTGGTCCAATCTACCTGGTCTCAACAAAGCAGGGTCGATCTGGTCAGGTCTGTTGGTGGCACCGATGACAAACACGTTCTTCTTGGCATTCATACCGTCCATCTCAGTCAACAACTGGTTGACAACTCTGTCAGACGCTCCACCGGCATCACCATTCGAGCCACCTCTGGCTTTAGCAATGGAGTCCAACTCATCCAAGAACACAACTGTAGGAGCAGCGGCTCTGGCTTTGTCGAAAATGTCACGAATGTTAGATTCGGACTCACCATACCACATACTCAACAACTCTGGACCCTTGACGGAAATGAAGTTGGCGGAGACCTCAGTGGCAACAGCCTTTGCCAACAAGGTCTTACCAGTACCAGGTGGGCCATAGAACAAAACACCCTTGGAAGCAGCCAAACCGAACTTTTGGTACTGGTCTGGATGCAACACTGGGTACTCGACGGTTTCCTTCAACTCGTTCTTGATACCGTCCAAGCCACCAATGTCATCCCAAGTAACATTGACATTCTCAACGACAGTCTCACGCAAGGCGGATGGGTTGGAGTTGCCCAAGGCAAATCTGAAGTTCTCCATGGTAACACCCAAGGAGTCCAAGATTTCGGCATCGATAGTCTCTTCTTCCAAGTCGATAAGATCCATCTTTTCACGGATCTGCTGCATGGCAGCTTCTGAGCACAAGGATGCAATATCAGCACCGACAAAACCATGGGTTTCGGAAGCAATGGCTTCCAAGTCGACGTCATCAGCCAACTTCATGTTCTTAGTGTGAATCTTCAAAATTTCCAACCGACCTGCAGCATCTGGAACACCGATGTCGACCTCTCTGTCAAATCTACCGAATCTTCTTAAGGCAGGATCGATCGAGTTTGGTCTGTTCGTGGCGGCGATAACGACAACGTTGGATCTGGCCTTCATACCGTCCATCAACGTCAACAATTGCGACACGACTCTTCTCTCGACCTCACCGTTAGTCTTGTCTCTCTTTGGTGCAATCGAGTCGATTTCATCGATGAAAATGATCGCCGGCGAGTTCTTCTCCGCCTCTTCGAACGCCTTACGCAAATTCGACTCGGACTCACCTGCCATTTTCGACATAATTTCTGGACCGTTGATCAAAAAGAAGAAGGCACCGGTCTCATTGGCAACGGCACGCGCCATGATCGTCTTACCGGTACCTGGAGGACCGTACATCAAGATACCCTTTGGAGGCTTGATACCGATCGACTTGAACAATTGTGGGTGTCTCAAAGGCAACTCGACCAACTCTCTGATCTGGGCCATCTGCTTCTTGCATCCACCAATATCGTCGTAGCCGACTTCGTTCAAGTTGTTCTCCTCGTCCTCGCGGTTGATTGGCTCGCCCTCACAGTGGATGATCGTGTCCTGAGCGACAATGGCAAACTCTTCAGGGTCAACATCGACGACCTTGAACTCGACTTGACGCATGCCTCCTCTCACGGTGAACAAATCACCTTTCCGCACGGGACGGTATGTCTCGACGAAGTATGGCTTCAAGTAAACGTCGAAAAGCGAACCCGTGATACCTTCCACGGTGTCGGAGATGGGCAAGACAGAGATTCTGGTGGCATACTTGATGTCGGGGCATGGGTGGATCGAGACAATGTCACTCAAGCGAACACGCAAGTTGTTTCTCACGCATCTGTTGATTCTGGCCACGCCGTCCTCCATGTCATCGTCGGCCAACACGATCAACACGGTGTCACGGCGCTTTTTGCCCTTCACGAGCACGGTGTCACCTCTGAACAATTCAAGAAGCTCCATGGTACCGGAAGACATCGTGATCACCGAGTTGTCGTCGTTGGTGGCGTCGTCCACAATCAACGCGTTGTCCTTCTTCTTGCGGCGCAAGATGGCGGTGGCAGTCTTATCCTCCTTGTTCTCGGCTCCCGAAGCGTCTAGCAAAGGTTTCTTGTCGGACATTTGGAA
The DNA here is from genome assembly GCA_030582795.1 of Metschnikowia chrysomelidarum. Lineage (NCBI taxonomy): Eukaryota > Fungi > Ascomycota > Pichiomycetes > Serinales > Metschnikowiaceae > Metschnikowia > Metschnikowia chrysomelidarum. The sequence goes on from JAJMGZ010000017.1 coordinate 67,693, forward strand.
CTGTGTTTTAAGGGCAGATAAGGGGTATTCTCAGGAGCGCCAGCGGTAGATATGGCGGCTACTGAGCAGACTGAAAAATAGATGAAAAAGAGATTAAGTAACGCGGTAAAAAACTCAATTCAACACAATGATTTCTGTTGAGGATCAATTCTCTTGAAATGAGACTGTCTGAATTGGATTCAATCTGGAAGAAGATCGAGGTCTAATTGCCACTGCAATCTGAGGTGGCCACTGCGGGCGCGACCACCTTGTTGGTGCACGGGTGTTTCTCCGACTGTGGGGCCGGCTCGGCAGAACATGGTGGAAGCGTTGCGAACACGTTGGCAACAACTGCAGCAATGCGCAACTCTTAGAATTTGTGGTCTGGTGAGGTCTTCAAAATGTACCACCCAAATGCGGAATATACGTAATAAAATTTCAAATTTAAGATTAGTGTACTTGAGCTATTGATAATTGGTGTTTTCGAAAAGTGGCTTATTTTTCTCTTCATTAGGCAGTAGGACAAGGATCGGGGCGCGATATTTTGCCACTCTGAGTCTAGATCGTATATTCCCTGCTAAGTGATTTTTTTTTGCGTAGGTTATCGAATAAAGAAAAATTTGGCGAAATATTACAGTCTTACACTTGGGAAGTCTTATGATCAGTACGAGTAGCTTTTCGCTTTTGAGTATGAAGCCAAGTAGCTCTCCGTGGATCTCTCGTGCGCGAGGCTGCAAATTCTTTTAGTCCGTATTACCCCCTCAAATGTCCTCCCATTGTAATATATTCTCAACAAAATCCACACAAAATGCCTCGACAATTACGCGATCATTCCTGTAGAGAAAGATTTTGATTTTGCTTGATCGAATCACGTGGAACGGAAACTTTTGCTACGTGCCGCCAGCGCACCCAAGTTCCAATACCTCCATTGACAAGCCATCACGGGCATATTCAAAGCTTCAATAAAAATCTGTATATGAATGTGAATCAGCTGTTGGTTGATGCGAATTACAGCGTATGCCTTACAAAATCAAGTCAGGGGCCGCGGCAAATTCCGGGCCAATCCTGGACTGTAATGTCAAACTTATGTGTATCAGACCTCCGATTTGCGGCATTGGCATAAGCGTACCACTTAATCCGACGTTCTCTCAATCATGATAAAATGCTCTATTATGTGACCTAATGATATGTTACTCGCGAATCTTCGAACTTAAAAGCGAAATCAAATCTATTTTCGGATCTATAAAGCGGTTGCAAACCGAAGGACTGATCCGGTCAGTACAGTCAGCGTGCAGGATCACTAGTTCTAGTTCTATCAAAAAATTTAAAAAAAGGCATTCAGCAGCATGCTTAAAGAGCCCACAAGTCAGTCAAACTTTGACCAGCACCGTTGTATGCAAGAACGTTGGGACTGGCGCTGTCGAGACCGGTGACGACGTTCTTGGTACCGAATCCAACAAACTTTCTCTTCATGTCAGCGGGCTTGATGAGCTGGTCAGCGGAAAACTCAGATCCAAGACCAGGCTGTAAGGACAAGAACGACGACAAAATACCAACGACGTGCGGAGTGGCCATCGACGTACCAGACAAGGTATCAGTAAGCGCGGAGATACCGGCAGAAAGAATTTGGGACCCAGGAGCCTGCACGTTAACGCACGAGCCAAAGTTAGAGTAGCTGGCCTTCTTGTCGTTAATGTCGGTGGCACCTACGGTGATGGGGCCGGTCGCTCTTGCTGGCGAAACATTGCAGGCATTCTGGTTCTCGTTACCGGCGGCCACGACCACGTGCACACCGGCATTCACAGCAGCATTAACGGCGCGGTCCATGGCGGTAGAGGCAGGTCCTCCGAGCGATAAGTTCATCGTAGCACCCTTGTAGCCCTTAGTCTTAGCACTGACCTTGGCCTGGTGTCCCTTCACGGCAAACTCGACACCTTTGATCACGTCAGAGGTGGTACCGCTTCCCGAAGCATCGAAAACGGCCACTGCCACCAAGTCAACCTTTTTGGCCACACCATATGTCTTACCACCAATAGTACCGGCAACGTGAGTTCCGTGGCCATCGCCATCAACCTTGGTGTAAGGTGCGGGAATTACCAGCCCCCACGAGGCTCTGCCCTCGAAATCAGGGTGCTCGACCTTAATTCCGGTGTCGACGACGTAGGCGGTTACACCTTTACCTGCCTGGTCGTCATACTTGTACTGCGTAGACTTGGTGTTGGTTCTCTGCGAAACACGAGCTACACCCCAGGGCGCATTGTTCTGGGTGGCCAAGGCGTTAGTGTGGTAGATCTGATCCACCTCAACAAAGTCTACCAATGGGTCCTCCTTGATAGTGTCCAACAAGGTAGGTGGCAAGTACCCAGTGTAGCCCTTAAAGTTCAGCACATTGAAGAACTCAACCAGGTCAGACACACCATCAGGCAAGTCGCCTCTTTTCTTCAAGGCGGAGAATTGTTCGACGACCCATTCGTCGTGCGCTTCATACGCGGAATCGTCCTCGCCGTCTTTCAAAACAACAATGTAGTTTTGAGGGACCACAGTCTCGCCGGAAGTGGTGGTAGATTCCTTGGGCTCGACTGCCAAAGATACTTTGCTGTCAGCGACATCAGCTGAGTCTGAAGCATTGGCTTCATCCCTTTTGATCACCGTATTCTTGTTGTCGGTGTTGGGAATAAGCATGGCGTGGGAACATGCCATCAAGGCAGGTAAGATCGTGGCAAACTTCATTGTCGTTCAGAGTAGTCGAAGAAGTGATAGAGAAGGGAGAGAATGATGATGAAAAAACTTTGTATCAACCACTGGGAACCATCATCTTTTATATCAATAATTCACCAAGGTTCGCTCCGCTGTACGGCTCCACTGGCGCCGTTGCTGTGGCCTATCGGATACATATCCTCGATGTTTGTTATCACAGATGTATCGAGGTCAAGAGGTGCAGTCAAGCATTCCTCAAGAAATGCTTGGCAACAAGAGAGGCCGTATTTACACCACAAACACGGACCCCACCACATTGAAATGGCGAAATTTCGAGGTTGGGGCTATTTTTTCCTACGTCATGCCAGCAGGTGTTTAAATCCAATGACTCTTATTGCTTAAAATCCTGACATGCGCTCGATTCGCTCCAAATGGAGGAAGGAATACGTGTGGATGCAATTTGCTTGGCGAAATCAACACTAAGCATGCAAGATTAGAGTTGAGAATGTGACTAGTCCTGCCTAAACGCGGGTGCTCCGAGACCTCGGCCGCGGATATCTCCCCGAAGTGATACATTCACATTCCCAACCCGATCATTTCAACGCTCAGTCGCATACCTGAAAGACGTATGTCTTGTTCGCCGACTACCCTTCTTACTGTATACTACCGCAACGACACACCTTTCGGATTTCCCTTCGAGCCTGATTCCGAAATATTAACACAATTTTCTCAAGATTCTCGAAACTAAGCATAATTGGTGCTTAGCTCCTGCATTCGATGCTCAAGTCGATCGTGTGGCTCTGCCTCGATAACGCGCCGCACGGGTCCAGTGAGACATGGGGCCGTGCCTCCATATAAGCCGGCATCGGGAATGCTGGATAAAACTCAATGAAGTTTCAAAAAATTTGAGAAATTATTGACGGATTTAATTTTCTTAAAAATCCATTTTGGTCCATCACATATTTCTGCCGGATCTTCGCGTGAGATTCTAGAGTTTATCACTAATCTCACTGGCGAAAGATAACCCCTGCTCCTGCACGGCGAGGCCTTATCTGGAATTTTTCTTGGCATCTCAAAAAACCGTGGTTGCCAAACCAAAAAATGGAGCCGTTGCCGCACGGCACAATATTACCCCAGATTTCTTGGCAAAATCCACGGACTCGTTGCCACGATCAGGAGGCTTGGATCACCTCATCTGGAGCTGCCGAGCGCCAGTTGGCACCAAATTTTTCCACGCCAAAAGTTATAATTGGGGATAATTTTTGATTAATCTGGAAAGGTGTCTGAGAGATACTTTTGCGAAATGATCGATGCCACGTCCATAGTAATTCTTGAAGTGTGAACATCTTTGATGCATTCGTTGTGGTTACTCGTCTCATAGAATACCGCGACGAGGCGTTTTGGAGGCCGCAAGAACGCCGCCTCGCTCAAGGGTCAATATGCCGGACGATTCGACAATTTCAATACCAAGGTCATTTGACTGCCGTGCATTGAAAAGACTGATTTGACATGAGATCAGATGAAACAGTTCTCAGTTTCTCAGTGAAAATGAAGCTCTTGTGCCATTTTTGTTCACCTTGTGATACTTAGTGATTTACTGGTTTTGAGATGTCCTTTTGGGACAAGTATTTTGATTAATTCAATACCCACTTATGGACTACATACGGAAAGAGTCCAGGTAGTTCTTCACAAGACTCATCCCTTAGTTCTGATTGAGCAATCAATAGCTCCAGAAGTCGGCCAAGTCTTCGTCGGCTCCATTATAGGCGAGAATATTAGGGCTAACACTATTGAGACCCGTGATCGCGTCAACGGTACCAAAACGAAGAAACTTTCTTTTCAATTGGGCTGGGGTCAAAAGCTTTCTCTTCAAGAATTCAGACCCAATTCCTGGCTGCAACGATAAAAAGTATGATAAAAGGCCTGTCACGTGGGGAGCGGCCATCGAAGTTCCCGACTTGACCGATGTGTCCAGTTTAATTCCTACAGATAAAATATCAACACCGGGGGCTTGAACATCCACGCACAGGCCATAGTTCGAGAACAGGGCCTTCTCGTCAGTAGTGTTCGTAGCGCCCACCGTGATGGGTCCACTTGCTCTTGCCGGCGACACCATACACGCGTCTATGTCATCGTTTCCGGCCGCTACTACAACGTGTAATCCTGCAGCCACAGCGGCGTTTACAGCTCGATCGATGGCAATGGATGCACCTCCACCAAACGATAAGTTGATGGTAGCACCTTTATATCCTGAAATTTGAGCTTCTACCTTTTCAAGATGGTCTTTAACCGCGAATTCGATACCTTTGATGGCATTTGAATTCTGTCCTCTTCCATCGGCATTGAATACCCCCACGGCCACCAAGTCGACTTTCTTTGCGACCCCATACGTCTTACCTCCAATGGTTCCCCCAACGTGACTACCGTGGCCTGTAGTATCAGTCTCATTTCCGAAATTGGCAATAGATATTCCCCACCGTGCTCTATCCTCGAACTCGGGATGGTTGATTTGGATTCCACTATCGATGACATATGCCGTGACTCCTTCACCTCCCTCGTCATCATAAATATAATCGGAAGAGTCGGAGGATTTGACTCTTTCAGAGATCCGGCCCAAACCCCATGGTGCATTTTCCTGTGTAATCACATCAAACTGCTCGACAATTTGATCCTGTTCAACAAAGGCAACAATAGGATCAGCCTTGATATCTTTCAATAATTGGGGAGTTAACTTTCCAGTATATCCTTTAAATGTAGAAACGTTGAAAAACAGGACTTCTGGTAAAGACTCGAACTCACTTCTTTTGCATAAAGAAGCAACTTGCTCGGCTACCCATTGATCATGTGCCTCATACTCCAGGGCGTCCCGATCCTCCTTGAGAACAACAATGTATTGTTGGGTGGAGTTTTTGCCTACTAAAGGGACAAACTTTTGCGATGGACTCATGTCACTGATTGATTTTTGATTGAGAGTCTTGTCTACGCTAGGAATCCACAAGGCTCGGACGGTGGCTAGCAAGAAAATACCATGAAAAAACCTCATCATGAGAAGCACAGATCCAAGATCAGAAAATTATCAAAACAGTTTTCTAAGGGGCGTCTGCTATAGCATATATGCTCTCTCATAGCAAATAGCCCAATGTGATCCCGCGTCAACAACATCGTTAGACGGGAATTTTTCTCCCATAAATTAGCGATTTTGCCAGCACGTAAATTGGCTAAATCTGATATTCATATCTTAATCACACAGATGGATGACCAAAAAACAAGATGTTGTTTATCAATTTCGTGAATTTAAATAGATCTTTCTGTCTTTCTGAGGGCAATCACATTCACGAGAACTCGTCAAAATTGTTCGCACGGCATGTTCCACGTGAATGCTGTTCGTAGCTAATTCTTCTGGAAAGACTTCCAGAGATAAAAGAGCTTCTTTTTCTTTGCAATCTCCCTCGTCAAGCATTAATGATAAGATAATTTAGATATAGCCAAACCTTCGATCCATTGAGACAAATAATGTCAATGAAGAATTGAATCTCAACGCATTCGGAATGTGGTCTTCGGGAAACAAAGGCAGTACTCAAAAGAATTGCGGTTACTCAGCAATTCTATCCAATGATGTTTCTCGAGTTTCTTAATTTAGTTGTCTCCTTGATTGGGACATCTTATGGTAGGAGTTCCATCTTGTTTTTATGAAGATCGACCATTGAAACATTTGGACCTTTTTCAAGCAGAAACTTATGATTCTGAATTCGAGAGCTCGTTTTTATATACATTGTCTTTTAATGCACAAAGACTATTTGTCTTCATAATGCTAATTTCTATCATCATTTCTGGAACTAATTTGACTGATTCATCGCTTGCGCGAAACCTTTAAACAAAAAAATAAAACTTTCCGTGATACGACTCGCTGATATTTAAAAGTGCTTTAAATTGAATACGTGAACTCTTGAAGCTTCCTTTCCAATTACCAAAGCTCTTTCGATAACATTGAATTCGAGTGATCCGATTTGTTCAAATCTGAAAGTTGATTTTCTTTGAAGCTATGAGTCTAAGATACCTAAAGAGTCTAGAAGTTCCACAACTCCGACAATTCTTTTCCACCGCCATTGAAGGCAAGGAGATTAGGAGTGGCCTTGTCGAGACCAATAATCACATCTTTGGTAGCAAAGCGAAGAAACTTTCTCTTCAAGTCTGCTGGAGATACAAGCTTTTCAGCTGCAAACTCAGACCCTAGATCGGGCTGCAAACTCATGAAATATGACAAAATTCCCGAAACGTGAGCCGCCGCCATCGAGGTTCCGGATTGTACGACTGGTTTCGACATTCCTACCGAAAGAACATTTTCTCCGGGTGCATGTACGTCCACACACCGACCATGATTAGAGAATTTTGACTTTTGATCGTTCATGTCAATCGAACCCACGGTAATTGAGCCACTTGCTCTTGCTGGCGAAAATAAACAGGCGTCCATATTTCTGTTGCCGGCGGCCACGACAACGTGTACTCCAGCAGCCACCGCGTCATTCACGGCCCGATCTACAGCATCCGAAGCGTCGTTGCCAACAGTTAGATTGATTACCGCCCCTTTATACCCCTTGGTCTTTGCCTGGACTTTCTTGCGGTGGAAATGAACCGCGAACTCAACGGCCTTGATTACATCAGCGTTGCCTCCCGTGCCATCAGATTTCAAAACATTCATTGCCACCAACTGGACTTTCTTTGCCACACCAAACTTCTTGCCACCAATAATTCCTGCAACGTGACTGCCGTGGCCAGTGCGATCAATTTCTCTCCCATACATTGCAATACCCCACAGTGCTCTGCCTTTGAACTCCTTGTCGGACACCTTGATGCCGCTATCGATTACATAAACCGTGACGCCTTCGCCACCATTGTCATCATAGACATAATCGAAGCCCTCGTGACCGGCCTTGGCGCGTTTGCAAATACGGTTCAAGCCCCAGTTGGCTTTCTTCTGCGTGACAATAGCATACTCCTCGAGAACTTCATCTTTTTCAACAAAGTCCACAATAGGATCGCTCTTGATACTTTGCAAGATCTCGGGTGTCAATTTTCTTGCATACCCTTTGAAGGAAGACCCATCAAAGAACTGAGCATCCTCAAAATCTTGTTCGCCTCTTTTCTGCAAGCCGACCATCTGTTCCGCCACCCATTGATCATGTGCCTTATACTCCAGGTCTTTGAATCCTTGTTTGAGCACAACAATGTATTTTTCTGCACCGGCATCTTCTCTTTTTCCTAAAGTAACGGTAGCGTTTTTGTCTCGTGACTTACTCCAGAATGATCTTTGTTCAAACACCAAAGAGTTATTGGAGGCGGGGACGTACATCGCATGGACGCTGCCAATGAGAAAAGATACGAGAAGGGAAATCTTCATGATGATAAAGAAGCACCGATGATATTTTTTTCACAAATTTGTAAGGAGATTTCCTGAATTATATATCCCAACAGAGTTGATTTGAAAGACGGGATCACGTCATACCAGAATGCCGAGTCTCCAGTGTCGATAAGGCATTCTCCAGGAATTCAAATTTGCGCAGAGAATGGTTCAGAATAGTAAATTGTCTATTTCGTCGTCCAAGATTTAAAGCTTCATGATTTATCTGGCAATTTCGTGACTCCCTTCTCGACTTGTGAGAAACTTCGTTAATAAGATTTGGCGGCTTACTTTCCAGAAAAACGCGGCCGGCCAAATTCAATCTTTCAATTTTTACAAACTGATTGCTCGTCAACATTCCGAAGAAGTCCCCTAAAGTGCATAGCGAGTATAATAATAATAATTCCGCGCATCCGCTTTGTTACCAGCACATACAACTTGAAAGATTTATTATGGTGTCTGAGTCAAATTTTGGTCAAAGCGTTTTGGTAATATGACCCAGCTGACGTTATACCAGTGCTATTCTGGGAGTCGTGTGGCGGGCCCGAAATTTTGTGAGGATTCAATAGGGTATGCCGTGAGAATAGGCGCGTTTAATCGACATACTCTAAGTTGACGGGGTCAGGCGCTCCTCAGACCGAAGGACGAATTTCTTTACGATTGACCTAGAAAGAAATTTGAGACCGGTAATTGAGCCTTCAACCATATTTGAGATTCTCCGGAATTTTTGGTAAAACAATGCAGTTGCTGTATTTTTGCAGCCGTAACTCTCAGGAATTGGGCCGCAAAAGACATTTTGTGAAGAGCCATTACGACAATAATTACTTTGGAAGTCTACCATTAGAAAAATCAATTTTGAGTAATTATCTAAATCTGTCAATAGTTCCATAACTGCGCCAAATCTTCGCCGGCGCCATTGTACGCTAGAATATTGGGCGTGGCTCCTTGAATGCCGGTGATCGCATCTCTGGTTCCGAAACTAAGAAGCTTGCGCTTCAACTCTTTTGGAGTAATGAAGCTTGCTGAAAACTCTGAGCCAAGTCCAGGCTGTAACGATAAAAAATAGGCCACGAGGCCAGAAATATAGCCAGTTGCCATCGACGTGCCGGTCTCTTCGGCCGCATACAGATCAATACCTGCGGACACGATCTTTTTACCGGGCGCAAGTATATCCACACACTTACCGTGATTGGAAAACTTTGCCATTTTGCCGCTTTTGTCAATGGCACCAACGGTAATAGCCGCATTTACCCTTGCGGGAGAACTCAAACATGCATTTTCGCTTTCGTTCCCTGCAGATACAACAACATGGACTCCAGCGGCCACGGCATCGTTCACCGCCCGATCCATGACATCGGAGGGTTTGCCTCCAATTGAGAGGTTCACTATGGCGCCGTTATATCCGGCGTGCTTGGCGTAAACTTTCTCGCGATGTTGATTGACCACGAACTCGAGCGCCTTGATGATATCAGCCTTCGTTCCTTTTCTCTCAAACCCGTAAATACCGATCGATACCAAGTTCACTTTTTTTGCCACGCCATAGTTCTTTCCCCCAATGGTACCCGCCACGTGACTGCCGTGTCCATTACTATCAACTTTGTTGCCATCGGCCGCATAAGCCCACAGAGCTCTCTTCTCGAATTCCGGGTGCGATACTCGTACTCCACTATCTACAACATATACAGTGACGCCCTCTCCGCCTTTATCGTCGTAAATGTAATTCAGGGATTCAAAAAAGCGCTTTCCGATTGATCTTTTGGATATTTGATTCAATCCCCATGGAGCGCTCTTCTGTTTGATTATAGCGTGCAATTCAACGACCTCATTCTCTTCAACGCATTCAACAAGGGGATCTTCCTTAACACTTTGTAATAACTCTGGCGTCAAGTCTCCTGCATAGCCTTTGACTGAAGATAAGTTGAAAAACTGGGGATCTTGCACGTCCTCGATCCCTCTTTTCTTCAAGCTGACGACTTCATCGGCAATCCATTGGTCATGCGCCTTGTATCCCAGGTCTTGAAGTCCGTTTTTGTATAAAACAAGGTATTTTTGGAAAATGTCTTTTTTCTCCATCGACCCAGTTGGTTCTAGCTTTCGTGCTTTGCTTGAAATTGGCTGGTTCAAGATCAATGAATTATTTGAGGAAATGCACATTGCAGTGGCGCTGCCAAGAAGAAAAGGCATAATGATAAAGAGCTTCATGTCGAAGACTCGGTAAAATTCGATTCGTGGTCCATTAATAAATTCGGCGTCTGGTCAGCATTTAAGTATTTTTGAAAATGACGATGAGAACCAGGAATGCCGTGTCTGGAGACCAGACGGATATGTTATGCAAATGAAAGCCAAAAATATAAGCGTAATGATTTAATGTAAATTTTACAGAATCTCAACAGTTTCATTGCTAAATATGAGCTTTTTGAAAGGCCTTATTTCGAACCCAATGAGAATCACTTTGTAAATGAATTATTTACCTTTCGTATGGCAAAATAATCTAGCCGCATGAAAGAGACTTTGTGGACCCAAAGCTGCGGAAAGACTTATTGTCGCTTCTGAGGAATGTTCCCAAATTATCTCAACTTCTTCCTCAAGTCTGACATTATATACTTGAGCATCGTAAACAGTCTGCACTTTCAATGCCCAGGAATTCCCTACTTTATTCTATACTGTATCACCTAATTCTTCAATTTCAGGTTCAAAAAAAAGGCATTCTTATGAAATCCTGGCGCTCCATACGAATTAGATGGGGTCGATCGAGCATGCTAGACGCGTCTAGTTTTCTCAATAAATGCTAGTTTTTCGTGGAATGCATCTACGCAATTTTTCAAAACATTCCTCGAAAATCGAGATTGATCTGGAACTCTATGGAGGAATAAGTTTACTATTTATTTAATCTGAAAATTTAGAATATCCGTGTTTTACTATGCATAGCATATTGGAATAATCTTAAACCTCGCTTATCAAACTAGTGTTCCCATAAGTCAGCTAAATTCTCGCCGCCACCGTTATATGCAAGTATATTGGCAGTTATGCCATGAACACCACGAACGGCATCTTCCGTGCCGAACTGAAGAAACTTTTTCCTGAACTCATTGGGAGAAATGAGTTTTGCAGCCGAGAACTCGGACTCGAGTCCTGGCTGTAACGATAAGAGATAAGCCATGGTTCCCGAAACATGGGCAGCGGCCATTGAGGTCCCGGACAATACAGCGGTATACTCCTTAACACCCGCAGAAAGTATCTTTTCTCCCGGTGCAAGGATATCTATACAGCGGCCATAATTGGAAAAGTCGGACAACTTGCCGTTTTGATCGATGGATCCGACGGTTAAAGGTCCACTAGCTCTTGCAGGAGACATAAAGCACGCGTCCACATTCCCATTTCCTGCAGCAGCCACAACATGAACCCCTGCGACAAATGCATCATTGACTGCCCGATCTAAAGCATTTGAGGCGTGCACTCCAAGTGAAAGATTGATCACGGCTCCTTTATATCCACGTGTATTGGCTTTGACTTTTTTCTGGTGAGAATGAACGGCATATTCGATTGCCTTGATTAAATCAGCGTTCCTGGAATTTCCTTCGCGATTGAGAATACTAAGCGCCACGAGATCGACCTTCTTCGCCACACCAAATGTCTTCCCGCCGATAGTGCCGGCTACGTGTGTTCCATGGCCATCATTATCAATTTTCTGGCCGATATCGAGTCCCAATTGCGCTCGATCTTCAAATTCCGGATGCCCTGTTTTGATTCCAGTATCGATCACGTATACGGTGACACCTTGTCCCGCTCTTTTATCATATATATAGTTCTGAGCTTGCAACCACCGCTTCCCAACTTGTCTGCGAGAGATTTGACTCAACCCCCATGGAGCATTCTTTTGCTTGATAACGGCAGAGTTCCCGAAAACGTTTTCCTGTTGCATGTCTTGATTATTTTCAGCCAAAGTTGACACTTCTGGATCCAGTCTTTTCACATTCACTTCAGAAACATTGAACTGGGCTGCCAGCCAATCATTGTGCTCTTCATATTTTAGATTTTTGCGTTTTTTTTCTGACATAGCTATATAATTTTGAGAGTCTTTTATTAGCGCTGTCTGATCAGAGATCGCCTCGTCGCTTAATGATCTTTGCTTCAAGATTTTGAAGTGATTGAAGGATGGGATATGCATAGCTTAGGCGCTTGCAAAATAGAAAACGAGAAATGAAATTTTCATTTTATGACCCAAGATACCTGAAATGGTGCACTCAGCATAAGAGCAAATTAAATAAGCTACCGAAGTATATATACTTGCAGCGAGCAAAAGACGAGCATTAACATTCCTAAAAACACACGAATTGTAGTAGGCTTACTCCACAATCCGAGGTTGTATGGGGGAATGTTAGCCGAGAAGTTTGAAATGGCCCAATACCTTAAATATCAACGTGATCCATAACAAAGTAAATTTTCGACCTTAACGAATGCCAACTCAAAACTGGAGTCCGGATTTAGAAATCTTTTTCGCCAAGTTAATTGGAATTAACAAAGATTCAACATTTTGCAAGCCTGCCTCCAATTTGATAAGAGGCAATACTCGTCTAAAATCCTCCATGCGGCAAACGCGGATTATTTGAGACTAAAAAGAATTTTTTTTGAGATATCAACAGCTTCTTCGTTTACTCGCAAACTTTTATTATTTACAATCTGCTTTATCGCCGCTGTTCTCCGTTCATTTCTGTTCTCGAAAGAATTACTAGACAAATGCTTGTGTATTCTGGCCCGATTATTCTTGACAAGCGTGATCCAGAATTTCTTTTGAAATCGATTCGCACTGGATTGAGAGTTTTTGAATCACCTTCCAGCAAAAGCTCTTGAATCTGCCAATTGACCAAAGGCCCTCAATACATGGGCGCTCACACTCCTCCTCGCAACACGCTTTTATTGAATACTAGATTTGAATAAATATTACTTGGTATCTTCTGTATCTAATCTCTACTTTAAATCCAACTACCTTAAGTTCCCGGGATGACTACTCTTACTCATTCTTAGAGTCCAGGCTGAAACTTTCATCTCTTCGAAGACTCGCGAACTTCTATTTAATTTCGAAATCCTGGCTCGGGACTTCGATAGCTCTGTAAGACCAGAAGCATAATTACACAGTGCCTTACGTGATTCAAAATTATTTCACGGATAAATTCGGGAACGGGATCAGACTTCTCAAGAATTATCTGTAATCTGGATAATTTTTCGGCTAGCCAATCCAATCGCCCTGAAAAAAAAGGCGAAGCAAAGTCCATGACGCCGTTTAAATTAAACATATCAATAATCAAGATCCGAAGCTCGCTGGCATCATAAAGCGTCTCATAGTGCGGCCACCTATGAATTTCGGCAGCGATCATGTTTTCCAGCGCATCTCTCATCACGGTCAAACAGTAACGAGCAAATTGCGCCAGGAATTGAGCAAAGTCCCCCGCGCCATGAAAACTCTCGATGAAGTTACTTATTTCCAGAATGGTATTGTTCAAACTTTCAAAGTGGAATGCGAAGCGATGGTGGTCGAAATTCGTGTCATTGACATACCCCCGTAAACTATCGAAAAAGGCATCCATCAATAGTTCGGCGCGGGGAATTCCATCGACTATGAGATCGAATGTATGACTTCTAGTATCGGCATCATATACAACCTCACGCTTGGAGTGGCTGTTATGGGAAGCTGGTATAGCCGGGAAAATATCTTCTTGAATGGATAGTTCATGTACAGGTCGAGCCACCCCAAAAGAAACTAGAAGTATGAGTGATAAACATACATTCAATCTCAAAAATAACAAGCTTGTGGCCATGGTAAACGCTTAAAGTACTAGTTTTGGCGATTTTAGATGAATCAGTTAAAAAGCCCTATGAGCGATGAAAGAAGTAAACAGCTACCCGATTGAACACTGATTCCATAACATGTATTGTTTACTTTTTCGCCATGAGCAAAGGTTGACTCAATCGGGTATTGCGTTTCACCTGAATTCCGTTTCCATGCCTATTCGGGAAAGTACAATTCCATCGCATGCGTCAAATACGGGAAACAAACAATGGATCTGGTCAAAATACCGAAGACCAAAAATAAACAACACTCAAAACAACTCTGCATCCGGTTCAAAGAAAATTGCTTCAAACTCAAAGTATCTCAAGTTCTGAACTATACAATTCACTGGGGGCGTATCTTCCTAATTTGGCATTTATTTCAGGCGCTGAATAATTTCACTTTTGGAGAAAAAAACCGGAAAATCACAGAATGGAAATTCATTCTAATATGAAATATTCATAAATTTTAAAAAAAAAACTTCATTTTTTTATGGCTTCGAAAAGAAGAAAATTGATTCCTTTACCGTCGCACGCCGATTTCCGCGCCAAGTTCCTGCCCCGCGCCAGAACCTGCCCGTTCTTCCTGAACTTGAAACCGGCGCTTCACCACTCCCTTTATCTAATCAATTCTTACCATCCCGAAAATGAGCGCTTGTGTATTTTGCGAAATTGTCAAGGGTAAAATCCCCTCGTTCAAATTGCTCGAGACCAAGTATACCTACTCCTTCTTGGACATCCAGCCGACCGCCGAGGCACATTGTCTTGTAATTCCGAAATTCCACGGCGCCAAGTTGCACAATATTCCCGATGAGTACTTGGCGGACTTGCTCCCTGTAGTGAAGAAATTGACCCTGGTGTTGAAACTCGACGAGAACAATTCTCCCAGTGGAGAAGGCTACAATATCTTACAGAACAACGGGCGCATTGCTCACCAGGAGGTGGATCACGTGCACTTCCATTTGATTCCAAAAAAGGACAACGACACTGGTTTGGGTGTTGGCTGGCCTGCGCAGGAGACCGACTTTGCCAAGTTGGGCAAGTTGCACGAGTCATTGAAGGAGGCGTTAGAGAAGTTGTGAGTGGGAAGAGAAAGAGGGCGTTTATAAGGGGAGTTTGAGAAGTTTGTGTTTAGAATCAAATCTATGTTTGAGATTAATCAATGAGTCGAACATTGAACAATATGACGAAGAATTAAAGGATTCCGTGAAGAAAGAAGCGGTCCTACATGTAGTACTTCATTTGATATCGGGAAGAATTTAGACCAAGTGAAAAGCAATGGGCATAGTAAAAGTTGAGACTATCATCAAACATTGAAACAGAGCTTTAAGGTCCGAAAATATATTTAATTCAATCCAAATTATTCTTCAAATTCTCTGCTTAAGAAAATTGTTCACCCTCAGTCAATTGTCCTTTCTCAGTCACGCGATACCCCGGATCTGGAGCGCGCGCGACGGCAACAAATCTCAACACCGCGCCTACTAGACTTCTTTGTCCCATCAAATATAATCTGCTTCTTCTAACATAGTTTTCTCCTCCTAAATTTATCTCTTCCTTTAGTTTACTTTAAATATGTCACAACCGGAACTGGATTTCAAGGCTCAATTTAGTGGCTGGGCCGGCCGCCTCAATAGTGGATCTGGAACCTCGCGAGCTCCGTTTTCAGACTGGTCCGACTACGTGCGTCTGGGCGCCAACAATCTATATGACAATTTGCCCTCGTATAACACGTCGGGGTCGGCGGCACAGGAACCCTCGTGGTTTCAGCTTAGTCGATTTGAAAGAGTTGTTGGGTTCGGATGCTGCTTGGGCGCGTCTCTTCTCTGTTTCACCCTCGGGGTTTTCATGTTCCCCGTATTGGCATTACGGCCCACGAAATTCGCCGTGCTCTGGCTGATGGGCTCGTTATTGTTCGTGGTCAGTTTCGGCATTTTGCAAGGTCCCAACGCGTACATCAAACACATCACCAGTTCGGGCCGGATCCTCTTTACCTCGGTGTTTTTCGGCCTGATTCTATGCACGATGTACTGTGCCGTGATCCTCAAGTCTGTGGTATTGACGATCATCGCTAGTGTTATTGAGATGTTTGCCATTTTATACTATGCTTTCAGTTATTTCCCGTTTGGAACCACCACGATCACCTGGTTCTCGAGCTATTTGATGGGGTATGTAGGAGGCCTTATTTCCAGTATCTTCTAGTCAGCCGCGGGATGAGAAACTCGATTCTTAGTCTGAGAGGCTCGCACTGGCATATACTGCTTTCTCTGCGTATGGCACATTCCTGGATCCTAACACTTAATGCATTTCTTCATTCTCTGACCTTCTATAGATATTAATTGATGTTATGACCGATATGCACGATTCTATTCCTACTTTTCGGCCCGTGAATTATGTGTACAACTGTGAGCTCTAATACTAAAGCTTATCTGATAAATACCTGAACCTCAAAGTCCTCCTCTAGCTCCGTATCCTGCACCTCTGCGTCGAGATCCAACTCCTCGTCCTCAAACATGATCTTGCCCTTTTGGCCCGGCAATAGCTCGATTTTTTTCGTCTGTAGGAAGTGCTCGAGAATCGTCCGGATCTTGGTTGTCGGACCGACCTCGGCCTCGATTCTCTTGTTATCCTTTCCTTTGAGACCAATTACGAAAAACTCGCTTTTCTCCTCCTCCTTTGAAACACTGGCACTGACTGATGCTGTGTGGCTTTGTGCATCCCCTTTCCCGTCAGCCGCTTTTTGCACTGGAGGGTTCTCTGCGACTCCGAAGAACTCATCTTCCGGTTCCTTTTTGTCCTGGAACTCCAGGTAGAGAACCTCGAAATTCACAAGATGCTCCCTTGGAATAAAGAGGCAGCTGATTTTCGTGGTGCCGTACGGAGGTCGTGGGATACGCAAGGTGCTCGGCTTGAAGAATGGCTTGAGTTCCGAGCGTCCCTCGATCCATACGAGCACGCCCAAGCTCCAGTAATTCTTGACCCCGGACTCTCGTAGCGTGTCACGTGAAAGCTGGTCAAGTAATTCTGAAAAAGCAGTATTGCCCTTGATTTCCTTGGTGTATTCTCGCGGAGATCCAAGCCGCGTGGTCACTTGCACCTGGTACAATCGGTCATTCTCGGTATCTTCCAGTACACTGGCCGATTTCTTGGCAATTCCACTGAAAAACTCTTTTAGGTCATTATCTAGGTAACTATCTTCTTCATCATCTAGCGGGATCGGTTCTACAGTAGGAATTGCTT
This sequence comes from Metschnikowia chrysomelidarum, assembly GCA_030582795.1. NCBI lineage: Eukaryota > Fungi > Ascomycota > Pichiomycetes > Serinales > Metschnikowiaceae > Metschnikowia > Metschnikowia chrysomelidarum. The sequence goes on from JAJMGZ010000017.1 coordinate 84,830, forward strand.
TTTGGGGCGTTGATTGTAGGTTTGCGCCAGAATGAGTCACGGATACTGAATTATCGGGAGCTCCAGATACGAGTCCCAGAAGAATGTCCTCATCCAATAGAGATATAGTGGCTTTCGAGAGATTTCCGTATAATTCGCTTCGATCGGCATTACTAAAGGAAGAATTGCCTCTACGATTATCGTGAGGCGCGGGGCGCGATGCGCCAATTGATGTATTTGCATCCGAGCCAAACGACTGATTTGCCGAATGGAATCCAGCATTCTCATCGTTTCCTGTTGTAGGTTCCTGCTTATTTATGTATGCTTGAGGTGGCGGATGAGGGATATTTGTAGCTACGGGGTGAGGCTCGGGTTTGGCGCCACTTGTGGCCGGGGTCTTATCGGAGGGCTCCTCAGAGACTTTCGGCGTGGGCCGTTTCTTGGGTTTCCTTACGAAGAAATCGTCCTCAGCAAAAAGCAGACGTTTCTTTTTCTTGACGGGTATTTCATTAGCGCTAGCGTCCGTCATTGTAATGTTGTGTGCGGCATAAATGTTTGTTTGTTTTTGCGGCTCAAGTGTTGATAAAGCTGAAGAAAAGTTCGGCCCGCGCGCGAGATGGTCTTCAGGGCGTCGCATCAGATCCTCGCGCGACGAAGCTGTCAAATAAATTGGAGCAGACAACCTGAAGATTTTCTACAGATTCACGTAAAAGAGAAGTATAAGGAAACCGAATGAGAAAGAAGCGAGATGGAATTTTGGAAAGTTCTGTCATGTTAATATCGGCTATGGTGAAATATAGAACTGGATGGCCATGGATGTATATAACAGGCTATCCTCTTCCTAATTTTTTATGAGATCTTAACAAAAGATTTTGATCGGAGAAAACAGAAAAGAAAACATTCCCTCTCATTTCTAGTCCGTGGAATTGTAACTTCCGCTTTCTCGAACATTGGTAGAATAGTTTTACCAGAAGACATCAACGGCTGGGTTCTTGGACGAGCGCGCTATCCTTTCCCTGCGCAGGTTCTAAATTGAAAGTGGCCATTGCCATAAATTTTTCGACTCAATCTTGAAACGCCAAGTTATAAGATTTGGTAATAGACGACCTTGAGAATTCTCACTTATCCCAAATCACGTGATAAGCTTTTTTCAGTTCTCTGGCCCATCTGGCAGCAAAGCCCCCATTTCTCTGCGGCCCCTCTATGGAAATAATGTGCGAAGTTCCCACAGGGTCTCCTGGCCCAAATAACGGAGCCTGTAACCTAAAAATAACTTCCATGAAAAATGAAGTTTGGGAGATTTTCAATTCTTCAAAATTTGTGGCATTTTCTTTTTCATTTATACCTGACTTATTGAAAATTTATTTACCACCTGAAAATGCTTGGAGCCCCCAAAAATTCGGCAGTTGGTGTCTTGTATCAGGTGGAGGGGAGCATGGGTCTGGCCCGTCTGGCCCCGCAATTTTTTTCTGGCCCAAGCGCCTTCGCGCCCTGCTCGGGCCCGGCAACTATACTGCATTGCGGATTCGAAACCCTCCTTGATTTCCCCTTGTTGTTATTCTTCATTTCACTCAATTGATACTTTCCTTAATTTTCATTGAATGTCTTCCGAGACCAACAAAATCGTGCTCAAGGCAGGCTTGCCTCGGAACAGCGACCTTAGTTTTGTGGGCCGGTTCCACCATAATTTCGGCTTCGAAGATGGCCTCTTCGATTACCTTCTTGACCAAAAGGATATGTGGAGCGAGAAACTTTTTTACGTGAACGAGGGCCAATTTAGTAAATGGGTCGAGCAGGGCAAACACCGAGTCAGAGAGATCCCCGTGGTGAAAAATGGTACGGGATTCCCTGCGATGGAAACCCAAGAAATCAGCCGCGCCCAATTCGAAGAATCCTTTGGCGCCACAGAACGCGTCGATATCAAAATCACTAAAGGGGGCTACGAATCTCATCATAAGCTCGAGCGTGGCGATTGTATTTCCCTCAAAACCAGCATCGACCGCAATGGCCTTGCGCTCAATGTCGGAGGTTACGTCACCGCGATGAAATGGCTACACTATCTGTCGCGAGGTTCCGTATTGGCGGTGGCGGTAATCAATAATAAGGATGGTCTTGCTAGTCTGGTAAGTAGTCCCGAACTCAGTGTATTTCCGAAAAACCCAGGGCTCAAACCGCACATCAAGAGTGCGATTCAAATATGGAACTACGACGTCGAGCAGCTGTCACTAGAGCTTTCCCAAGTCTACGATACTTCGAGTGTAGGCGTGACGTCAAGACTCACGTGGCTTCCGGCGAAATTTACCGAGGGAAATATGGGTGTGCTTCTGGGGGTGTTTACCGACGGGAAACTACATTTCTTCGAAATCAAGGGAACCGATTCCAATACTGCATATTTTAAGATCGTAAAGCCCTCGTGGTCGATATCACTTGAGGCCGAGCGCAAAAACCTGAAGACCCCAATTCCAATTACGGCGTTTGATTATCTCAGCCACGAGAAAGTCGTAGTTGGCTCACTAGATGGATCGATTGCCGAGTTTGTGCTTCCAAATTATACTGAATCTGAGACGTCCGAAAACGGCTCCACCGAAAATGGCTCAAGCCATGGCCGAATTTCCTCGGATCTACACATCCCGTCCTTTGTTACTTATATGGCAGATTCCATGATCACCACGATATGTATCGCCGACGTCAATCACCTGCAGCTAATGTTAGTAAACACCGCCACTGCACAGTCATTTGCGATCCAGTACGATCAAATCAGACAAGGCCGTATCGAACTAGGATTCACCATCTCGACGCTCCAGCCGTTGTACCACCAAACATACCGGATCTTCGTCTATCCCGATAGTGCCGAGAGCATCGGATACACTTTCGCGCGGCACCCGCATCACAAGCATAGTCTTCTCTTGCGAACGGAATTGATTTCCACATTTCATATCAGCGAGTACCTCAACCATCCTTTCGCCGTAGTGGGGAATACGTGTGGGGATGTTTACGTGATGAACATCGGGCGCAAGATTTTCGGGATGCCCAAAGCTCACAATAAACTCGTGGTTCCGCTCAAAATATGGACGTTGTTCAAGGCTCCTGGTGAGTCTGAATTGACGCTTTGCGGCGACTATATCCCGGTGACCCCGGACCGCAACGAGGTCATGTGCACGTTCACTCCACCGGAAGTAGTGATCTCAGCAGCAGCATGGAACGAGAACTTCGAAGGTAGCTCGACTTATGCGTTCGGTACGTATAGTGGCTTGCTCGTATTGGAAAGACTCGACCCGGTGCTCATTTAATGTAAAGAGAAATGACGTCATGCCTATAAATATGGGTGTAATAGTGATCGGTACCCAAATATTTATTGTTTATTAATGAATTGAATGACTATGGCTAGTAAATCGGAACATTTTCGTCGATTTCCCTGCTCCACATATTGATGCCTCCTTTCACATCGTATACATTATCGAACCCGAATTCTTTCATAAGTCTTCTCGCCGCGAGCTGCGAATCATTGCCGTATCTGCACATCACGTAAACATCGTCGCTTTTCTTGTTGAATTCTTCAGGGAGATACGTGTCAATATCATCTATTCTAGAGAGCGTGCGTTCCCAGTCGACATTGACTGCATTTTCGAGCCTGGCAATTTCGAATTGATCTTTCGGCCGAACATCAAGCAAAAAGAATTTCTTGTCCTGCAATTTCAGTGCAAGTTCATGCACCGATAATCTATTTTCCGGAGGAATCACGTCGTAGGCGACCAGTCCACAGAATGCAGAGTAATCTATGGCAAATGACTCGATATCGGTTTTTGAAATATCGGAATTTGTTCCACAAACCCGGCAATTCGGCTGCCGGCCCCGCATCTTGAACACCCGCATCGTTTGTTGCGGAAAGGCCGAGTACATGGAAATAAAAGGCTGAAAAGATTCTTTGTAGAAGCCCGTGATCACTTTAATTGTTTCTGTGGCCAAAGCGATGCCGGTTAGTCCGATAGCCGGCCCCAAAACTCCCGCCTCGGCACAGGTGGGGACGGTATCTGGAGTGGGTGGTTTGGGGTGGAAACACCGGTAACAAGGGCCGGTATTCTGGAAATTGAGAATGGTGATTTGGCCATCGGTTTTCACCCCAGAGCCACTGACTATGGTTTTACCCAAAATCACACAAACATCATTTATAAGGTATCGCGTGGCCGGCGTGTCCGTACAATCAACCACCGTATCATACTGCGAAATGATGTTAAATGCGTTATCATTTGCGAGTCGCACGGGATGCGTGGTTGTGTGAACATGAGGATTTAGCTTTCGGAGATAACGCTGGGCCGAACTACATTTCAACATTCCTACCGCATCCGACGTATGGAGCACTTGCCGATGCAAATTGCTCTCGTCTACAGTATCGTTATCTAGTATGCCGATATGCCCGATTCCTGCTCCGGCCAAATAGAGAAGCGTCGGGCATCCGAGACCACCAGCACCAATTACAAGAACCTTAGCGTCGCGGAGTTTCAATTGCGACGAGAGCGAGCCGAATCCAGGCACGATCATCTGACGACCATAACGTCTATATTCTGCAAGCGACATCGGCAAATGAAGTGCCGGGTCCAAATCTGGGTCAGTGACATTGGATTCTGGATTATTTTTGAGTTGATGGTTTTCTGCCTCTAATTCGGCGATTCTGCGCCGAAGCAGCTCGATTTCTTGTTCCATACAATGCGTAGCTATAAGATTCTATTTGACGAGTTCAAGATGAGCATCGCGGTCGAGACCCGTGCAGGCCGGAACGCGGGGAAACTTGATGTTGAGAATTTACGCATACTGCCTAATTCTGTGCTTCGTAACTCACAGAAAAAGTTTTCACGAAGGAAAAACAAAAGAAATATCTTTTGTAGAACCGTCCGGAGAAATTGTCAATAATTTAGGTGTCAACTGGGCTGGAGATGATCATGCAGGTCATGAGTCTCATCTGAAGAAGTGCTAACGAAATACAAGTTGCGGCATTTGTGTAATTGCATTTTTCCAAATATTCAGTATTAAAGGAGTCTCTACTATCTTTCAGAAAAAGCTTCGTCGAATAATTAATTCGATTTGTTGTCATTTGTCTAAACACCAAAGAGAATACCAAGAAGAAACTATAATGTGACTGGTGGAAGTTCACGGCGAAAACTATACTTGTAATGATGCTAATCATTGTCTAACGTTCATTTTATTTACAGTCAATGTATCTAAGCTAATAACTCCGTCAAATCGCGGTCGATTGGGAGTCGTTGTAATCGAAAAGGTACCAATTTGTCACTACCTGGCATGCAATATCATAAAAGAGAACGAGATAACACGGTGCATAGTCGCCAAGTTCAGCATTCAACTCATTTATCATATGTCTTCACTGAGATCAGTTGCTGGGTTGTGCACCATGCTTCTCGAGATTTTTCCATTCCTGTCAATGTCCCTCACATGCAAATGACAGCTGACTTCCCCACTTCCACCCAAATTCATCTTTTCCTCGCTGTCTCTTCACGCTAGAAGGTATGTGGCGAAGACGATCACGACCAAGGTGGCGATCCAACTGTTTCGGCTATCTAGACTATATCGCTCGATCGGATCGTACTCGAAATCAAGATCTGTCTGCGTGATCACAGGCTTCTCACCTCTTAGTTTCCATAAGATACCGACGGCGCAGATGAGAAGAAGGCTCATAGCTAGTTTTCGACCACGGACCATGATGCGAGGATCTGTGATAATGCTGACTCAATTAAAAAAGAAGATTTCGCCGAGTATTAGAGCAATTCAACTCGCCTGTGTATATCTCTAAATTTTCAGAAAAAACTTCAAATGGCCTGACAAACGCAGGCTTTCTTGACTGCTTTTGGCATTTTTAGAAGGAGATATATAGGGCCAAGCGCGGTTTGCGGGCCTCGAGCGCGGTCGCCCTGCACCTTTTATAGCTGCCTCAGGGCCCAATCCACCGCGTCCTGGTGAAAATCAATAGGACGAATCGATAAATGTGATTTCCACGTGATTTTCACTCTTTTGAAATGAAATCGGTTTTCTAAAATTTTATTTTTCAATGACTAAGAAAAATGGCGCTTCGGAAATCTGGAGCAATTGGAGGGCGTCATAAGAAAGAAGGGAAGGATTGCAACTGGCGGAGCGATTGGCCCTGGAAGGAATAGGAAGTGAGTTGATGAGTATGGAGACAATTTACCTTTTCGGTATTTGAAAAAAAACAAGACTATTCTCTTTGACTTTTAAAAAACAAATCCTGATTTTTGTCCTTTCCCTACTTGGGAAAAACCTGCCCCGTGCTCGGCCCAAAAATATTAGTGCGGTTATTTCTTTCACCTGGCACGAGGCTGGAAAGTCTGGGGTAAGGCCGACATCGCACGGCACGAAGCCGTGGGCGGGCGATACGCGGGCCGCGCCATGCCTAGGCACAGGTCCGATAAGCGCAGATTTGTCAGATCACGTTTTTCACAAAAACATTATAGAAGAAAACAAATTTTCCAAAAGGCTTGCACAGCCCTGAGGCTTTGAAATCTTATTATTACCCTCATTTTCTCATGGTGATCGATCTTCCGCCAGAGATCTTGGAGTATATATTCTCCCTTGTCACCCGCAAAGACGTAAAGGCTTTGGCGCTGACATGTAAACTATATCGAAGTCGCCTTCTTTCTTATATAATGAGACTGCTTCATGTGACATGGGGTCAGGTTCTCGAACTTCACAGATCGTTGGAACCAGGCGCGGATCTTAATCTCCGAACAATAGCAGAATCCGAATTCTCCGCCCGACATTTCTGTGAACGTGTTCTAATTACCACGCCTAGCCCATATAATGAATATCACCTGGATCCATTTGGCCGGCTTCTTTCACCGGTGATTTTCCCCCATCTTCACGATGTCAGTGTGCGCTCAGCAAGTCTGTCGCATTGGCTCAAGTACAATAAGTGTGATCACGTCCGCAGCCTTTGCCTCATAAATGTCGATATGTCACGGAACATTAAGGACTTCTATTTGAGTCACGTGGCTGCGTTCACCAGTTTGCGCCGGCTTACACTCCACAACTACCATTTCGACTGGCTGGAGGAGGACTTATATGCAGATAATAGTGACGATTTTGATCATTCACGTCCGCTTCTACAGACAGTGCCCCTCGATGAACTAAATCTATATGATTGCACGTGGGAGTATCCCTTTAATTTAGCATTGTTCAATACTCAGGATACGCTTCGCATCCTCAAAATCACGTACTCGCATAACCATTCATTTATTCTCCTGGAACGGTTCTCCGATTTCCTCAAGCATCCATTTCCAGGCCACCTGACTTCAATTCGCGAACTCTCCATCGGATTTGAAAATTATACCGAAAACAAGAAATTGCTCACCCTATCCATCGTGGATACTCTCCTCCGTGACTTTCTGGGACTCGATCATTTGTCTCTCTACGGGTGGTATACCACTGAGGTCTACATCAGAATGATTTTGGCCAATATCAAATTCAGTATTCCGGTAGATGTGGACGTGGAGTTGGAGAGTGGCCACGGTCACGTGCCGGTCGGCTTTGAGCATACCCCGATTCCACGCTGGAAAAAGAGACTTTGTCTGAAATAATTCCCTAGTCACAGAGTTTCGGATTCAAATCGAACTTACTCAACTGACAAAAATTTGGGTCATTTGCGTTCCGGATTGTTAACCATAAACAAAATTCCTGTACAGTACCCTAGCGAGCGCCGCATCGGTCCTGAAAATCTGCATACGATCTTGATCTCTCTCGCGTGTTTCAACGCTCGAAATAAAGTTACAAATAGACAAAGAGGAGATCAAAGATTCCAGGATCTAGACCGAACTTAAACCGGCTACATTTTTTATATCTCCAGCACGCTCTCGAAAAATGTTAGTGCTCATACCGTTACTATGGCTCGCTAGCGTGGCCTGGGCCAATACGGAGACTTACACTTTTCAAATCCCCAATTACTATAATATCCCCATGCATATAGATCAAGACATTAATACCGAAATCACCCGTTTAAACGAAACATCCTTGCTTCTTAACGATCATCCGATCCTCACCATCGATGACTATACTATCGAAACCCTGGTCCTCACCGTCCCCTACAACTTCACCAGTAAACCATCACAGCGGCTCTTTGTCAAATTGAACAATTACAAAAACAGCATCTATGATTCGAACGATTTGATCAACGTGAAATTGTGTTGGCCCGCAACCACACCGCTCAGTTTCAGTCTCAGCCATCGATTCATCCGCGAACAAGAGTTTGACATTCGTCACGAATCAAATAATCTAGATATGTACATTGTGGTATACTTTTCCGCCGATTTCTTTGCCATAAAGCCCGTGACCCAAACAGATTTCAAAATGTTTTTGATAGTGAGCAAATTGCCCAACAGAATCCCCATTCCGATCGAATTATATGACGTGATAGTCTACGCGGTGGACCTTCTCATTCTTACCGCGACAGCCATGCCGTGGCTCCTAAAAACGGGCCGCAGGATTTTTGTTCCGATTGCATCAAGTTAAAAAAAATAGAGAACAAAAGCCTTGGGTTCCATAAATTATCATTTCCCTTTGCATCACGCTTTGTTCTGCATTTTCGAGATCAAGATTCTCATCCTTGAATCAGCCATTGCAAAGATGGGCCCAGGCTGCGCGCAACAAGGCGGGGCCCTCATTTCGAGGTCGCACTCCATTCATCGAATTACATCCGAAAATCTCGCAATTCCCTCAGCAAAAAAAAAATTGGCTAGAAGCGCCCTAAATCCATTTTCCGAAATTTATCCCTTAGTTTAAGCAAACCTAAAAGTTGGCGGCATTCCCGGCTGAAATTCCTCGCCGTGTCCTGCAGACTGGCCGCCCACGCTCCCCACGCCGCCGCCGCGCCGGCCTCCCTCTTCGCCCCGTTCAAATCTAGTTAAATTATCGAATCAATTCCAGGAACAATCTTATCTGAAACCGAATTTCAGGACCCGTTTTCGTGACATTCATCATAATCAACATGTCCTCCGATGAAGACCCCTTGGGACCACCCAAGAACGAGCAAAATATCGACTTGTCCAAGTTATCGCCCCAAGAATTGCGCATCTTCAAGATGTATGGCAAACTACCCACCACGCAACAGGTGCTAGCTTCGAAATTGCAGGATAAGAAGTATTTTGATAGTGGTGATTACGCGATGCAAAAACAGCTTGGAGGTACCAAATCGGGCGTGAGTGGCGTGCCGTTAAGACATCCCAACGCAGAGAAAGTGAAGGAAATGTATAATCGCAACTCGATCAGCGCCAGCAATTCCGGGATCCTCTTCAACGGGAAGCTGGGATTGTTGAGCGAGTCGAAGATGCTGGAAGAAGACGAGAAAAAGGAGTAGTTGCAGGGGTTGCATTTTTAGAATTGGGGACGGAATTAGAGTACACTGGTAGAATCAGGAAGATTACCCGTCGGTTTTCGAATTGATTTCAGCAGACTAGCTGTTTCGTTCCGACCTTACTTACATATAAATATACGGCTAACGAAAAACCAATATTAGTGGATTTCGAATTCTTTTATGAAAAATTCAATTCACAATGCATGACTACGGTTGACCATGACAAAAGTCCCATGTCTATTTTGTCTAAATCGATGCCCAGCTCCACTTCCTATTCTTCATATAGATTTAGGGAAAAAAGAACACAAAATTTACCATCTCCATAAATTTGGAGCAAAAAAAGAATTTTTCTTCAACATGTCTCATATCAATTGCAAGCCACAGTTGACTGAAGTGCGAACCATGGAGAGCGCAGTGACCACTTTGCACCCCATACTAGAAACTTTTCTTGTTTTGCAGGCAGAAGTTCTTAATAGCTATAGCTATTAATCACTAGACAAAGTATTTTCCTTTTCACTTCTCTTGACATATCTTTGATTTATTCAGGATCTCTCTCACCTACCGAACAATGGATCGAGTCAGTTTCGATAACTCAATAGAGTGCTTTGCAGATATAGTCTCGACTGCGATTTCCAAGAACATGCCGCTGAGAGTCACCAACGTGTATGTAAAGCAAGCGATGCATTCGAAATACTTCTATATCAAATTTCATTTGGATTCTCAAAAGGGTCTGGAAAGAGGCTTCGGCAATGGCTCCAGAAGCGATATGGTGGATTCTCTGGACGACATAGAACTTACGATATCTTACGATCCATTTTATCAGGTCCCTGTACTACATTACCGCGTGAACAATAAAATTGACTTCTTGAGCGAGCATGCCCACGTGGATACTCACCCGATATTGCAGACTCCGTATATGGTCGTGCATGCGTGTGAAACGGCCAGTTTCATGACACCCACAAGATTGAAGGGCATCGAGTATTTGAGGTTGTGGTTTGCCGTGCACTTATCGGCGGCGCTTCCCAATATTCAAATTCGGTGAAGGCGCTGACAGAGAAGTGAGAGTAAAAGAGTCGGCAACGTTATGAAGTGTCCATTACAAAGGGACCAGTGGATTTCACGAATACATGTTTTAAAAGACGAATTTCACAATCAATTTCACCGAGAAAGCCTAGATATTCTACCTGAAACTGCGATCACATTCTTACCGTGGACGGCCGTACCCCTTGAATTACTTCCAGGCCTTCGTCTTCCGCAAAACCCTGATCTACTAACTCCCTACACTGCTTTTTTACTTCCAAATTTTATGTATTAATGCATGCAATCGCCAGGAGCCGCAACCCCCACTCAAAAGAAAATGTGTGTATATAATGAATGTCTACTGCGAAGGTCTCTCGATCAGGAAAGCCCTACATGGATAATCGTCAGTGTACATTCCGTGCTCTGGCTCCTTCAAGATCTTCCACTTGAATTTGCGCATGGAGGGCGCCACGATTGGCTCGCCCGCCTTACCCAACACCTGTCCTCTGATCACGCTTTGATCCACCCCCGTCAAGGTTGTGGATAAGCTCACGGAGTTATCGGCACTGAACGCAGCCAATTCCTTTGATCCCTTCTCGCCCACGGAGATTCTGGGGTTGGCCGCCGAGCCAAGCGTCAATAATCCAGAGATCTTTGTTTGGTCAAATGCATGAACTTGGGGGTAGTTACGTCTGTAGTCACGCTTGTGGTAAGGGTTTCCCTTGATGTCGCCTGCTGGAAGCGTGATTGGGTCGACGTAGTTCCTCGCCTCCTCAATTCTGGCTCCAGGAGGAATCGCTCTGAAATGGTTCACCAAGGGGTTACCGGAAGATCTGTTGGGCACGAGCACCAACAACTGTCTGAGTTTCTCCCAGATACCGGTAGGGCGCGTTGTGTACTTCTTCCACACTGGAACTGGCAAGCCGCTCATGTTGTAGAATTTAATAAATAGGATTCGACTTGATATAATCGATACTTGTTTAACGCGAAGATGGTGCGCGCGGGTCTAATGAGATTTGACCCTCGTTTCATTGGTTGCGATATGTGCAGGATGGTGTTTCTAGAGAAACTCGGCAAATAACAAATTCTGGAAGCTGAAAAGACTCTTCATTAATCTGGGGAATTTCAGTTGTTAATTTCTATTTATTTTGAGTATCTTTGAAAGTCTCAGGCTTTTTTGAAGAGTACTGCAGTGTTCAAGTTTCTCGTTGACCATGGATTGCTTCGTGCAGGGGTCTTCATCGAATCCTTTGTTTGAACGAAAGCGTGAAAATCAGTTGATATGTACTTGAAGAAAACTGGGTTTTCTATCGTATCGAAGAAATAGTAATCAGATTTCGACCGCAAAAATGACAACAGAACCGGAGAATGATGACTGGCTATGCTAAAGGTAAGCTTTTACGTAGGCGCTTTTCAAACAGGAGTCATACTCTGTGGCTCGAAATCCAGGGGGCCCTTTCTATTCGCCATTTGTATCTCCTACCTTTGAAAAGCTTTTCAATAAGAAATTATCTATGCGTCAATGTATGAACAAATTTATTATCTGAAAAGGGATCCTTCGTCTAAGAATATGTCCACCTTTGTCTCCATCAATTATCGTTCATTCAATATCTCACATACGCGATCTTTTAATTCTCCTCGAATAAAAAACGGCCCAACTTGCCGAAAATAATCACGCCACAGAAAAAGAAACTGGCGATGAAGAGAAAAATCGTGAACAAGCTCTCGGAGTCGCCAGCGAACTTACTACCGGACTGTATGTAGACAGCTCCCGAGCCAAGCATGGCGGCGGAAATCGAGCCGACGAAGCCGTTGAAGGTGCCGTCCAAAAGCATCCACAAGCCCGGATTGAGGAGGGTCCATGTGAGTGCCATCTGAAGCGATGATTTCCATTGGATGTTACGAATTGCATACAGGATCCCCAAAAATGCAATCAGCGAGCGAATGATGTCACTTTTCAAGTTGGGGCGATGTTTAGGGTCCGGGTTCGACAGCAAAAAGCGCTGTGTACAGGACAGCGGCATGACACGGTCCAAAACGGGCACGATGCTACTTAGAGCGAGACCTTCGAAGAATAGCGTGATTAAGAGGTCGATAATTGCAAACGCACTCAGGCTCGGACTGCGTGTAGGTGCCAAAATAGCGGTGGGTTTGAAACTGGCCATAAATCGAGTAAGCCACGCGTTGATCACGGCACCATTGCCGTCTACGTGGACAGTATGGATGTTTTTCGTCACTTCGTTATATGCGAGTGCAGCAGCAATGACAATGGCGATTTTCGACGCCAGCGCCACGATTTTAGTCGGCGCCGAACCCTTGGGCGCCAGGCCACGTGACACGTTTCGGGGAGTGCTTGGATGAGTGTCCTTGGCGCGGATCCGGAGCTCGGCGCCGTCGATGTATTCTTCGACTTCCTCGTTTTCCAGATTCAAGTTGGTCGACGACGAGTTGTAGATGCCGTAGAGCAGCGGCTTGGTAAGGTTCACCACAGAGTCTGTTTTCTGCATAATGGTACGGGGCACAAGCGACACGAGAGAGGGGCAAGTTAGGAAATGTGCGAAAAGACTCGATAATAAAAAGTTTTGTTAGTGAGCGTGGAACCGGAATTGAGGGTAATTTATCGGCAATTGGGTGGCGTGAACACGTTGGCTTTTGTTTCCTTAGGGTGGGGCCAGACTGCGCAGGGCCCGCACGCTACCACCCGAGTTTGACGAGGATCGGGGTGCGGCACGTGACCTTAGTGTAACGAGGCGCGAGCGGCGGTACGACCTGCGTTGCGATGACGTGCTGCGGCCTAGGATCCCAGGCAGGGCACGGAATTTGATCAGCACTTCTATTGTTTCATTTTTTCAAGGAAGATGATCCGTTGTATCTTCAATTCAGAAAAATTTCTGGCTTAAAAAGTTCAAGCATAGAGTAACGGTTTATAAATCATCAACTCTACTTAGAAAAGGAGTTACTTGTTATCAAGCTTTCCTATTTTAGGCCCCTGGGCCCTTGGAAATTGCTGAGGCTTGGAGATAAGGTCGCGACCCAATTTTGCAAGGAACACGCCGGGAGACAAAAGGTTGAATCATTTTCTTCTAAACAGCGAGTGTAAAATAAGAAAAAAAATGCCGTGCTTCAGCCATGAGAAATAAAATATTACTTGTTTCGAAAAGAAGTTTTTTTTGGAACTTATGGTGCGTGCTGATCGATGTTTCAAGGCCTAATTTCGCAGGGGGGCATCCCCTAGTTCATAAATAACTCCTGAAACGAAACACACCGCACCTCCTTCCGCGGCCGCTTCTGACTGGCAGAGTCAACTTTTTTACTAGTGCCCCGTTTCGTAAGCTTTTCATCTTTTCTCATCCCACGTTTTTCTTTCGCAACAATTTTTTCTTCATGTGCAGTTACAACGCCTAAATTTTCGTCAACGCTTTTGCTCTTGGCTGCTTTCGTTGAACTCTTAGATTTCGTCTTCGACTTGCCTTCTTGCTTTCTTGGTGCCTTGCGGCCTTTTTCGAATTTCTTCTCTACTTTCTGTTTCTTCCCCTTCTCTTCTAGGCCTACCTGTCCTTGACTTTCGTCGCGAGAATCTCTCGTTGGAATTCTATTGATTTCAGGCACTTTCTTTTCCGTGGTTTGAGAATTTTGCGAAACATTCCCCATAAATGCCGTGCTGGCAATAATGTGTTCGAAATTGAGATCAGCCACCATCTTGCGTCGCTCCGCTCGCAGATCGTCGCCGATGAACGTGCGGCCGGGCGAGCTTGATACAAAGTATCTTACAGTCGAGCGCATTTCGAATTTCTTGGGGGTGGTCCCCGAGCCGGATTCAGGAACAGTTGAAAACGTCGATTCCTCTAGCATCGATGGTCGTAGAGTCTTGATTCGTGGATACTGGTGCTGATCACTTTCACATGCATCTACGGCAATAATCTCGATCTCCTCATCCCCGATATCCTCTCTTGTCAAGTCAATCACGTCTCTATAAGTTTTTGATGCACTCGGCTTTGCCAGTGAACCAACAACAAGCTTCGACTTTACTTTAATGTCAGAGGCGGGGTTTGGATCCGACCTCGGGCGGGGTTCAACATCAGAATCAATGTTCGATTGCCGGGTCTCACTATGGGAATTCTCCCTTTTCTGAAAATTACTAATCTCACTCTCCGATAGCTCCTGAATCTCCAAATCGTCATCGTCCACGATTTCAACATCCTTGCTCTGAGAGCACCACTTCGAGTCTCTGAGTCTACGTTCGGCAGCCTCCAACATTGCCTTGCGGAGATCGCCTTTTGCAACAGCTCTGCCCCCTAAACGTCGGGACTCGGCCTTGAATGTACCCTTGGAAAGTGCCTCGAGCCGCTTTTGTCGCACCGACTGTGGATTGCTCCATGGCGCCCTATAGCCTGCGCCAAGAGTATTTTCCTCGCATACGTAGTTTTGGGTGAGAAATGCCCCGGTCTCGTATTTCTGTCGAAGTTCATCCAAAAGTTTATAGAATTTGGCGTCGTGCGGACCGTGGACATTGTGGGTGAGTTCATGGAGAAACGTGCCTATTAGTTCAGACATCGGGAAAAACGTGCGGTCGTTATGTGGGGGCCGGAGCCGTATCAAGATTTTCTGGCCTCGGTTGACGTTCAAGCCCAATAAGTTCGGGGTTTTGGGGTACATTTCGCATAGTGTGCCCACCTTGAACTTGTACTCGTGAATAATCGGTGCCACTGCACGTGCCATTTGGTGAAGCAAATCTAGCGCATAATCCTTGTCTGCATATCGCTTGAGAGATGCAATTTTTGATATACTGGATACTGGAGATGGCCGGGGTTCTGCCGGTTTGTTTTGTGTTTTCGATGTGCCGCGTATCACCATTTTGTGAATGTGATGATTATTAAATACGAAAGTTGCGCAAGCCGAAGGACAAAGTTCGGTGAGCGTTGAAAATCAACTGGCGATGTAGAAATAAAATAATTGACAAGATTTTTTGAAGTTGAAAAATATTGTAAAAGATGATGATAATTAATTTGTCTAAGACAGAAGATGAATAGGATTGCTTATCTCATGTGATGAGATTTGTAGATTAGAAGCATCGCGCGGTCGCGCCACCGTTCGCGCCGCACGGCGATAAGCACGCCAAGATTGAGCACGGTTTATGAATGGCACAATCAAGAAGACAAAATTGAAAGAGCTTTTTTTTGTTTTCATTCAATACTGTGTTTGAAAAGGTTTAATTGCAACGAAATTTTATCTCAGATGAGAAACAATGAACCTAAGAATGCTCTCATGTCGCAGCCGTCCATCAATCCTGCCAGACTACGTATATGACTCAGTGCAGGACTTTGATTGTTCAATGTTTCACAGAAGACTTCATTATTGAAAGCCTAATTTGAAATATCAGGCTCAAATATTTGATATTTTCCATCTGTTTTCTGTTTTATTAACTGTTTGAGAATTTATCGAATTTCAGGTCGTCCCCGGCGATCACAGCACCGTGCATAGTATTTCACGATCTATCATTCGCATTACACTGTAAAAATTGAGAAGTTCATATACCAAACTATTTCTCCAAAAAACGAAAGCCGAAAGCGAATCGAGATCAATTTTATGGAAATCACATTTGCGTGAATTTGAGATGTATTTTAATCTCTGAGGATATTAGTGTCACTCGAAGCTTTTTCCTCGTGTTGACAAAAATAACGAAACACATTTTCGTTTATAAAATATTAATTATGACAACAGACTAATAAATATTAAATCAAAAAAGAGAAATGGCCCGCAGAATTTATTCCATGCAATATTTTTTTTCGATTTCATATCAATTTGAGCTGAGAACAAGTACAATATTCGCAACTGGAAGAATTAGATAGAGCAAAGGAATAGCTTCAAACGAGCTAACCTTTATTTCTTCAAGTACGAAGTTCCGCGACATCGCCCATTCTCGCCCTGCTTTTTTCGCGACTTTCTGCTTTTGGCTGCAACCATCGGCGGGGTTCACGCACCCATTTTCTCGTATCAAAGCGTTTTGCGCATTGATGTATGCCGCGCAAATTTCGAAATAGTCGGCCACACGGCTCCACGCGGGCTCCACCCATAGTTTGGTTCGGGATTTGGTCGATTTGGTCACGTGCGTGAGTGCTTTTTTGCTACTTTTTGACCCAGCAACGGGCTCGTGCAGCTGCACCGACAATAAGCTTCCAATTGTAAAAGTTAGATCATAGCCGTCTTTGCAATTTCGAAATGCTCTTCAGCTGCAAGTGAAATAGAAATCTTTTCAATTTTAAGCGTGAGTTTGAGTACAATGGCCAGTGTGCACAAAGCCGCGACAATGCCCAATTTTCATTTTGTTAGCATTTTACCCCAAGAGCACGAAAATCGTCCAGGCTAAACAAAGATTCAAAACCCTTCAGAGTGTGGCCGTTAAATAGAGACTATGACGTCGTACGGCATGCACCGCTCCCAAGACCATTTCATGGCGACATAGTTTGGGCTGCGGTCCCCGGATTCACGGCTGCGCTCTCGAAGATACCCATATCCAGGTATTTTGCCCTCTATACCGTCCATGCAAGATTGAACATCCTCTAATCTTGGAAGCCATAGCTGTGTGCGTGAACTGATCTTTTGAAACCAAATCAATAAAACTCATACTTGAATATATGAGTAAATGAATTTTGGTCGTGTACTTACTATCTTCTTCTCTGCGATTTTGCGCAGCTTTTGGCTAGAAAAGCTTGATGGTTAGACGATTCATCATTGAGTTACTTGGAAAATACGCGAATCACTGTTGATTTATAATGTTAAGAGTTGCAAGGATTAGAGATTGTGTCCGATAGTGGCCTCGTAGCGTCGAGGTTTTAGGCACCGTGGACTATATAAAAGAGAAATATTCATTTGTGTGCACGAAGAGAATATACGATGTTGTAGAGGAATGCTTTTTAGGCTGTGTTTGTATTTTGAATTCTGTGTTTCCAAGAGATTTCAGGTATTCACGTCAAGTCAAAACGAAGAAACCAATTCGAAACATGATGTTCTGAAATTTGTTTGAGTGTTCAACTATTATTTGCAAGTTATATTCGGGAGTTTTCAGTTTAGGCCGGGCCCAGCTAGCCATGCTAAAACATGCTTCACGGATTTATCAGGAGACTTGAATCTAATGACCATTCTCATTCTCAAGGCTGCGTATCCTTTTCTTTAAAACTCGAGTAAAACTCCTTTAGCTCACTTTAGAATTTCGAAATTCTAAATAGTACATCGCGTTATAATGAATTAGATACGTATTTACAAAGATCTCTTCATCGCATAGCAAAACCAACCAGGTTGGATTATTGACGTATTTCTTTTATTTTTACATAAGGCATTCTGATTGTCGAGCATACTTCACCTGGAAATTTACCGTAACTCAAATCAAGTCTAAATTAATCATTGGTTGTCGAGAGTTTTCCGTCAAAATTGGGCATGCATTTTCCTGCGAGCTTTCAATCCACGACAGGATAAAAACTGAACGTCATTTAAAAAAAGAATAACATTTATTTTACGGAAGAAAACCATGCATCCACATAAATCCACATAAAAACCGAGCTCACTCTCGTGCAAATTGCAAGCATCAGCAACATGTTTCACGTATGACAATCAATGAGGCAAAAGATTGACTGAGACTTGCGGGTAGTACCTGCAGCTTTGATACGGATATCATATTGTTATCGCCTCGCCCGCTAAGCCAACGTTGAGCCAAGTCAAATCAATTTCCTTGCAATTAGAATAATCCAGCATTTAATTGAACTACAATAACGGTGATAAGAGCCCATATGCCATGGTAATGGAGAGTATGATCGAGATTGTTTGGAACGCGCTCTGAGGGCGCGTGTGTAGATAAGGCGATTTCTGGCCCACAAATGAGATGTTCACGATCACTTGGGCTCTCTTAGCGCGTGCGGTATGATAATAGGAGAGATTATTAGATTTATTGTGTGGTATGTCTAATTTGTGTCAATACTGGGAGATCTGGAGTTAGGCCCGGATTTGACAACAGAACAGTCCCTTTACGGACATCTTCATGGGGAATGAGTTGAGACTTCAGCGCAAATATTGTGACTTGTTTTCAGTAACTAGCAAGGGAGAAATTTCAAAGAGCAAAATCATAGTATTGCTTTGCGAGCCGAAATACCGGGGTAGTAAGCCTGCAGAAAAGCTGTTTATAGGGAAAAGCGTGATCTAGAACATCAGGGGAAGCTCGAGACTCTTATCTCGAAAATGACCATCTCCACTTTCCTGACTTGACTGACTCCCCACCGCGTGCATAATCTTAGGAAGTAGAGAATGATGTGAATTGATCGTCAATACGCACCTCTTATTCCCAATGTCCTCTGACGTTTACACAATCACAGACTCGATTCAAGTGAGTCACATCTCTGATTCCAGTCCACAAAGCAGTGAAAGACCTCAACTGACCCGAACTACTGAGAACCAGGGAGTAGTATCTCCGCCCCCTCCCTACTTAGAAAGCTACGGAAATGATTCAAACGAGACACCTCCCCCATACGAAAAGCGCGACAATTGCTTCTGTACCGCATTTGACAAACTCAAAGCTCTTGTGCTACGCGTCCGATTTCTCGTGTTCCTTGGGCTTGCCCTCTAAAGTGTCGCTATTCTCGCGGGCATGATTGTACTTATTGTCTTAACGGGTAAAGGGCGAGGCTGAAATAATTGGAATCGAAAACTACTTTTTTTAACGGATTTATTTTGACAAGTCACATTGGGAAATTAGTGTTTTTGACCAGTGCAGTGATGATAAGGCCTTCAGGGAAACCTCTGATCACACTATTCCAGTATGCTCAGTCATGGAACGAGTATAACACTTCAATTTTAAATTCTAAAAGTTTCACAGCTGGATCTGAAACAATAGCTTCTGAAAGCTTCGCCTTGTTGCTGAGGCATGCTGCCGAGTGTGACCAGAAAGTGTTGCATCAATGAGAAAAGGATACCATCAGGATCAATATTTTGTGGCAAATAAAATTTGTGGTAAAACTCTCAAGAAGCCCATATTTGAACCTCAAAGCAATTTATTTTCTTACTCGTCTGTTTTTGTCGGCTTAAGCCAATTTCATCCGGCACAGATCAGCATAGCATTTTAAATATGGTAACCCGTGACGGAAATTGCGCAAGCCCTACCAATTTAAGGGTGATAAAACATGACCAAACCCCGTTCCATCAGTATTGAGCTTTGATATTTATTCTTTCATTTTCAAATGCTTCCACTATTTCTGACTCCACAAAGTGATTCCCATGTTCAGACGGTACAAACGGCTGCAATTCAAGTGCCTGCGACTGAGCTCCCACCACCATACTGGAAATCCGTGGTACCCTTCCTAGAGCAGCGGTCTTCTAAGCCAGAATCATTTAAAAAAAGAGTTACACAAAATTTAAAGACACTGAAGGAATTCTTGCTAAGTGAAACTTTCAGAGGCTGGGTATTCGTGATTATTTTGATCGGAGGGGCGATCGCCTTGTTCGCATTGATCTTGTACCGCGTATTCAAGAATGGTCTGGTATTTTAATCAGCTTGTTTGGCAACCTCAAGATGACTTTTCGGAATCCATATGTTTTATGTCGTGGTTCTTGAGTATAATTTGCTCGACTTCTGGGTGCAAATCGTTGTGCCGTTAATGTAAGCCAACACCAATACTCAGTGGGAGGCAGACAAGGATCTCTCTTTGTAGTCCCAGACGCATCGATTTAAAAGTGAGTCTACTGAAAAATCTTAAAAATTGATGACCGCATTCCATCGCTTCATAAGTTATCAGCACATTTCAAGATTATCTCATTCGTATTGGATCGTTTTGCGGAACCTTTCGAAAGTAATCCAGTCACTTGAACAGAGAAGCTCGATCAAAAGGTTCATGCGCCTGGCTGTCCTTCCGTTCTTGGCACAGATGACTTTGGCTCTTCTCATAAATAGTGACTCTACATACATAAAGTGCAATTCAATTTTTCTCAATTAATAATTCGGTCTCACGTTTTTCCCTTTTTGTTTCGAAAACCAATACTTCATGAATCCCTTAGAGTCCGTGCCAGGGCCAACTCATCTAAGAATTTACCAATAAAGTCGCCTGGACCTTTGGCTTCATTCCCCGCACGTGCACCAGCTTGATTGTAAAACTTCACTGCGTCCACCACTGATGTCCAAATATCGTGTTTAGCATGGCTAGCACAGGCCACATAGCTGCCGATAGCACTACCCAAACAACAGCCAGTGCCAGTGACAGATCCCATGACTGGATGACCGCCATTAATGATTTCAACTCTTGACAACTTTTCAGATTCGTCTGCCTCTACAACGTAATTCTTCGCCCCGGAAACAACGACAACGGCACGGTATTCAAGTGCAACTTCCGCGGCGATCTCAATGATCTTATTCTCATCGAGCTCCACGGTCGAATCGACTCCCTGCATGGTCGCCTTTTCTGGACCATTCTTTCCTGTGCCAACTTCCAATTTCACAGGATTCTGCTTGATCTTGTGGAGAGCCAAAATCTCACCAAGATTTCCCTTGATTACGGTAAATTGCCCTGCATTCAACAATACTTGACATGCGGCCAATCTTGCCTTCGAGGCACCTGCGGCCACGGGGTCAAATACGACGGGTTTGCCGTGCTTATTATAGCTGGCAAGACCAGCGAGGAACACTTGTAGAAGCTCTTCATTTGGTGTGCCTAAATTTAACACTAAACTTGCCGGAATATCCAACGAAGTGAAATCGTCATATTCTTCGGGCAATTCCGACATGATGGGTGATCCACCAATTGCCAAAGTGATATTTGCTGTGAAGTTTTTGTTCACACTGTTCATGATATGGTGTACCAAGGGCTTGGCGTGGAACCGGGTAAGTGTCGATGAGCCCCGAGAGAAATCCGCGGCAAAGTCCCCATAATACTTCTCAACAAGCGTCTTTGTGGCCATTGAAGCATCTTTTGCTGCCATGATACACGAAACTACCGCTACGCCATCAAGCCCCTGGCCGGGAACTTTACACTGGTATCGCACCTTTGCCACGTTGGTTTGATTGATACCTCCGATCCCGACACAAAAGATTTTTTTCTCGTGATTTTCATTGTGTTCTTTCAAGATCTCCAACAGTCTACGCACATTGATTGGTCCACCAACGCCCTTGGTTTTCTTCGTCATGGTGGCGTAAATGGTACCGAGCCCCACGTAGTCTGCCACTCCTGAAGCACAGACTGCGGCGGTTTCTTCTGGATTCCCACAAGAAACTCCTAGGATCTTGTTTGGCCCAATGAGCTGGCGAGCAATTTCTGCGGGCATATCGTCTTGCCCCACATGAACACCATCGGCGTCAATTGCTAATGCTACATCGATGCGATCATTGATGATGAGCGGCACGTTATGGGCACGGGTGATTTCAAGCACCGCCCGGGCGTCGGCCACAAAGTCACGTGTCAGTTTCGTCTTTTCCCGGAGTTGGACAATTGTGGCACCGTTCTGCACTGCCTGCTCGATCTGGGAGAGGAAAGTGCTATTCTCGGGAATCATCGTCGAGTCCGTAACGAGGTAGATACTGTAGTCTGTCATTGTATATATTCAGTCAATGAATTTGGATAATCAACTATTGTTGAGTTGACGAAATCTGGCGAGATTTGAGAACCATGGTGATCAGGAGCGGTTTTGACGGTTTGCTTATATCCGACGGTGGACAAAATCTCGCACTCAGGAGCCCCGTAGACGCATATGCGCTTACAGGATCAATGAGCCTGGGATGATCTGAAAGTCAAGGGAAAACACAAACTAAGGAATAATTTTCAACTTTTATTGCGCTTTTCGCGTTAATACTGATAAGTTTTCGCTTCTATCATCGATAGCGCTTGCACGTTGTGCGTTACGGTTCACGTACTATATCTCCAGATTTTCTAAAAGATAAATAATTTAATAGATGACATGATATTTACAGTCCGCGGTGAGATATTCACAGCGCGACGCGGCTCCTTGGCCGCTTAATCCTTTGGACCAATCATCTTCTCTGGTCTTACCCATTGGTCGAACTCCTCCGACGACAACACACCCAACTCCAAAGTTGACTCCTTCAAGGTCAAGCCCTTCTTGTGAGCGTTCTTGGCGACCTTGGAGGCAGCATCGTAACCGATCTTAGGGTTTAATGCAGTCACCAACATCAACGACTCGTGCAAGACCTTCTCGATCTTGTCGGTGTTGGCGGTGATACCATCCACACAGTTGAGTCTGAAAGAGCGGGCCCCATCGGCAATCAAACGGATCGAGCTCAACAAGTTGGCAATCATCACTGGCTTGAACACGTTCAACTCGAACTGGCCCGAGGCACCGGCGAAAGTGATGGCGGTGTTGTTACCCATGACTTGGCATGCAACCATGGTCAACGCCTCGTTTTGAGTAGGGTTGACCTTTCCTGGCATAATCGACGAGCCAGGCTCGTTTTCAGGCAAGGACAACTCGCCGTAACCGCATCTGGGGCCGGAGCCAAGGTATCTGATATCGTTGGCGATCTTGTACAAGGAAACAGCCACCGTGTTCAAGGCACCAGAAGCTTCGACAATGGCGTCGTGAGCGGCCAAGGCCTCGAACTTGTTAGGTGCAGTCTTGAATGGCAAACCGGTCAAGTTCGAGACTTCCTCGGCGATGCGCGAGTCCCAGCCCTTCTTGGTGTTCAAGCCGGTTCCGACAGCGGTACCACCCTGAGCCAAGTACGACAAGTTAGGGAGCACGGCCTCGACACGGGCAATACCGTTGGTGACCTGCTGGACGTATCCGGAAAACTCCTGGCCCAAAGTCAAGGGGGTGGCATCCTGCAAGTGGGTTCTACCGATCTTGATGATTTCGGCAAACTCGTCGCTCTTCTTCTGCAACGAGTCGCGTAACTTGGTCAATTCCGGTACCAAGGACTTCGAGATCTCGGTGACGGCGGCAATGTGCATCACAGTAGGGAAAGTATCGTTCGACAGCTGCGACATGTTACAGTGGTCATTGGGGTGGACAGGAGACTTGGATCCTAACTCTCCGCCCAAAATCTCGATCGCACGGTTCGAAATCACCTCGTTGGCGTTCATGTTGGACTGAGTACCGGAACCGGTCTGGAACACCACGAGGGGAAAGTGGTCGTCCAATTTACCCTCGCTCACTTCAGTAGCCGCCTGCTTGATCGCCGAGGCAATCTTGGGCTCAAGCGCGCCGTAGCTCTCATTGACGATAGCGGCAGATTTCTTCAAGATTCCAAAAGCGTGGACCACAGGAAGAGGCATGCGCGCAGCCACTCCGCCAATGTCGAAGTTCATCTTGGAACGGGCGGTCTGGGCACCGTAGTACTTGGCGGCGTCGACCTCAATCTCGCCAAAGGCATCGGTCTCAATTCTCGTGGCACGTGACATGGCTTGGGCAGTGCTGGAAAAAGTTCTGCTGATAGATCTGGCTCTTAACATGATAAATTGTCGGAAGGATTGGTGGACTTGAAGCGAACAGATTTTCGAGGGGAGTCCGGGGTCAGAGCGCGTAGGTAGTATATACACGCCCGGCCCCGAGTAAATTTTTCGCGGCCGTGATTGGCCAACGCCAAAAGTGCGGGGGATCTAATGAGGGACAGAAATGAATGACATAAAAGAGAAATAGAGCGGAAATTCCCAAGATAGGAAACTTTTATGGCGATTATTTTTATAGAATCTTCTTTTTTTTTTTTTTTTGGACGAACTGTCACTGCTTTCCCTAATCAATCGGTGAGAAAATTAAGTCCGCGTGGAGACCCTGGACAGAGTCGCGCTCCGGGGAATTAATTAAGCGACATTATTTGCTGCATGAGACAGCTGTCATCCTCGAATCTGAATTTGCTTCCTGAGATTTTGTTTGATCACGAAAGGAAAGAAAGTTTTGTTGTTTATAAGACTTTAATAGGCGCATCCCTGA
Source organism: Metschnikowia chrysomelidarum (assembly GCA_030582795.1). Classification (NCBI taxonomy): domain Eukaryota; kingdom Fungi; phylum Ascomycota; class Pichiomycetes; order Serinales; family Metschnikowiaceae; genus Metschnikowia; species Metschnikowia chrysomelidarum. Next base: position 109,116 of record JAJMGZ010000017.1, read on the forward strand.
CCATCCGGGTGTGAGTCTTTCTCGTTAGGTAGACTACCAACTACGAGTTTTTGAAAACCCCGCCTTTTCATACTTTTTACTATATCTTTTGGCCATGCTTTTTTGGAGTTCCATTTGGAGTTCCATTTGAACTTGTCATTTGACAATGGCCTTTTTGCGATCGTGTTTTGTATTTTAATCAAATGCCCCAAATTGACGATGTCTATGATGCAAATTTTATTCATATGCTAGGTCTATAAATTTAAGCAACTCATGACAAAGTCCTCTTTCGCCAGTCTCAAGTGAAGTCCTGCACTATTCTTTGTATACTTTCAGAAGCTCAAACTACCATTATTCACGAAAATCCTCGATCTTCGGCCACGGCCACGAATTTTTGGTATGCGGAAGCGAATGTGCGTGCTTGATATGTCGCTGGCGGAATTCTGGCGGTAATGCACGAAGAAGCGACAACAACGTTTTTTTCGATGGAATAAAGCCAATGCGTTCCCACCATCGCATGATTTCCGCCAACTCGGCCATATACTCAGCCGATACAAGCGCTTTGATATACATTTGCCACAACTTGTTCGATGGAAAGATGCCGTCACCCGCTTCACTTTCAGTTTCCACATGCTGCTTGAATTCATGAACGGCCACTTGTGGCGCATAAAGTTGTCCCCATATGAGCGGTTTCCCGTCAATGCGTTTCATGCTGGCATGTAAAAGTGCGCTCAAGCATGCCTCATTTGGCAGATTCCCCTGCAATTCATCGCGATAAATGTCGTATAGTTGAATCGTTTTATGGTTCGCCTCTCCCTTCAACATGACTCCGATTGTAGTGGTAGTTTTCCACCGGCAGTTTTCGTAAAGGAATCTTGCGCACATAAGATTTGAGTCTTGGCGGAAAAGCGTGTCCAAGAATGGTTTATTTACGCTTTTCTCGTCGCCGTACCGATACAAAATCCACATATACTTATTGAGAACAACGGTTTCAAAGTGGAGAAAAATTTGCGATTTTTGGAGCGACTTGATGAAGTTCTCTATACCGCTCACGCTTTCGATCGGATTGAGCAACATTAATATGAGGTCTTTGGAAATGACAATTTCGTGTTTTCGCAAAAGCAATTCCTCGAGCAACTTTTGACTTCTTTTCTCCGATAAAAGTTGAAGCTGGTGGAGCTTTTTTATGAGAATGAGCCATAGAGTGGCTGAGTTGGGGTACCGTGTGATGCCCTCATTGAAGTTATGTAAGAGATCCTCAGGGGTATCGGAAAGATATACGTCGGCAATGAAATTGAGATCAGACAGGTCGGGAAATTGGGACTTGGCGATTTGAAGAAGCTTTGCTGCTTTTGCCCCTGATTCATGTGAAATCAATATGATGATGCCGATATATCCCTCATGAGAGATTTTGGAGGTACCAAGGTATTCGGCTAATACTTTTTGTGCCTTTATTATCGGCATTACGAGTGTTGAGTCTGTTTTGCTGCTCCTAACAAATGCTAGTGCGGATGAATAAATAAGGGAGTTGGCAAAGTCTGTCGTCATGACTTTAAGCTGGAATGCGGTTTTCTTCAACGCCAACTCCGATACCGTCAATCGGAGAAATCGCTCTAGCATGCGGGGATCAAAGTGAATCGTTGAAGATACAAGATTCTCGATAACTCTGGTGATATGCGCGGGTTTGCTGTGGAGTTCCTCCGCAATAGTTTGTATAAAGGTACTCCACAAATCTAGCTGGAGGGCGTTTTCGTCACTACTTAAGGGGGTCCGAAGTAGGATATCTGACGTGACGCAAGCTGGGATATATGTGAGATTCGAGAGTTCAGCACATGCGGCGGTGATTCGGGGTGCACTTAGTGATTTAAGCCAGGGCACGATTGAATCTATGGTAGCAATGTCATAACATGAAAAAGCCATGCAATTGAGCGCTTGCACAAGCACAGAAACTTGAAGGTCCAGAAGTTCAAATCCCAATTTTTCGCCTAGCAATATTGCATGTTCTGAAGTGTACTTGGTTTCGGTGGCTGCGGTAGGTAAATTCTTCCAATTCCGCTTTTTCTCTATTAATGATAAGTGATCGTATAAGAACGTTAATTGGCTCGCTTGATTCGAAAGCCAGGATGTGTCGGAGCTGGAAGCATTTATGCAAGCTAAGATGTGAAATAACAACACTTCTAGTACCGCTGTAGGATTTTTCAGCAGCGGCAAACTTCTTGGTCTGAGGATCGTGCGATCTAATTTATTCTCGTGCTTTCTCCTGAGCCATAGAAGAAAATTCTCGAGATTGGGAGTAATCTTGATTGTGGAGTTCTTCTCTCTATAAATATGAGTTTCTCTCTCGAGACTAGCATTGTTCGAGCGGTGAGTTTTTTCGGCCAAACGGCGAAATATCGCTGGCTCTGAGCCCGAGGCCTGATGCGAGAAAAGTCTATGGAATGGGGGTTGGAAGAACGGTCGTAGTCGGAGTCTGGAGGCAATTCTATTATTCATGATAAATTTATGGAGTGTGAATGCAAAATGACGGTATGGCTGCTGGAAATAGCGTATTGACGAAAGGTAAATAGACTGGATCTGGATCTTCTGGCTTTTCGTACTGCACTGCAATTTAGGGCCAACCAGGGTCTGAAGTCGCGCACGGCCCTAGCTCTAAGCGTCACCGGAAAGTCATAGAGTGATGAACCGACTTCTTGAAATTGGTTTTTTCAGAGGCCAATTCTCAGAAAAAAAGTTGCAAATTTGACCTGTAAAGGTTTACACAGATTGATGAAAAAGGCGTCAGTTTTGGTATGGTCATCTCGTTCAAACTCAGCGCGTCTTCCCCGCGGAAACCCGCCGATGGCCTGGCTTGGCGCAGCCCAGAAGCGAAAACTGAATAAGTAGGAAAGAGCTCATGAGGAACCAATTTTTTTTCAATAAACTTTTTTTTTTTTTGATGCTCGATACACTTATGATGAAAGAAACGGCTTTAATCATAAAATTTGAATATGGCATTTATTTTTTATTGCCTGGAGTTGTTCGAACATCTCCAATTTCTTGCTCGTTTTTTCAGCCAAGTGACGCCTCGCGTCTTGCGCGGTGCTCGATAGAAACTGTAGCGGCAAATTATACATCATTTACCTTCTGACGAATCATCCAACAAATCCATGCATTCTATCAAACTAGAAGTCATTCACGTACATAATCTATGACCAAAACGAATCCATAGCATACATTCAATCATTACACCAAGGATGGCATTAACGCAAGCACATAAAGCGCTAGTCCGGGAGACTCTACGAAAGGGCGGCGATCAAAGTCTGGCCCCGAAAAAGCGCCGGAAAATAGCAGCTCCTCCACCAGAAATAGAAACTGTTGATGTAGATTCCGAGTCGACCGACGATTTCCAAGACGTGGACCTAGAAGACGTTGATTTAGACGCGATCGCAGATACCGGCCGCAATTCCATCAAGTCCACCCCAATTTCGGGGTCAAAAACAGAGTCCACCCGAAATGATAGGGCCGTATCTCTTGAAAAAAATGGGTCTGACTTCGAGTTTGATTCTGAAGATGATTCAGACGATTTCGATGATCTTGAGGACGTGGACATGGATATATTCAACGAGTCTTCACCACATCACGGCGAAAACGAAGGGGAGACACTCACATTTGCGATCAATTCTGAGAAAAAGAAAGAGGAGGCGAAAAAGAAACGCTCTTTCACTCCAATTCTGAAACAAGAACGCAAGTTCAGAAAGACGGTCCATAAATTAATGCTTTTCTCCATGGTATGCCACGGTGCCGTGCGTAATCGATGGTGCAGTGATAGAATACTCTCGGAAAAGCTCCAAAAAAGTGTATCCAGTGAAATTGTCAAGCTTTTTGACCAAGAGAAAGCAGATGTATTGGAAGTAGTAAAGGCAAAGAGATTTGTGGACGGTCTCCGGAAACTCCTGGCGGTCTTTTCCAAGAGATTCAGAGTGACACCAAACTCCGGGATTTATCGTCGAGACTGGAGTGCTGATCCGAAAACCGAGCTTGCCCAAACACTAGCAGAAGCCAAGGATAAGTCCATGACGTTCGAGCAGTTCATGAAATCGGTGCGAACGTTTCAGGGATCTCGAGATTTAGGTGCACAAGCGTTCGTGGCAATATTACGGTCGATGGGTATCAATGCAAGATTAGTATTCTCAGTTCAAGTACCCGATTTCCGATCCATAAGACCAGCAAAAGACGATTCGAAGAAGGAAGAGGAAGGAGAAAACGGAAGCGCCCGAAGATCACGCAAGAACGCCGCAACCAAACCTGGGTCCGAGTTCGAGCCTGTGTTCATCCCAAATTCACGTCAGGCGATGCTTTCTGGAATCCGTTCGCGCAAGAAGTCGCAACCGGAGAAGGGACTGGCCAAGAGACAGGCCCCTACGTCAAACTTTCCGGTGTTTTGGATCGAGGTATGGAACAGGTACTCGAAAAAATGGATCACCATCGATCCGATTGTATTCAACGTGGTCGAAGTGGTTCCAATGAGACGGAAATGTAAGTTCGATGCACCCGGCACCGACGAAACGCATCAGACATGGTATGTGATCGCGTTTGATAAAGTAGGAAAAGTCAAGGACGTCACTCGACGCTACACGCAGTACTATAATGCTAAAACTGCCAAAAGACGCATTGAGTTTGGATCTGACGAGGATGCTCATTGGTATAGCCGAATGTTACGCGCAGTAGGAACACACAGCGATAGAGTGTCTGTTGCCGAGGTGATGGAAATGAAAGAATTCCACGATCGGCATATTTGCGAGGGCACGCCCAACAACATGGCGGACTTCAAAAATCACCCTGTCTATGCCTTAGAACTGCAACTCCGACAGGATGAAATCATATATCCAAACGATGAGACCAGTAAATGTGGCACGTTTCGGTCGTCAAACAAATCCAGTATTATCTCGGTCTACAAGCGGTCATGCGTATTTCGACTCAAGACTCCAAAAGCGTGGCATATGAACGGCCGGGTATTAAAGGTTGGTGCACAACCATTAAAGACAAAAAAAGCCCTGATTCAATTTACTGACGAGGAGGGCGACGATGACGGACAGGTCAGACTCTATGCGGAATTTCAGACCGAGCTTTTCAGGCCACCGCCGATCATTGATGGGAAGATTGTCAAGAACGCTTATGGCAACGTTGAGATTTTCAAGCCGACGATGATTCCAGAAAATGGTTATTTGGTGCATACTGCCAATGATGTTTCGATGAAGATGCTCGAAACAGCTGCGCGTTGGATACTCAATATCGACTACGCCAAGGCAATTGTTTCGTTTGAATTCGGGAAAGGACAAGGTTCAAAGAACCGCACTGCCACGGCAAAGGAAGGAGGAATACTTATAGATGTGCAGTACAAAGAAGCAGTTATGGCGGTGGTTGATGGCTTGAAAGAGCAGGAGGAGCAGGAACGAAGAGAAGCGGTTGAGCTCAATGCGTTACGGAGTTGGAACTTCTTTCTCAAGAAACTACAGATCATCAAGAGATTGGATAGAAACCATGGTACAATAGAGGACGAAGATGACAAACAAAACACAAAAACAAAACACGAAGATGATGATGAGGAAGGATACTTTAGTGTGGCCAGTGACGAGAATTCAGAGATCTCGGATAGCGAGACCTACGTTCCGCGCCCGACTCGCCGCTCCATGATTCAACAAGAACCTTCGGATCAAGAAAATGACGAAAGTGATAATTTCGGCGGAGGATTTCTTTTGGACACTGTTGCGAATGAAAATGGTTATGAAAACGGCAATGGAAATGATGAAAGTGAATTTGGCGAGGGCGGTTTCTTTCAGGATGATAAACCAGCGGTGGAGGAAGACTCGGGCGACATGGATCATAATGAGGAAGCCGAGATCAACATTTTCGGACTACCGGTTAATGCAAACGAAGCTTCGCCACAGCCAAGCGATAACGAAGAACCTGCAGTGAGTCTAGACTCTACTGAAGAGTGTGGGGGTATGGAGATGGAGGCGCGTGCCGATAAGCGTGATCCGGAACCGGCGATGCGATCTTACCCAGATGAGGCAAGAAATGCGCGGAAATTGCGCTCGAGCCTGCGTACAACATATCTCGGGGCCAAGCAAAACCATGAATCGGAGATTATCGAAATCGACTCGGATGAAACTCATGAAGAGTCTGATTTATCATCGAAACGCCGAGATTCCGGTTTCAGGAGTAGTCAGAGTACCCGCGCTTCCGGAACCGAAGTCATTTCGACTCGTTCCAGGAGCCGTGGCCGAGCACCTAGTTTTAACGTGGATTTCGATGAGGAAGAAGAGAAATTGGGAATTGAATACAGTGACTCAAATTAGGGAAAACGATCTCAATGAAGCACAATCTCGTCTCACTCAAGATTCACTAAGGGTGATTTGATTGCAGGGTTCTTCGAGGCTGAGTCGTGAAAGCGCAATTGTGCGCGCAATCCAGTCACAGTCGCCGATCAATGTTGCACCCAAAATCCGGGAAATTCAAGCTTTTCACCACTTGGAACTCGAATCGCCTGAAATAGTTATTGTTTTCGATTTCTCGCGAAAACAACTCAACACGTGGCCAATCCTATTTCCGCATTTTACTTCGCAGACAAAGGGCCTGTGTGAAAATCATGCCGCACGTCTGACGCCGCCACGGAATTTTGCGCTTTGGCACTGCACGGCCCGCCGCGCCTCGATGAGTCCCGATATTTAACTGCGACCGAGTGGCACCAATCTCCACATTCCGCCAGTCAGTTTTCTACATTGCATTATCGGGTGGCCTTTTTCAGGTGCATGTTCGATATCCACAATTTCCCAAAACGACTAGCATGACCAACGCGGTGGCGGTCAACGTATTGGGGACGATTGGTACCGTACTATGGTGCATCCAATTGGTGCCACAGATCATCAGAAATTATAAGGTCAAGGACTGTACAGGCGTGCCACCCATGATGATGTTTCTCTGGGCGGCAAGTGGTATTCCGTTTTCGATCTACTTCATCGGAATCGACGGGTCGATACCGCTACGAATCCAACCTCAATTATTCACATTTTGTTGCATCGTCACGTGGGCGCAGACCCTATATTATCCGCCGATCAAAATGAACAAACTAAGATTTCTGCTATATGTGGGTCTATTTGTATTGATCTCGATCGGACTCGAAGTCGGACTCATTCTTTGGCTCCGCCCGCTTCAGCGAAACGGCAAGACGTGGCCGATGTTAGTGATCGGAATCATTGCTTCGATCCTTCTTGCGCTCGGACTTGTTCCTCCATACTTTGAGATCGCGAAAAGAAGAGGTCGGGTGGTTGGGATCAACTTCTTCTTCTTGGGCATGGACTCTGCCGGCGCTCTCTTCTCGATGATGAGTGTTGTTGTCGGAACCATCGATATCATGAGTCTCGTGTTATATGCGATTGTGCTCGTCATGGAAATGGGCATTTTCGCCATCCACATTGTCTGGTACTTGTGTGGAGGTCGTCACGTTTTGAAGGAGGAAAAGTTGACCAAGCAGAGGGAAAAGGAGGAGCTTGAAGAATTGAAGGACGGCTCGCAAGAATCAGCAATCATGGAAGTTCAGAGCCTGCAAGCATCAACCCCGAGGGACTCGGAAACTGTATGAGAGCTTCAGGCTCTATTTGATCATAATAGAGAACCACTTTTCTGGGAAATAGATTTATAGAGAAACGAGAATTTAGGACGAATCTCGAATTACAGCTAGAGACAAATACTCAGAAGGCATTGAAGTGCATCTTTCTTATAGCGCCATACAAATTGTGTGTGTAATAAAAAGATAGCCAGAGAATTCGAAATAATATCAATACTCAGAGTAAGCGTGAAAGTCAGTCTACAAACACGAGAAAACTAGGAAAGAAAACCACGGATGAGCGACAAACTCGCTCACTAGAAAACCGTAAAATTACTTTGACTCGCTACTTCCCAATTCCGAAATTTGAATTTCCACGTGTCTCTAATTTCCTTTACGTCCCTAAAATTTTGGGCCCGCGACCGCGGCGCGCCGTTTGCATCGCGTCGCACGCATGGGGCCAAATCGAAACACATGAATTTTACCGCTAAACAACCAGCCAAATCTGGTAATTCTCGAGAATAACTTGCATGACTAGAACAGTACAGTTATGGTATGTTCGCCGCTCATTCCCAAAACCATTTCTCAATTTTTCAAATATCAAGGAAATCCTTCTGTTAAACAATTTTACTAACAGCAGTCTGCGTTCTGTCCCTTGAATTTGGTCGAGGAGCCGTCCACGTCAAAAAAAGAACTCGAGGAAGAACATACACGTGAACTCGAGATCGAAAACGCCTATAAGACATATAGCGAAGCACTTCTGCTTCAGAGCGAAAGTAAGTGGGTGGAAGCATATCACAAATACAAGGAACTATCGAATTCGACAGTGGTGGTAAACCATTTCTACGATGAGGTGTCATTTGTAAAAGGATTTCAGAATGGCGGCAGTAATCTCCAGCCAGATGAGCTTAGCTTTATTCCGCAAAATGTGAAGCGAATCCGGTTCCTCTATTTCCGGAACCGCGGCTTTCTCAACTACAATATATTAAAAAGCGGCGAAAAGACCCTTAACGAGATTCTAGAAGCGGAAACCGAAACAGAACCGCTTACATTCTTCGAATTGCAAAGAGACCTTTTCTATACCATGCTAGACGGCTTTGTCAATTGCCTTTTATACGATGAGGGAGACGAGTCGCTTCTTAAAATTCTATTTGATATCTACACGTATCTAGATGTGAGAAGACTCGCCAGATTCACTCTAGAATACTGTATTTCGTTTTCCCGAGAAAATGACGACAATTTGGGATTACCTCCTCTAAATGACTGGGCAGAACCGATATGGGCGAAATTTCAGCAGCTGGGATTCTCCGAGTTTCCTGATAGCGAGGAATTCCAAAAGAAATTCTCGTTTCTAGAACCGCTCAGAAAGGACTTCATCAATCAGGTGCTTGATAAAACACAGCTACATCACCTCGCGATCCCATTGAAGGACAATTCATCGTGGCTCGATGTGATCCATGGGGTCAATGCCGCTTTACGCGAAAGACAGGATAAAGAACGAGTTCAGGAGTTTCAGAGACTTTTTAATAAACACTTTGATCCATACCTGGTATCCGAGAATACCGTGGATGATGTGACATTCCACTATGTCGAGGAGTGTACACCCACGGCTGCAATCGACACGCATTTGACTCCTGAACCTTCGGCTATAGTTGACTCAGAGCCAAAAATTACTGATGAAGATAAACCACGAGATGATCAAGAACCGGCCGCCGCTGCAGTCAGTTCGGAACCGGCAGAGGCCCCGGCATCAGCGGATAAATCGTCCATGCGTATATCGAAGCGGTTAAATCCAGGCGACCTGGCCCCCATTGTCACTGATGACATTCAATTGCTAAGGAAATACTTCATTGAGACCGAGCTCTTCTTCACCAATTTGAATAAATCTTACAAGTCGATTTTCGACCTGCAACAGCTCGTCGCACAAGACATAATTTGCTATATGGTGGAATCCGAGTCCTCACTAAAAGAGCCAAATTACGTACACGACTTTGCGCGTATTCTCAACGAGTGGAAGCCTCAAAAGTACGACGCAATACTTTTCCACGAGAAAGTTGCCGACTCGCAGCAGAAAAGTCAGAGCGATAAGAAGAAACTTGTCGAGGTACTCACGTCCTTCGGCAATCATTTCTGCGATTCTCAGGAGCAGCTTGCAAACTTATATGACACACAAAATGCAAGCTACGTCAAGGAATATATCTCCCGCCGGTTTGCTGGGCACTACCACGTAAACGAGGTCAAGCTAGGTATCTTGCTGCAGCTAATGTGGTCCATAGTGAACACATCTTGGGATCCACCACTATACGACGCGATCGTTGATTGGGTGATGCAGCTCGAGCCCTCTTTTCATTCGAAATGTGAACAAGGTATTCGTGAAAAAGGTTACGTGGAAGATTTGTGCCTCGCGATCGGAATCTACGAAGTCCTCGTGAATGCATATATTGTGACCAAGCACAAGATTGAGAAGCTATTGGAGGCGGGTGCACATAGTAATTTCGTGAAATCAGTCAAGTCCAATTTCAATGCTTTGTCTATGGAGTTCTTGAGGATTAAAGACAGAATTGACAAATGGGCCAAGCTTTTCAACCAGATGTTCTTGGGAATTTTGGAATGTGGATCTCTTTTCATCGACATCCAGTATATCGTTCGGTTCTACTGGGCTTCTAACTACTATGTGGCGTCTAAAAGTTTTCTGTGGCAAGAGAAAAAATACGTGGTAATCCACTTGCACAAATTGGCCGACGTGCTTCTGAAGTTTCCGGTGAGCAGCGAATATTCCATCCCGTATCCGAACCATTCGGAAATCGGTGCTTTTTCTCCTGAGGCCTTGCAAAGGAGACTTTCTACGTCGTCCATCCTCGCGATATTTTCCAAAATCTTGGACCAGAGTGATTCTGAAACTCTGAGCACAAATGAGACGATCTCACTTCTTGAGAGTATTTTGTTTGATGGCGATTCTGAGGTGGATTTCAGTGGCCACGATTCAGTTTCAAATGAATCAAAGGAAAGTGGCTCTTTAGTGAATTCAGTCATGCATGGACTCGCCGTTTTAGACCGACGGTCACTTTTCAGTGTCAAGGAATTTTTTAAGGCATGCCCCATCAATCTCAAGCTTAGCCTTTGGAACATTCTTCTCCTGTACTACAAGAACGAGTCTCTCCATAACTTCCAAAAGGGTCTCGAGCACTACCTCCAATTCATAATCGAGTTCTTACATTTTTCAGCATTTGGGAACCTCGACACAGACAGAGACACGCTTCTTCTTAGTCTCTTGGCGTCATTCCGTGATAACCTCAAAATATTCTTGGAACATCTCGCCGACAATAAGTGGATACTTCCGTCTCGAGAAATCGGGCCACAAAATGTATCATATCTCTCCAGAATGTACGAACTTTGCTATCTTTTCAGTCTACATGAAGAGGCGGCTTTGTACACCAGTAGGAAGGTTTCTGTGTCGACAAAGTCCGAGCAATCCTTTGAATATTTTAAGGACTTCTTTCTCGACTGTACCACCATTATTTTGACTTATTGCTTTAACTTCATCCAGGAGAACGGGTCAGAGAATAGCGATGCATTAATTGGCGATTTCTTGATTCTTATACATCACCAGCTTGGTTTGCGCCATCTTTGCGACTGCTCAAAAGGTTTCTTTCTCAAATTTGCCGAGGACTCCCTCGTCACACTATCCGCTATTCCGAAAAGAGAGCTTACGCAAATAATGGCTTGTCGCTATCACTATAAAGTAAAGTTGCATGGCCATTTCCCCGTCGATCATTACACGACAAAATCTGCAGAGCTCAACAAGCGAACAGCAGAGGAGTTGGCGGCATTTATCCTACCAATTTGCTTCCAAGTAAACCCGTTGACTCAGACTCCTCGAAACGACTTGAAACAAGTAGTTGATGATCTATTCGAAATAATCGGAGATCCCGACGTCGACAACGACCAAGCTTTGGCGGAAAACATTGTTAAGGTGGAAAGATTCATCGACTCTACCTTAGTCGGTTCTCGATTTGTGAAGGAAGCTTTTCACGGTCTTGTATCTCTCGAATTGAATACTCCTCATCACTCCAACAGGGTTGCGGAAGAAGGCCTTTACTTTATCGAGGCAGTTTTGATGTTCAACTCTTATAAGATCAGGAAGAAATTGGCGCTCAGTAGAACTGTGGAGCTCGAAAGAATCATCACCCTTCTCACCTACGATCTTACTTACAAAAGCAACAGAGTTGAAAGTTGGATTCTACTTGCGCAGACCTACAGCTATATTGTTGAGGATGATTTGATTTGGACATCGGATAAAATCAACGCAGTGGACAAAAAGATCCCCACCGCCATTTTACAGCGCAAATCTCTTGTTTGTTTTTTAATGGCCATCAGTACAATTACGAGACAGACAAACACGCCTACAGATGCTCTTAAGCCGGTCATCAACGTGCTCATGAACAGTTTTGCGCGTGAAATGTACAGCGCTTCAAGGAATCCAATGGACATGCTTGCGTTTAAAGTACAGAATGCATCCAAGTTTATTAGGAAGGGCGACCAGACTCTCTTTTTGAAAATAGCAGAAAAGACCAGCATAACGCCCCAATTCTGCCTTACCTTGATGAACCAGTGCTTAATTCTTGCCACTAACGCCAACCCTGAAGACTGGAACTCATTGTACTACTTAGCCAAAGTAAAGGCAAAGTTAAAGCAACGGCCTCCGGATGTGTTGGACATAATGTTAAGGGCGACAATTGCGGCGCGAAGCCAAGGGGTGTCGAGTGATCCTATTCTAGAGCCAAGCTATAAATTCCTAAGCCTTCTTTATAAATACGTCAAGCTGGACAGTATCACTGTTGAGGATGGGATGAAGTATTTGGGTCTCGAATCGACATCCAAGGCAACGGCCGAATCTCCTGCCAATACCAAATCCGAATTTTACAGGCTTATAATCGCTGGGCTCAAGAAGTTAGTTACACTCGATAAGAAAGCATGGTATCACAAGCCCTCGTACCGGCTGGCGCTCATCCAATTCAGGGAATTCGGGGACATACAAGGCGCCAAGGAGCTGTTGTCAAAGAACTTCACATTGAAAACGAATAGCAAGACATTCCTTCTGATGTGGAAGCCGGAAAACGAAAGACCCGGAAAACATTTCGTGTACATGTTCCAGTACACACATTTTTTCATTTCGTTATTGAACAAAGAACAGGACCTCACGTCATTATCGCTCATGTATCCTAAGTTGAGGAGAGCAAACTCGACCATGGTCCTGCTCAATATCGTATGGGAGCAAGTGTGTACGCTGATTTGCGAGATCACCAAAAAAGTGATTGGAATCGATTCATTCGAAGTCACGCTTTTCTTATCATCAACCCCGTATCTGACCTTCGTGGCTCGCATCAACAAAGTCGTTGACGCAATTCAGCCCGATAAGGCGACTAGTGAAATGCAAAAATTGCTTTCATTTTTACACATGATCACGGAGGTACGGAAATTGAACAATGGCTTTGGGCCAACCTCAATGATCGACTTTACGTTCACCGGAATATTCTTACAGATCTACCGCGAGGTATTGTTCATGGAACCAGGTATTGCCGAACTCACGGTCCCGGACTCTCCTAGTGGGAGAACGAAAAGAGTTACGAAGAAGGATCTTTTTCCATATACTCTTGAACTCGCCAACAAGTGCAAGCGCGCCACCGAGCAGTTTTTGAAATTCAATCCGGACATTTTCAACCTCTACGTCGCGGAACATGAAAGAGAGGCTGAAATTTTGCGCCAAAGAGAGGCTGCCGAGAAGGAGAGGCGCGAGTTGGCTTTATTTGCTCTGGAGACAAGAATAAACAGATTGGCAGCGGAACAAGCAAATTACACCGAACAAAGGAAGTCGATGTTCAAAATGTTAGCAGCCACAATCCCGAGGCAGACAATCATGCCGCGAGCTGCTGTGCCGTTTGTTACGGGAATTCCCGCAACGATGATGAGCACCATTGATTTCAGAGGTCCCATGTTTATTCCTTATACCGAAGGTGAGACCGGTCCACCGATGGCGGCACAACTAAGTTTGCCGCATGGAAATGCCTATGCATACGCGATGCATAATGCGCATCAGGCCCCAAGCCAAGAATTCAGTATCGCTATGGGACGAGCCCACAACATTGATCCTGCGAACTATATGTTGGCACGGCAAAATGTGTTGGCAGTAATACAACCGCAATTCCAGCATTCTGTGGGTGGCGGAGTCTACCAAACTTTTCAAGCACAGGGCCCGAATCCGCAAGCTGCTTGGGCGTATCAACCAAGCGGTGCACCGAATGCGGGTGGATTGCAAGCTGGCTACAATGTCTTGTCGTCCGAGCAGGGTACCGTAGATGATCCAGTCGAGATAGAAAGCGATGACGCTACTCCAGAACCCGAGGCGAAGCGGGGTTTGGATGATGGAAATACTCAGGAGCAGCCATCGAAAAAAGCTAGAGGAGCGTAAGTAGTAATATATTCGATAATGTATTTATGGTAGTTTCGCTATTAGATTTAAGTTTCAAATTTCAATTCAGCGAAAGAAAAAAAATCAAAAAATAAAGGTTGCTCCACGGCAGGTTCGAACTGTCGACCTTCAGATTTCACAATCGTAACTATGAGACTGACGCTCTGCCAACTGAGCTAGTGAAGCAACTTTGATGAGGTTTCATTGTGGTTATCTATACCTTAGCATTAGAAAAACTTTATTTGCGAGCTCTCGCCATACCGTTTGCCGCGCTTATACGTCCCGACGCAATGCGGAGGAGGAAGGAAAAATCCTTGAACCTCTTCTGCTAACACAATTGCGTAAGATTTTACCAAAAAAAAAAAGATTTTGGAACGCGTAAGGTGGCGAATAGGTTGACGATACCAAAGTATGTGGGAGTGTAAGGAGGAAGATTAGGGGCTTGGTAAAGTCGAATGGTCTTCGCTACTCAGTGCACTCTCCTGTCGTATTGCAGGTTTGTTTTCTCTTTTTAAGTTTTCTTTTTTAGGGTTTTTAGTTACTGTAATACGAGTTGTTTCTTTAAAAAAAAATCGCCATTCATGTTTTTTTTCAATTAAAGCTTTGAGCCAAGTGTACTGATAATTTTTAGACTCTTCAGAAAAGTAAGAAAAACGAGGTAAAAGAGAGGATTTGCGCGCCGGAGAGCGTCTGAGTCGGCTAAGAGAGAGAGGCGGGTCACCTACAGGACTCAAGTGATCATCTGCCGCGTATATCACGCTCATCAGCAACTAGAAAAAAATGTGATCGACTCAAAATTTATCATTCGGGAAGAATATCGCAATAATGGTGCATGTACTTGATAGGCAAACATGAGGAAATATATATGGCCGGATTGATCTATCAGGAAATTTCCTGCTTCTCTTCTCTCTTAAGTTTTTTTACCAGAGATAAACACATCTAAAGTGGGCTATAGATCTCCTGGAATCAATACAGATCATAGGAACCGTCCTTCAATCCGATGCATCAACCATAAAAAGAGAAAAAAAAGAATAAATTGTAAAAACGTGTGACTCCTGAAAGGCGGCTCACAAGTAAAAAAAAGTTCTATGATTCTTATGATCGATTGGAATTGGAAAGTATAAATTAGCCAAAGTTTTCTCCAATTAGATGTGTTTTCTCGGGGAGGCTTACCTGAAAAGTGGGTAATATCACGATATATTTTCATTATAAAAATCCGGCTGTTGCCGAGTGAAAAAATGGAGTAATTATTGGCCAGGTCTAGAAAAAATTAGATCAAGGGATAAAGTATTCAATTGTTGCCTGGAAGTATTCTCTTAGTCTCATCTTTATTGACCCTCGAGTTACTCTTTAATCCGAGACAATGACCCATGTGTGACCATTTTCTTGTGTCGAGGAGTAAATCGAGAATTCAAGGAGCTTCGATTTTTTATGAATATTTTTCTCGCCCACAAACCTTTATATTTAAATTAAAAATTTCGAAGATGGACTCTACGAAAGAATATATGAAGAAGACATCTGACGCAGCCACTCACATCGAGGAAAACACATCAATGGAGCACCGTGAAACCGACGTGGACAAAAAAGCAAAGAAGGATCGGGCAAAGGACCTGAGATCAAAAAAAGCGGGCGAGGGAGAAAGTAGCGAGGAAATCAGAGACAGGAGACACGAGAGACGGCACGAGAATATGGTGAGCTCGGGCCAGGTTGAGTCGAGTCCCGAGGGGACCAAGAGCACGAAAAAGAAAACGGGAGCTTCGGATGAAAAGACGAAATTGGTTGGCGATACCAAGGGTACTGGCTGTGACCAGCGGTGCAAGTGTTGCTTGAAGGCAGTTCTTCTTCTCGTTTTCGGTTCGTTATTGTTGTATTCGAGCTGGAATATTGTTCGGTATATGATCTACGGGGAAAAATCAGGTGAATTGATCAAGGCTGACCAAGTGGCAAGCAAGACTACAGCTGCTCAAATGAACACTTGAATAATGAGGAATTTTTGAAATCCATCCATATTTACTCAAGATACTATACAAGCTTCGATTTTAGGTCATTTCTTTTCGATGAAGAGTCGGTTCTTAGTCCACTCCTAGATGCTATAGGTCCAATCCACGCAATTATGTTCCATGAAAATTTCCATTAGAAACTCAGATTGATCTGAGTGAGGCCGAAAAGAGTAATCTCGAGATCAGATTATACTTGGGACTTGCGCTGGCCGGTGCCAATGCGCTTCTTCCGTAAATACAGTGATGCGAGACCCTCATGCCGTTCGTGTGTTCGATAACATCCCGGAGAGCCCGAGTTTAGATTAATTTCTGCATATCTCTCTTTAAATTTTCCGAAACTTTCAAGAAATGAAACTGCTTTGCAATGAGCGCATCCTCGGAAGCTGTTACACGATACTGTGGCAAGACTACGCCGTTATTATCCACGGTTAACAAACTTTTGACCAGCAAGACGTCGTGTAACAGGTAATTAGATTTGAATAGAGATGCCAAAAGATGCTCGAGCTGCATACAGCCTGCATTCTTTTCACAGAAGAACTTCAAGGATACAAGTTGAACGAGTCTCACGATCGTGTCCAAAGCACGTACGTAAGCACACTTTCCCGGGTGCTGCTGTGGATCTATGCGGCCCGCAAGACGCAGCACGTCGTGTGGCTCTGTACGAAATTGGTTGGTTCGCTGATGAAGACTGCTCATGTCGAAATTTTCAACCAAACGCTTGAGCAGACCCGCGCCGCCTTTATTGCTGGTGAGATTAAAGAATTCGGCCACGAGCCTTACCTTTTCCTTGTATGTTCCCTCAGAGAGAACGCTGCTGATGGTTACGTGATGCACCAGCTTTTGGACCGGCCCCACCGACTCGGCACCACGCATCATCGATACAACACTACCTGCCCGAGACAGCGATGCTGATGCTGAATGCTCGAGTTCCGCACCACATCTGTTGTTAAACGAGGTGATGAAAAGGCGCCGCTCGCGAATAAAACATTTACTTGGATCGATAAACTGCGAGATACAGCGCATACGGAGAAGATAGTTCAAAAGGAAGAAAAACGCGATTTCCTCTCTTTCAATGACAGGCACGCACTTCGCCTCTTTCGAGACCGTAAGTTCTCCGGCCCCGGTCATGTAGTTCGCCACCTGCAAGTGCGGCATACTGAGCAAAACTCTGAGAAAAATGTCGGCTTTGTCCGCAGCGTTTTCGTCAATCAGACTGGCCTCGGCCGCACACGTGACGAGACAAAACGCGTTATATCTATAGTAGTCAGTAATGAGAGGTAGGGTAACTTGTGGGCTAGAAATGATAGGTGCAAGGAAGTTTTCACAGACTGCGAGGGGCGCCGAGTCTTCAGATATTTGTGGGAAGGCAAGCAGCAAGATCGCGTGAGCCAGACCAGTAGAAAATGCTCTCTTTGCAAGCGCTACAAGTACCGGAAGCATCGATATTTTGAACTCATTGAACGCAGCCTCGTTTTCATCATAGATTGCACCAGCAAAGCGGAAAATACGGCCTAGGGCTCGTGATATACTGACAGTAAGACACCCGTGGTTGAGTAAGGATTGGTCGGGCGCGGAAAGCACTAACGCCGAGTCAACCAATTCGAGAAAGGTGGGATACGCCGCATTGGTGGAATCCTGAAAAAAGAAACTCTCATCAATTTGCTCAAAGTAAGTTTCACAGCCCCGGGCAATTTGATGAATTACCGAGGCCAAGATCGACGACGCACTGGATACGTGGGAGTCATGTGTGGAAGCATAGAAATCGCGTTGCTGAGAAAGCATGTTGCTGACACTGGCAAGACGCCGAAGCACGAGAAGCCAGAGCCAGGCATGGCCCGCGATTCCATTTTTCGTTAAAACACAGAGGTATTCCGTAGCAAGATCGGGAAAGGCTTGTACTGCAGTAAGAAACTCAGGCTTCAGACCCGGCTGCGTAAGTGGTAAGCGCTCGTCTAGGTGGGCCGTGATGCTGGCTATTAGCGCTACTGAATCAGATGTATCTGGAAACAGGTCGGTCGTGTACTGACCAGAATTATCTTGCGACATGATTTCTTGATCCAATTGATTGATGGTGATAGGAGGGAAATTGTTTGGGTGTGGGGTGTCCCGTGCGATAGAAAGTTAGGGCCGCAGGGCCAAAAGTAGGAGGCGCGCGGGGCCATAAATGCTGGTAAAATATGTACGATACAATTTTATTGAGAGTACGGTGCGAAACAGAATGATTGATAATTTTTGAATTATTTGACTTGCAATAAATTTTGAATTGCTTTTTAATAATACTCATCGAGTAAAATTCGTATCAATGTTCCCTTTTACTCTTGGAGAACTCAGGACAACTATGAATGGTGTGGCCGGTTTGCTTACATACGCTGCAAGTCCGTCCCCGCCTTTTTTTCGGCGGTGGTTGCTCTGTCTCCTCTGGCTCTTCGGACTCCTCTTTGATCAATGCTTCTGCAGCAGCTATAAATCTCCATAACCCGAGTTTTTTCGATTTAAACGGCTCTCTTTTATCGCCATTTCGGGTGGTTTTTGGCACATCGACTCCCATATTGGCCACCAGCTCTTCGAGTTTTGCAAGTAATTCTCTCGTGATTCCATGTTCCATCATGCATTCCACCCACTTCATTAAAAGAGTATACATCAAAAACGCATTATCATGCCAGCCAGGCTCATTTCCCAAAATAACCTGTTGAAACGCGATCTGCATTTCTTTAAAGTCCACACGCGTCCTAGGCACTTTCAATACTAACTCTCTGATCAAATCATCGCTTGGAAATTTCGAAAATTGCTCTTGAGCTTTTGAATCTGATCTAGTAACTCTCTTAGTCAGTACTTTTGACTCCTGCTTGATGCCATTCAAGACTCTTTTGTTGGTCCCGAGAGTCATGCTGGCTATAATCTAGGGCACAGAAATAAGATTTTCCGATCAATTCTTTGAAAAAAGAAGGTTTAAAAAACCCCAAGAAATTTTTCTGTTGATTCTGTTGTCTTCAACACAAAAGCGTTTGGTATTATGGGTCAGGTTGTGTGGATCGCGTCCTGAAAACTCCGGTCCACTCGATTTGTGGGGCGTCGCAGATAAAAAGCGGGGCACGTGATGGGAGGCAAAAAACTAAAATACTTATGAAATTCCCTGTTCAAATTGAACAATGGACCCACGCAATTCCGCCATTGTATGGCATGAATCTGATTGGCTGCAAAACGCGCGACGCGTCAGTTATTCGCGGCGGCGAGGGGATCAAAGAGTACATCCATTTCTTTGAGGGAACTTGATGATGAGACATATTCGAAGCTTTTAACATAGCTTCAGAGATTTTAAAGCATCTTTTTCGTCATTTTTGTTTTGCTAAGAGTTGAGCTTGGACGGCGATCTCCGTTCATAACATCCAAAGTCCAGACAGCTCCTCATTTCCGAAAATAGAATATCGAGCCGCTAAACTAAAACAGAGATCAGCCAAGGTACTTTTAAAAAGATTCCAGAACAAAATTTAGATTCATGAATTGAACACAAGTTTTTGATAATAATTTTTCGATCAAATCATGCCCCTCAGCTGTGCTGATCGGCTCCTAAGAAGGAGGGAAGCAAGAATTCAGCGCAAGTTTGATTTTTTTTGATTTGAGGAACTCCCAGCTTTTTTATATTCAACACCACATATTATGTCATAAAGAAAACTGGAATATTTATCTTACGAGGTACAAACCATTGGTTGGGCAGTGACACAATTGACGGGTGCCGGTATAAAGCTTGGCAATATGCACATACGGATCGACACGAACTTCCAGAGCAGGAAAGTTGTCCAATTCAATAAACTTTCGGAAAAGCAATCAATCATATGTTTTTATATGGTTTCTGCGTTTCAATAAGACATCATGAGGTTATGCTTAGCGAATCCTAACTTTTTCTTTGATTGGGCGTCACGGTAATTCGCGCCGTGCTTGGAAGGCTTCTACTGCGCATAGCAAACGCCGATGAGCCCAGGAATTTCCTTCCTCGATTGTCACGAGTGGGCAAGATCTAGAAGCAAATTATCCGTTTCTTATGATTTTTGCATACGGGAAGATAAGAAAGAGAATCAATTTTGATCGACTCTCCCGAAATTCCCTAGATTTTGTGGTCGGCAGAGAACACACCCGTGCACCAGACCAATTTCTCCTGCTCACATTTTGCAACTACGCTCCCCGCAAAATTTCTGACATCATCTCCATCTCACCCACAGAACCTAAGATCCAAAAGGCCATCATCTTACATGTCCGGCTCGTCCCGCTCATTACAGCGGGCGCTCTCTAGCGT
This sequence comes from Metschnikowia chrysomelidarum, assembly GCA_030582795.1. NCBI lineage: Eukaryota > Fungi > Ascomycota > Pichiomycetes > Serinales > Metschnikowiaceae > Metschnikowia > Metschnikowia chrysomelidarum. The sequence goes on from JAJMGZ010000017.1 coordinate 129,440, forward strand.
GTTTGAATCGTGGGATTCTGCGCACGACTGGGAATCAGAACCCTCGGCAGAGATAAGGACGCTTTATGATATTCTATACATGTATATCGAGCGGCACAATACGCTTAACGCTCTAAATAGCACAGTCAACGATGAGTTGCGGGCGACTCACGTGACGCATGTCAGCAATCTGGGAGATGTACGGCGAGAAGTGTTTTTCGTCGACCTTCTATCGCGGCTTCTGTCGACGCTTAGCAAGGACCATGTGGAGCTATGGCTCAAGACATATTTGCGTCCGGCAGTAGATAGTGCGGGGTTTGACCTCAATTTTGTCACAAAATCCCGGAACTTCATTCGTGCCCTCACCCTAGAAATCCCTCCCACATCAGATACCAGTTTGTTCATACGTAGAGTCGCCATCGCCGATATGGTTATGGAGCATATTTTACAAATCTTTATTGGCGGCAGCGCCAACGCTTACCTGTTTATCGATCTCAAGGTGCTGGAGTCCGAGCGTGATACTCAAATACATAGCGAAAGAGTCCGCTTTATCGAGAATAACTGTGCGGAATTGCTCACGGAATGGGGCCTCAAGAACCCTCGGCAATTCTTTACGCTTCTCCACAAATTCTATCATATCCCTGCAAAGCGGTACAAATTACTTGCAATGGCGGCGAAATTGGTCTCGCACAACATCTCGCAAATTCAGCAGATTCTCGACACTCCATTTTTTCTTGATTTGCTACGATCCCTACTTCTAGATACGAGTGAGTCGATCATGGGCAGTTGCTTGAGTATTTTGCTCATGGCTGCGGGTAAAACTTGTCATAAAATTCAGCCTTACGTGCCAGAACTATTGATAATTTATGTCAGGCTTCTTCTATGGAAAGATCACGGAGTTGAATTGACTCCTGATCCTCAAACTTTTAAAGAAGGCCATGTGACTTGGAATATGGTCAAAAGTGATCATAACTCATCTATCATGCAGACCCAAATTTTTGAAAATGGTAATTTCAACATGGTGTACTCCACGACACTTTTTTATGGGCTATTTCCAAAAAACCTAATGGCGTTCTGTAGCTCGCCTGGCGAATATTTAATGAGATGCCAGCCCAAGCATCTACTGCCAGAAACAAAAAAAGCTCGCCAGTCTATTTCTGAAAGCGAGAGTCTTTGTAAAGATCTTGAGGTACAATCAACCAAGATCTTTCTGCGGCTCTTGCTACACCCGAATATTTTACACAATGTCGCGCTTTCAGAAGAACTAAAGAGCCCCTTACAGTGGATTTTGCAGAAAAACGAGGGTTCCGATATCGGCGAGGAAGAGGTTTTGATTGAATGCTTTAGCATGAATCCTGAAATATTCTTCTCGATCCCGGATGAAATCGTGCTACCTGAGCATGTTCTCAAGAAAATCCAGTCGGTCAATAGTCTTAGTAGCAATGGCTCAGACATGAAATTTTTGCATTCGCTCCCGCTGACAAATTTCTCAGCTGACGAAATGCTCACTTTCTCAAAAAGGGGATCATTACAATCGAGCATAGAACCAGTCATTACCCGAGGCCTCTCACTAGACTCGAATCTCCCTCCGCATTGGCTCAACATGGATAGACGTGTCTCGATCATCCCATCTCGTCTTTTTCTAGACTCGCAGATCGCAAATAAAGATCAGCTGCCAGCGAAAGCATTAGCCCAGACGCAGGTGTCCCCTGACCATGGCACAATAAAATTTAGGGCGTTCGATTTCGATGGAGGAAGTATCAACTCGGACTCAACTGTACATGACGAAAAGGGCGTAGACTTGAAAGGCTCTGAGGGTAAAAGAAGAGATCATATGGTAGATTTGTTTACCGTGCATGAGAAGTTGTATTCTTCTGCTGCTGCTCACTCCACTGCACCTTCAGGTAGTCAAGCTGTGGTGGGTGCAGGCAATGGCCAAGACACTAAAGTAAATTTTCAAAACTCAGAAAAATCAGCTTCTGACATGCTAAGCAAGCAGCTTAATGCGGATGGGAAAGGTGAGACAAAAGGAGAGGCAAATCAGGCCATTTCCTCTGCTGGAACCGCATTAGACTTTTACCAACGAGAGCTTCTTTTGATGAAAAACGAATTGGAGTTTTCCAGCTACATGAAACATCTCAACCAGACCAATTACTTCAAGCTCAAGCTCCGCTTCAACAAAATTTTCAGGGACCAGAGTATGTCTGCTCATCAAGAGAAGGAACTTGAGGCGAGACACAAGACATGTATTCCACAAAGTGAATCGTTATCCGAGGCAATGCAAAAGTTGCAAGTGACGGCAGCTGAAGCAGTGGCCAACAAGAACTCTGAGATTGAAAAGCTACACGAGAAGATGAGATTGATGCAGGAGGAAATGAATCGTATTCGTCAAACCAGCAGGGAAGTAAAGACTGAGTTGGAGGCGAAAATACTCAAGTATAAGAAATCCGAAACCGATGCGGGAATACTCAGAGCGGAACTTAGCGATATGCAGCGCAAAATCGAGTTTTTGGAAAGAGACAAAGCTCAGGCACTGATGAGTACGACCAAACCTATCATCGCACGAGAAACACCGACGCCGGTTTCATTAAGCGGCAATGAAAAAGCTTTCATGGACCTTGAAACACGCATCGAAATGGAAAAAGCTGAAAAGAGGGTACTTGCCATTCAGCTCGAGAATCTACAGTCAGAACTAGAAGCTGAGAAGAGAAAGAGGAACGTTCTTGTTGGTCACGAGACTGCACAATTACGAGAAATTCTACGGACACAAAAGGAACAACATGAAAAAAGAGTCCAGCAACTTCTTACAGTTCAAAAACAATTCCAGCAATCACTTGAAGCAAAGAATGCCGAGTTGGTGCAGCTAGAGGAGAAAACGCCGCGGCCTACCGCTACTTTCGCTGCATCCACATTTTCTGCAGGATTAGGACCGCCTAATGCAGGCACGCAGCCGCTCGTTAGTCCTCCACTTGCCGACCCTGACTATTTCAGGAGCTCTCAGTCTTCGCCTCAAAGGGGTATGTCGCCAGCATCTCAAAATAGTGCACATCTGGCGCCTGTAACTTCCAGAATACCACCAGGCGCCAATTACCCGACATTCTCGCGCGAGGGCTCAAGCGCATCGATTCCAAAGGGCCGGGGCGGTTTCCAGAAACGGTTTGGAAAAATCATGTAGCGGTCCAGAAGTGTACGTGAATTTACGATTGTGCCAGAAATAGCGGTGATTTGAAAAAGGGCCAGGTGCCAAGGGATTTGCAACAATGGCAAGGCTTTTGCGCGCGCGTTGCTCCCGTGACGTGGCAGAAACCCGCTCGTCACGTGCGCCGCGACGCACATGCGCAGGCGGTACGTGGATCTCGCCGAATCTGGCAAAATCTGGCATTATTTAGTATCTCGCTACTCCACCTTCGCTCATTTCCATCAAAGCTCGCCCCTGAGTCCCTTGAAAATGTCGCAGAGTCTCAAAAAGAGAGGGAAGAAATCCGCCGCTGCAGCGTCGACCGACCCTGTGGCCGCGGACGCTGACTTCATCTCCGACAACAAAGCGGCCCTTTCGGAGCCCACCAGAGACCCTGAGTCCCATTACTGGATTGCTCTTACCATCGTTACAGTGGTCGCTGCATTTTTACGTTTCCGCATTCTCGGCACTCCCGACAAGGTGGTGTTCGACGAGGTCCATTTTGGAAAGTTCGCATCCTACTACTTGGAAGGCACTTACTTCTTTGACTTGCACCCACCATTTGCGAAATTACTCATTGCATTTGCTGGCTGGCTCGTGGGCTATGACGGCTCTTTCAAATTCGACAACATTGGCGATAACTACATTGAGAACAACGTGCCTTACATCGCGTTCCGTGCGTTCCTGGCCATCCAGGGAACCTTGGTGGTCCCCGTGATGTTCTTGACGATGAAGACACTCAAATTCTCGGTTCTTGCGTGTGTGGTCTCCTCGTCGCTCGTGATCTTCGACAATGCGCAAGTTATCGACTCCAGATTGATTCTCTTGGACGCCACCTTGATATTGAGTGTGGCAATGACAATCTTTTCGTACTGTAAGTTCACCGTGTACCGCCGCCAGCCTTTCACCAAGTATTGGTGGATCTGGTTGCAGTTGACTGGTGTTGCATTGTCGTGTGTCATTTCCACGAAGTACGTCGGTGTGTTCACCTACTTCACCATCGGTATTGCCGTGATCTACGAGTTATGGATTCTTTTGGATATCAAGAAAGGTCTCACTATTGAAGAGTTCGGTAAGCATTTCTTTGCTCGCCTTTTCTCCTTGATCATGGTCCCATTCTGTATCTACTTGTTCTGGTTCTACTTGCACTTCCAGATTCTCTCTAAGTCCGGCCCCGGCGATGCATTCATGTCGTCCGACTTCCAGGAAACCTTGGAGGAGTCTGCGATGATGAAAACGACTAAGACTGTCAACTACTTTGACATCATCACGCTCAAGCACAAGGACACCAGCGTATTTTTGCACTCGCACGAGTTGGTCTACCCATTAAGGTACGAGAACGGCAGAGTGTCATCGAACTTGCAGCAGGTTACTGGTGTGAAGGGTGAGAACGGTTCCGAGCTCGAGGATACCAATTCTCAATGGGAGATTATTCCATCGCACGACGCCAAGAAGGGCGAGGCGGTGTTCACCAACGACGCGATTCGTTTGAGACACGTCAAGACCGGTGGTTTCTTGTTGACCCACGACGTGGCTTCTCCATTGAAGCCTACGCACGAAGAGGTGGTTGTTGTGCATGGCGAGGCTGCTGACACAAGATACAACGAGACGCTTTTCCGCTTGCGTTTGGCCGAGCCCGGCGCCGACAGCAACAAGCCTAAGCGCAAGATTGTCAGGACCAAGGCTTCTCCTCTCAGACTCGTGCACATCGAAACCGTGGTGGGTCTCTGGACGCACAACGACGAGATGTTGCCCGAGTGGGCGTTGGGCCAGCAGGAGGTCAGTGGAAACAAGAAGGTTCTGGACAACGACAACATCTGGGCCATCGACAGCATTATCGGAATGCCAGAGAACGATGCGAGAAACCACATGATTCCAAAGAAGGTGTTGAAGATGCCGTTCTTGAGAAAATGGTGGGAGTTGCAGGGCCTTATGTTTTTGCACAACAACCAGTTATCTTCCGAACATCCATTCGCGTCGCAGCCAGACTCGTGGCCTCTTGCACTTTCAGGAGTCTCCTTCTGGAACGACAACGACGAGAGAAAACAGATCTTCTTCATTGGTAATGTGATTGGATTCTGGATCGAGGTGGGTTTCTTGGCGGTGTACGCCGGATTCGTGCTTGCTGACCTCGTTACGAGCCGCAGAGACTTCCACATCATCAGTGATCTGGCCCGTGCTAGACTCTACAACACCCTCGGTTTCTTGTTTATCGGATGGGCTGCACACTACTTCCCCTTCTTCTTGATGAACAGACAAAAGTTCTTGCACCATTACCTTCCCGCACACTTGATCGCGGCGTTGTTCACCGGTGGATTTGCCGAGTTTATCTGCTCCAACAGAACTCTTAATGTCAGACGAGGCGTTGTTCCCGGTGGCATCGAGAAGCCAAAATTTGCAGCCATGGCGGTTGTGATCATCGGTGGTGTCTCGTGGTTCCTCTGGTACACGAGATTCATCGTGTACGGTAACTTCACCTTGCCCCCTGCAGAAATCCTCAAGAGACAGTGGCTCGACATCTCGTTGCACTACACCAAGTAAGCTCACAAAAATATGTATATATATGCCATTCGTGCAATGTATAGCAGTTTCTAGAAAATAATTAGACTTAGACTCAGACTTATCGGATTACTTACCGTTGTGAAATTATCACTTTATAAGGCTTAGATTGAAGCTTACGTATCCTGCGCACGGCAGAACCACTCGAAAGATAAATTTAGTCATCAGTCCATTGAGCCTAACTCATTTTCGACACAAAGCCCAGTCGATTGACTCCATTACATCCAAAATGAGAAGCTCCATCGAATTCAAATAATACCCCTCCGAATCATTCGATATTGGTGTTGTCGATTTTTGAAGTGAGATACCCCAAAAAGACTCAGCCATATCTTGATCTGTTCATCCGAAAATATTCTTAAGTCTTTTAAACCCTTTTTTTTTATCGCCATTTTGTCTAGAGTCAAACGATATTTGCTTTTTTCATGCACCTCGTAAATCCAAGAGTGCAAGCGCGATGGTTGGCGCGATTACGAGATTTTGATCGGTACTTGATCCGGGTTCTTATAACGGATTATAGTCAATTGAATCGTAAACACACCTAAAATGACGATCAAAAACTTTCTTGAAAAACTCAAGGCACGCCCGCTTAGTCAATCGCTTCTTCGTTTTGTCACAGGTAACCAATCCGCCGACATGGACTCGGTCGTTAGCGCAATCACCTACGCCTACTTCCATTACCAGAAATATCCTGACCAGGCGCCGGTTTTGCCGTTGGTGAACATTTCACAGGAAGAGTTCCGTCTTAGAAAAGATATCGTGCTCCTCTTGCAGAAACACGGCATCTCCAGCGCGGAATTGTATTTCCTCGATGACGTCAAGAGCGTGACTGAACTGGTCCCCTCGTCTTCTTTGGACGTGGTTTTGGTAGACCACTGTAATCTCCAGGGCGAGCTTTTGACGGAGCTTTACGAGCAGAAGCGCTTGAAAGTGAGTGGGATCATCGATCATCATGCGGACGAAAACGTATTCAACGATGCGTCGCCGCGGATTATTCACAGCAATGGCTCGTGTTCGGCGTTAGTATTCAATTACTGGAACAATTTGGGTGTTAGTTTGGATGCTGATGCCGCACTGCTTTTGATGGGTCCACTCTTGATTGACACGTCTAACATGGAGCAGAAAGTCGAGGAAGGTGATACCGAAGCGTTTGCTCACTATAAGCAGGTTTTGGAAAGCGATGCTCTGACTGTGGCAACCAGCTTTCTGGTCAATTCGCTTTCTACGTTCTATAGCGAGTTGAAAACAGCCAAGAAGGACTTGGACGGGTTCTCGCTCTTCGATATTTTGCGTAAAGACTATAAACAGTTCAAATTCCTCACTAAATCCGGCGCTCCAGTGGTTGTGGGGTTTTCGTCAATCGGAAAAGCGCTAAGCTGGATTCTTAAGAAGTTTACTGTTTCCGAAGTGCTTCATTCCTTGCAACAAATGTCGGAAACTTTCAATCTCGACGTGGTGTTGATTACATCGTCATTTACTCAGAAAGACACCAAAATTTACACCAGGGAATTCTGCTTCAGCACGAAGAAACCTGAACTCCAAGGCCTTGCATCTGCTGCCGAAGCATTGCAATTGAGTACGACGTTCTATAAAGAGAAGTCGGTTTCTGAGGCATTGGCTCAGATCAACAACGCTGCGTTTTTCAAGGTTTATAACCAGGGAAATACCGCTGCATCGAGAAAACAGGTCGTACCTGTTGTCAAGGAAGTGATCGAGACAAAAATTTAGACAATTCAGATCATTTATAGACTTAATTTAATGGATAGAAGTTTCATCTTGATTCTTAGAAAATGCATTTATCTACATATAAAACCCTCATGCTTCATTCTTTTGCGGCGATAGGTAGCATACTTTATACAAGCTTGTCCTCTCACCATCGTTGATTTCAACTGTTCTATGGGTTGCCGGAAGAAGAGCATTATTCTCCGCAAAGTATGTATCAATAGAATGCCATACATCCTGGTCTACTTCGATCACATCATCGTCATTATCAGCATTTTGGTCTGCATAAAGAACCTTGAGACACTCACTAAACCTCAGATGGCCATAAGAAACATCAAGCCCGACACTGGTGACCCATACGTTGAATGCTTGGCCGGTGACAGAGTTTCTTAAAGTGAACTTACGGATTCCCCCAGAATTGACCCGGTCCAAGATAGCAAAGTATACGTAAGAATATGGCGGGTAAGATTCTGTGACTTCACCAAACTTCAATTGAACATTCCATTTGTTGATCCGGAGCGCCTCGCCGTCAGATATACCTAACTTGTGTCCGCACCCACAATTCTCAGTTTTCAGACACGTGAGCAAATACGACGAGCCCACATGCACAAAGCCCGGTTTCGGATTGAGTTTGCCATTGTAGTTTTTCTCGTTAATGTCGATGTTGTGGTGGTCCTCGTGCGGCTTATGGCAGTGCCAGAAATCCATCAACTCGTGCCAGTACTCCAGGGGCATATCGATGAATTTATGTGATTTCGAGTCGACAATGGTGGTTCCACATTTGATGCATATAAATTGAAATTCGCTTACATTATTTTCGTCACGTGGCGTTTTCCTGAGGAGATCAGAAACCGACCATACTCCGCTAGTACTTGAAAGTGCAGTGAATGGCACAGGTGCGGCAGTTGGCAGGGGCTGGCCTAAAGATAAAGTCAACGTAAGAACGGCATTTGTGAGTGAAAGTCTTGTGATTTTCGCAGAAGCGAATTTCTGAGGATCGCTGATGGGAAGTGACACCCCGAAAGATTTCGCATCTCGCCATGATTCTTTGAAACCCGGGCCATCGGCCGGACCGGGCGCGGAACCTTTCACAGCGGTCTCTATATGGATCTTGGCATCTCTCAAAGCAAGACTTTTCACTGCATTGTGTGCGGGAGGAACCTCAAGCGTGACCGAAATTTGTCCTAGTCTTGGTAAATATTCTGATAAATACATGTGATCGGAATTCGAGTAGTATGGAGAGCGATGGCCTGAGCGCGCGCCGCGTCGAATTCACGTCTCAAATATGCAGAAGTTTAAAAAGGGGCAGGTTTATTTAAGGTTTAAATTTCAAGTGAATGAATAGAGGAAATCAAATTATATGTATCAAAAGAAGGACTCAAAAATTAGAAATTTTTGGTGTCGACTTACCGGCTTCAAAGATCTTTACTTCATCTCATCACGTGACTCGTCTTACTGATTTGAACACCAACTGAATGCATTGCTGAATTACAATAAAATTGAAAATACATCAATGAAGACATGAAAGAGACATTTGAATTTATCGCTTGGATTAAATAGGGTATGGAGGATTTATGGTCTGGTAATCCAGTCTTTTCCTCACGTGAATAGGGCCATGCTTCGAAGTTTCCTGACCCAAGTTATTGAGCCGATCATTGATCAGTACATTACGGGATTTCTCAAACCCAGGATACGAATTCATCAATGGAACAGACGCAACTCTTCTTACCTTCTTCTGCAGCCGGTCCTTTGAGCTGTGACCCACACCCCCGAAAGCCGATAAGGACTCAGATGAAAAGACGCGCTTTTCTTTGGTAGTTACATCTCGTGGCGAATGATATGAACTTTGTCTTGTCATCGAAACAGAAAACCACAGCAGAATCCGATTGAAATCAGAAGGACTCTTCAGCTTTGGGCTTACATCAAATGCGGCATTTTTCGAGATTTCTGCGGTGGCAGCGGCGACGGAGGAAACTGATGATGCAAGCCGTTTCACCATCTTATTTGTTCTCACAAACCGATGATCAATTTCTTCTTCCAGGTCAATATAGCAGAAGTATAGAAGACTATAACGAAGAAAAGTGAGTCTGGTGGGCAGATCTTGGTGGTGGTGGTAGAAGTTGCGGTTGAAGTCTAGTAGATCGTCTATTGGGGGTATATTGGTTGTAAGTGGAAGAAGCAATTTTTGCAATATCGAGTTTTTCACCACGCAATTAGTAAAAAAAGGGTCAATAATCTTGACGTCAATAAGGTCGACTAAAGCTTGGAGATCTGGAACCCCAAAAATGCGGGGGAGGTATCGATGTGTAAGCACCAAGCAACCATGAGAATAGAACATCCATACGTTTAGAAAGTCGCCCATATGAATAACTATTGAGGAAAGGGTGATTGCCAGAGTTAGCATATAATATTGAACATTAGACACGAACGCATAGCAGAGCCAGTACGTGAGGAGAAACCGGACGTTTTCCCCCGGGTCATCAAGCGCCTTCACGGAAAGAAATAATGGCCACCAAAACGTGAAGAGTCCTATGATCAGTCGGAGAGGTACGGAAAAAGGCATATTTGAAAATATGGGTCAATTCATGGAAACTGTTTCTTAAGTGCTTGCCTAATCAATTGATTGCTCAGGGGTTATAATTAACGCGGGGAAGGCCGGGGAGGTTTTGTGAGATTTAACGAAAGTCTAGGAATTACGTGGTTTGTCAAAAAGCTTAATTCTAAGCGAGCTGATATCTCGAATTATAATCAATTAGTATAAATTGCAACTTGCCACGGCGTTTAGTAGGACCGGTATGAAGAGCATGCGAGGGTCTCATTAGGCACAAATTGGGCCTAAAGCGGGGGAACAAGCGAGCGTGCGGCTGCGGGATCCAGCACTAAAAATAACGGCTATTTTGTGCCCCATTTGAATGGGTCAAGCAAACACTGGAAAAAAAAGCAATTGGCAAATTAATTAGAAAATTCAAGACTATAATTTCTCAAATCTATAATCAAATGGAAGACGAATTGACTTTTTTGATCAGGAAAGTCTGGCATTTGCGCTTCCATGTGGTTGCTGGATGCTGCGGCTCGAGGCCTCTTGGCGCGGCACAGCTGGTTAAAATCGGCAGCCGAAGCCAGCACGAAATTGAAAAGTGCCTTTTTTTTAAGAGAGAGACACTTTCAAGAGAGCCGAGACTCTTCGAATAATCTTCTTGCAGAAAGGTGACGAATAATTAATTTTTATTGTTTTCTTCTTGGATTTCTCTAATATGCGTATACCTATTTAAAGGCGCCTTCTGGTCAGGTGTCGGCCCTACCAACCAAGCTAATATAATCTTGCCCTGTTCCCACGGCGCAAATACACTGGCCTCAATAGGAATTGCAGTAAATTGAAAAGAAGGTATTTCGGAAAACAGCTCTCTGAACTGTCATTGATTGTAGAATTTTTTGTATGAATTGGCGATCACATGGGGATTTAGGGGGAAATTGACATACCGATATTCCGTAAGCCAAGAACTCTGATTATTATAAATACTGTTTGAACTCATTAATTTTCAAGTATTGGATGCTCGATGCTAAAAGTTGATCGAGGCTTTTCCGCCAAACGAGCAGACGAACGTGCAGATGAGGCGCGACGCGTTCCATAACAACGCGCGTCTCAATCACCAAAATTCTTACAGCGCTTACGTCACATATATCAGACAATCAATAGAATGGAAAACACAGATGAAAACGATGCGTTAGGTCTTGACCAGCCACTCAAACTTGGACGCGTGTCGCGGATTGCGAAACTTACCGATGAGCTCATTTTTGAGAACCACCGTGGACTCCCGCAGGTGAGAAATAACTATACGAAATTGCTGAAGCTGATCAAACGGAACGATCGCACTCTCGCAAAGAAAATCGAAAGGCTGGGTAGGCATTCTTCGAAGAGTCAGCTCAAGCAGCAAAAAGTCGAGACCGAGATCGCGAATCTCCAGAAAGTGTTGCTGTTCTACCAGCTCTGGTGCCACGGCTTATTCCCGCGGGCAAACTTTCAGGATTGCTTGAAGATGTTACGTAACCACAAGTCATTTGCATTGAAGGAATATAGAAGGGGGCTTATTAATAATGAGATCAGAAGGTTGAAGATTGAGAAGGGGATCATTGTAGAAGAGCTGGAAAACGAAGAAAATAACCAGAACGGTGACATCGACGAAGAACTCTATGCGCCAGCAAATCTCGGGAACAGGGACGAGGAAGAACAGGCCGTACCAAATTTGCCTAATGAAGGTACAGGATTCATTGATGACGACGATGACGACTGGGGATTTAGTGCGTTGCGAGGCAGGAGAAACAGGCTTTTCGTAGACGCGGACGGTGACGAGAGTGACGATGGAGTTCCCCCAAACAACGCTTCAAAATCTACAGCACAAGCACAGAATCCTAACGAAAATCAAAATGACCAAGAGTTTCCTGATGATGACGATTTCGCAGATATCAATAGTTCCATGGCACCTGACTTCGATAACACGCGCGACGAAGAGGAATTTGACGAAGAGCTTGCAATCATGCGCGAAATGGGAATGTAGTTTATTCTGTCTTTGTGCTACTTGTTGAGGTACATCAAGCGGGCGATTCTCACGTGATCATACACCTTCGAGATCAAGTTGGGGCTCACAAAACTGCGGGTCGACAGCCGGTTGAACGCGCCCACAACGTAGCCTCCGGATCGAAGAAAAATTTCGACTGGTGCTCCCGGAGGTAAACCCTTGCTTTTCTTCATGAAGTTTGGCTTCGAGGCGAAAAATGGCACGATGACGCCCGAGTTGTAGACTGGAATTCCGGGGGCATCAATGACCTCGATCCCTGCCTCACTCGTGAATGCCTCTTGCCAGATTCTCGGGTCGGAATTGCCCAAATCGTGTTCCATCGCACTGGCAGCCAAAATGCGAACTTTGCATCGATCTGCACTCATCTTCATCGTGGCAAGCATTTCTCTTTGTAACCGCTGCGGCACCCAGTTACTCGTCTTGATTTTTTGCTCGGGGAGCGTGGACTTAGGAATCTGGTGTCTCTCCACAAAACGCACTTCGGCGATCACCACACAGTCGAAATTATAGAGACTAGCAATGGATTTAGTAATGTACTTCGACGCTCCCTTGAGACCCTTCAGTTTATGGAAAAGCTGTATCATCTCAATCTTCAGCGCCTCGGAAATCGTGCTATCGGTAATCTGCCGTGACTCCTCGTAGTGTGACAACTTGAAAATATGACTGTGCGAGTAACAGCTTCCGGACCCGTCTCTTTCGAAAATCGCCATATGCCCACCATTACAGGTGGCCCGGCCCAATCTCGAGGTTAATTCGGCCAACTCTACATCGCCGGCATTGGGGTTTTCGGGCAATGCTTTCTCGTCCTGGATGGCCACCTCCTCGATCGGGGTATCTAAGAACGTCATAAGCTGTGCCGCCAATCTGGCGAGCTGCTTCAATTTTCCGGACGAGAAGCTAAGTTTTGGCAAGGTGCTAAAAATAGCAAGAACACCGATCGGAGTTCCAGATGCCGTCATCAAGTTGACACCCGCGTAAAATCTTATCGAGGGAGGGCCGGTCACAAATGGATTCTGGCTTGTGCGCCAGTCTTTGGACGCATCAAGCACCACCAAGCCACCCTTCGAAAGTATTGTGTGTCCGTCGATCAGCACTATACGAGGAAGTTCTTTAAACTCGAACTTGGTCTCGTATTTCACGTACGCTGTCGCCTTGTGAATGAGAGACACGCTTATGCCGAAAGCGCCAATTGTTTTACGCACCTGTGAGATGAAATAATTGAAGATTTTGCGATGACTCCAATGCTCTAGTCTCAAATACTTTTCTACCGCAGCTGTGCGTATACCTTCTCTGTAAAAGTCTGGGGGCGCAAAAAAGCCGGTGTTTTCCAAGCAGCCTGGACAAGGGACATTCGAGAGGTTTTTGTCGCCCTGTATAATTAGTAAGAAATCGAAGAAAAAAGAGATGTCAGCTTTTGAAATGTTTCACACAAATTGAATGTTTCTCCAGTGAGTTTCTCTTCAGGCAAGAGTCAGCACTGCCATAGTTGAGCGATTTCTCCGTTTGGGAGTGCAAAGATATAAAATTGAGAGCAATTCATATTTGTCCAGAATTTTGTAATCAAGAATGGTGAGAATTTTAGAGAGCGATAAGAGCCAACAACAAAAAAACACGTACCCTTGAGTATCCATCGAGGAATTGTGCCACGGACACCGGCAAGGTGTTATAGCAGTGTTCCAGATATGGCGGCAAAATCGCGTCTATCATCAAGCAATGTATTTATTCGTCTTGGAATATTGTAAAGTTACTACAAGTGAGTCTTTGATCAAACTCGATGAGCGCACAGAAGTGGTCACAAATGAAAGGGTTTGCAGCAGCAACCACGTTTCGCAGCCAAAAAAGTGAACATGCGTGTAGATTAGAAGCATAGGAATAAGAAAGAACAAAATCAACTCAAGATTTCTTAAGTAACTTGAGTATGAAAAATTTGTACTGGTTTGGATAAATCTTAAAGATCTCACAAAAAAAAGTAATACTTCCAATCGGTGCGCTCTCCAAACTCTTCGCTCATTCGAAATGATGATCACCACAGCCTCATACCGCTTTATGACATGAATACCCCCAATTTACTTCAAAACCAAGCTTTTCAACGCTGAGTAGGAAATTTGGAAATTTACGACCGACCGGAGTGTCGATGCGTTACGCTCGTCTAATGCAGTATGTATTGCATTCCCTTCATCTTTCCGCGTTCGTTTCTTTATTATACACTGATCTACTCCTTCTTCTCTTCCTTCTTGTCGTCACCTTCCTCTTCGATCTTGCTCAAGTTGCTTTCCTCCGCGGCCTTGGCCAATTCCGCCGCCTCGCGCTCCTGTCGGGCGTTCTCCTCTTCCATCGACATTCTTAACGCAAGGGCCAAATCGGGATCCATGCCGGCGTCCATGCCACCCATACCCATAAAGTCGCCTGCATCGCCCACATCAAATCCGGCCTCAACCAAGATCGGCGATGTGGCAATCACTTCATATAATAATCTGGGTCCTGCAGAAACCGTGACTAAGTGGGAATTGTCGTGGTTGTTTACTGCCGCGAGGAATTTCTCCAATTTCAGCGTGTTGGCGTGTTCCTCGCCGAAATTGACGACATCTATCGCCACGTTATTCTTCTTCATTTTCTTCGCCAACTTCTCCAATTCCTTCTCTGTTTCCACAAGCGGACTGCCTACAAACACAATGATACGCTGACTCTGGACCTTGTTTTGACGGTGTTTTAATGCTAAGGCCGCCACCTGGATGCCGCTGGAAAAATGATTGTCGCCGCTGATTTTCGTGCCGTGGGCGCCCAGCAAGATCTTGCCGAAGTCCGTGGTCAATGTCAGCAACACCTGCGGACCCGCACCACCATACAGCATCAAACCGACGGTATTTTCTGGATTGGAGTTTAGTTTATTCTGGAATACATACTCCATCGCCGTGATTTGCGCGTCGTACCGTGTCGTTAGAAAGTCGCCGTTGCGCATGAACTCGCTGTTGTCGATCGCGATCATCGTTGCCTCAAGTACCATTGTGAGATTTCGGTATGATTAGATTAAAGTAATGTGATTTGATTGGAAAAGAATTGCAACGTGGAAATTCTGATGAGTTGCAGTCTGAAAGTCAATTTTGACAATGGTAATGGGTTCACCTGGGTTCGCGCCGCCGCCAGATCTGGAGTGGACCGCGAGTCGTGCGAAGGCACAATTGCCACTGCGCTTGGAGTGAAGGTTGAGTTAACGAACGGGAATATCGAAAATAATTGGAGTCTTCCCTCAGAATAGGAATTTTAGAAGATAAAAATTAAGGTGAGCTTTTTTCTTATCGGCCTCATGCGGTTCTGGTCAGGGAAAAACAGTCGTCACCGCGTGGCTGCAAACCGGTCTGCGCTAGAAGTCTCATTTTTTTGAGAACTGTCTCGTGGTAATGGCTTGATAAGTATATCAATTACATCTTGGGTGTTTTTCATTTCTGCTGTTATGTATGTACTCTAAAAGACACGAGAGCGTGGCATTTTTAAAAGTTGAGAAACATCAGATTACTGAGACCGGGCTTTGCCAAGAGAATTGTTGATTGGATCAGTAATTCCGCAAAATATCTCTAGCTAGTACACATGTCTTTCTGAAGGGTGGTGAGATGGAATATAATTACGTGGAGGGAAACCATCCTGGAGAAATCTCAACCCATTTGTAACTTTACTTAGTAGCTAAAAGCTATTCTTATTAATTTCATTTCGGTTGATTACCATATGTGGAAATGCTTTATTTCACTCAAAAAGAACAAAGAAACAAGAATGATTTTAGTATTAACAGTGCATCGAATCCGAATAAATATTTCTCCCGGTTTAATCAGGTGTAGTCGCCATCTGCATTACGGAAGCCTTCGCTGTCACTGGTGATACAAGATTCTGTCTCTCCGCCGCTCAGTTCGACGCTTCTCACAAATGGAGCAAAAATCTGTCGATCAGCCCTTGCTTTATCAACTGTTAGTTTTTTGATGGCATACAAAGAAACAAAAAGGATGAGAGTGAACACGAATCTATTGGAAGTTTGCGCCATCTTCACAATCGATACAGCACTAAAAACATTCCTGATTGCTGCTGCAGCGAGCACGCCTATTCTAAAGCGCCAACGTTTTGTTTTGTTGGATGACGCGAGGAACATTTCACCAGCGCTACCGCTATGCGACTGCATCAAAATACTTTGTTCCACGACCCAAGCCTCTAAAGTCTCAAATAACCAAAAGAGAACGATAGTGGTTATAAGCTGTGTAACTTCTTTTTGAGGAGTTTTCAGGATATGATCAATCTGAGACATACACCAACTCAAAAACTGATGTTGAGGGCAACATTTGGGATCCCATCTATTGTCACGATTAATAGACAGACCAACTGTGAATCTCCCTGTCGCAATAGCTCTGTAAAACAGAGCTCCCGAAGAGAAAGCCTCAGGCCCCGCTGAAACGTCGGAGGGCTCTTGATGTTTGAGCATGTGCAACCTGGTCAGTTGAAAGGAATTCATGCAGCCTTTTACCAGAGTTACAGTTCGATTGGCACTTGCACAAAGAAATGGATGAAACATCAAAAAAAAGTCGGAAAGCGACTCATGAGCACGGAGCAACGTGTGCAATAACTGGAAATAGAAGCCGATTTACGACGGCAACAATAGAAGGTCACCGACCCCTGAGGTGAACTTCTCGATTAGGATAAGAAGGCTTTTCACTCCGATCCTACTTCAGTATTACAAAGCCCGTATTATAGGTGATTAAAGTCGAATAGTAATTTATGAGAGATTCAAATTAAACAACATGAAAAATGCACCCGTCAATTTTCCTCTCTGGCCTTATGATATTGAGCGCCGCACAGATCGAATTAGACTCATGGCCACAAACTCCAAAACCAGAAAAATACCCAGTTCTTAATTAGACTATATCATTACTCGACCGAATAAAAAACCCTTGTTTATAACTTAGCTCTTTTTTTGCAATTCTTGCGGCTTGCGTCTAACGGACTCGCCGTTCACTACTGCTCAGTGCTCTGTTCGCGACCGCGTGTCTAATCAGCCTTCCTCAGCTGATATCAACATACTAGGTGCATCTACCATATTTTCTGAATCTACATGGCACAAAATCAGCCAAAGCTTACTAAAGCACAAAAGGATGAGCTAATAAATCGACTCCGTGTCCTAAAGGAGGCGAATCTCAAACACCTTCAAACCGTGATCACGCGGGCAGCGGCCGATGCCGAGCGTAAGGTATTAAAGCGTTTGAATAAAGTGCCGATGACAGTACGAACAGTTACAATTGGCGATGTGTTAGAGTTTGAGCGGAACTCGAAGCCTTCAATTGTAGAAATTCGAAAATTTGCTAAAAAGAAGTGACAAAGGAGGTTGGCAGTTACTTGTTTGGAAATGCTCACTGTGCTGGTCACAACAACGGCGCTACTTCTTGAACATGAATTATTGAAATTGGACTTTATAGATAATTAAAACATTTTTGATTGTAAAGACGATAGTCGTCAATGATATGCATAATTCGGAGCACGAACAATCAGTGGATGATACACCGCTTTTGCGACGATAGACTGGATAATTGAAGAGATAAAGATCTTGACCAGTGAAAAACCTTGCTTTCTTGGTACCTCGGCGCAGTAATCGGCTCAAACTCTTCTCAAAAATATCTCGAAATTATTGTATTTATGCTTTTCTAATGATTCTAATAATATTAATAAATTATGCAGCTGTCCTCTTCTCCAACTAGGCCTCCTCGGGGATACCCTCGTGGAAGTACTTACCCTCGGTCGTCTCCTTGATCACGCCGATTCTAATACAGAAGTCTCCGAACGGCTCGCCGTCCTGTCTCTCCAAACTCCATCTCTTGAACAACGGCTTCAAAATGCCCAAGATCTCATCTTCCTTGATCGAGTATCTGTAGATTTTGTTCAATCTCTGTCCGTGATGACCACCTCCCAACATCAAGTTGTAGGCACCCATGGCCTTACCGACCAAAGCCACTTCAGCGACCCATGGTCTGGCACATCCGTTAGGGCATCCTGTCATTCTCATCACCACCGAGTCGTGTCTCAATCCATAGTCCTCCAATGACTCCTCCAACTTCTTTATCAAATCAGGCAAGTAACGCTCGGACTCAGCCATGGCCAATCCACATGTAGGAAGCGCCACACACGACGAGGAAGATAATCTCAATCCGGAGAAGTTGGAGTTGTCCAACTTGTACTTGGCAAGAAGCTCCTTAATCGCTGGCATGTCCTTGTCTTCGATGTTGGAGAGCAACATGTGCTGGTTACCCGTGAGTCTAAACTCTCCCGACAAGTTGTTGTCGAGCAAGTATTGGGCAATCGTCTTCAATCCAGTCTTTTGTGGTAACTCGGGAGTGTCTTCGATACGACCGTTTTCGATGAACATCGTGAAGTGGTTGAGGTCCAATTCATCCTTGACCCAACCAAAGTAGTCGATATTGCTCTTGATCTCGAACGGTCTTGGCTCCTCAAACTTCTCGCCCCAGTACTCTTCAACGGTTCTCTTGAACACTTCAACACCCATATCGTCAACAGTATACTTCAATCTGGCGTGCTTTCTGTTGGTTCTGTCACCGTTGTCTCTCTGTACCAACATGATGTTCTCACAGGCAATATGGACCTTTTCCTTGGCCACATAGCCCATCATCGATCCCGTACGTGGGTATGTCTTCACGTTGTTATGGGTGGATCCCATACCACCACCGGCAACAAGATTGTATCCCACCACCTCGTTATCCTGCACGATGGCGATCAATCCGATATCGTGGGCGTACACATCAACGTCATTGTAAGGAGGTACCGTGATCACGATCTTGAACTTTCTTGGCAAGTAAGTAGGACCGTACTGTGGCTCGTAGTCCACCAACGCATTTCCAGCAACCATGGTTTTCTTCTTCTTAGGACCATCCTTACGGTTTTCCCAGACCTCTCTGTCGCCAGGTTGGTCCAGCTCGTCGGCACCCTCAAGCCAGATTTCATGGTACGCAGTTGTTTGTGGCAAAAGGTATTCAGAGATCAAAGTTCCCGTCTCGGCAATCTGGCTGTGAATCTTGGCGTTCTCTGGCAACGCTGACACCATCACGTTTCTGTTGACGTCTCCGCAGGCAGCCAACGTGTCCAAGAGCACGGAGTTCATACCTCTGATCGCTGGTTTCATGTTGTGCTTGACGATACCGTGTAACTGGAAAGTGGCTCTTGTAGTGATCTTAAGCGTTTCATTGCCTCTGACGTCGGCAAGCTCGTCCAATTTAAGGTACTGCTTTGGAGTGGCGTATCCACCAGGCAATCTCAACCGCACCATGAACGAGTAGGCTGGCTCGAGTCCCTGAGCCTTGCGCTCGTCACGGATATCACGGTCGTCTTGCATGTAAATACCATGGAACTTAGTCATTTGCTGATCGACGGCACAAATGGCACCGGTAGACTCGTCGACCAAACCTTCAGCAATTGTACCTCTCAAAAAGTCCGACTGGATTTTCATATCCTCGTTCGTCAATGGCTTAGGCTCCTCTACACCCTCGACGTTGTCAACACCCAACGCCTTCCAGATCTCTGGAAGCCATGCTTCAAATCCGGTATTGTATCCATCAGGATCCTGGTCATCTCCCAATCCCAAAACGGCCAATTCCACACCTCCGTACAACTTGAACTTACCGTACAAGTCCTGTGCAGGTTTGTTGTAGTAATGCTTGTCCTCCTTTCTGGGCCAATACTTCGAGTCACCAAGTCCAAAGACCGAGAATTTCACCGAAGAGAGGTCCAAGTCCTGAGACTGCTTGAGCTCATCCCAGAAAGACTTACCGTTATTAGGAATTTCACCCTGACCGGCAGTAGCAGTAACCAAAATCACGTTGGTTTCGGTGGGCAAGTCTTCCACGGAGATCTCATCCATGGAAAGCACCACCGACTTGAGACCACGACCCAAAGCTTGTCTGTTGATTTTCTTGGCCACCGCCTCGGCGTTTCCACCATCAGAAGCAAAGCCAATGGTCAAAGGTGGACCGGACAATCCTTGCAACAACTGCTTGAAAGACTCGTCCTCAATCTTCGCCTGCTGCTTCTTGATTTCGCTGTTTGCAGAAGCAGCTAAGTTCCGCGAAAGCTGAGGATCTTTCTTTGCCAAGAGCGTCAATTTGTTCTCGCGATCTAAGAATTCCTTCAATTGGGTTCTCAAAGCGGAAGAGTCAAGCTTGAAGCGAAGCGAGTCGTCCTCAATGGTTGGGTCGTATCTGTACAATGGCCAGTATCCGGTGTCGACCGCGACCTTTGTCTCCTTCAAAATGCTCATGACATCAGAGTTTTCCGTCTCGTAAGGCAAGTATGCCAACACAATCGAAGGACCATTGAAGTTTTCTGCCTCAATGAACGCCTGGAGCACTTGTGTGTAAGACGAGTAGATAGCAATCGACGCCACATAACAGTTGCCGTAGTTCATCGCGTACAAACCAACATCCTTTTTCCTGATGGAGTCTAGTTTCTTTGCGGAGAAGGGCTCGGAGTCAATGATCAACATGTTGATGTTTTCTCCCGAGGCAATCACACTGTGAACTCCCGAATTGCCCAAATCGTACGACCACGCGTCAGACCCCACCAACCAGTTCGATTTGAGTTCAAAGTATGGCTCGTATTCGAGGATCTTCTGGGCAGTTTCCGAGTCGTCCGACTTCAAGATCTTGACCGTCTCGGCCACACTGGCAAAGGTCTTGCCCTGCTTGAAGCTGATCAACCACTGCGAGAGAAGAGCGATCAATTTCTCGTTATTCAAAGTAGAGAACGCCTTTTCCTGAACGGCACGCGACACCAAGGTGAAAAGTTCCTTGGCCTTGGATTGGGCGAAGATGAACGAACCAAATCCGAATTCGGGATTGGAAGCACCGACCGTTTTCTCTTTGAAGTCGTTCAACACCACCGCGTTCTCATTGACCTGGTTCAACACCTTCGTGTATGCCAGCTCCAACTCATATACTTTCTGCTGGCCCTCGATCTTGTCGCCGAGCTTTTGCTGGTAGGCCTTAGTCAGCAATTCGGAGGCCTTGCCAAAGAGCACGTTTTGCGTGGGTGTCTCAGATCTGGTGTTGGCCAATAAGTTAGACACAGCGACTGGCGTCTTCTCGGCAGTCACGTGCCCAAGCTTAGCACCGACAACCTTAGTGAAGTTTTTCAACTGCTGGAGCGCGCTGTAGTTCTTGAAGAACTCCAACAATAACGGCAGGAACGACGACACTTTGAACGATTGCTCGACGAAGGTCAACGTCTCGACTGATGCTGGGATTTGAGCGAGCAAGTTTGCCAAATCTAGCGGGTGGAACAAGTTGACGGCAAAAAGCACAGCGGACTCGGCGGTAGCTGCGGCAATGAGTTCAGGAGTGACTTGACCCAAGAACACGATGGCGTCTTTTGCTTGCGACACGGTATTTAGCAACGCGAAAGGCTGGATTTTGTAGATATCGAGGATTTCCGCAACTGCCGAGCCTTCGGACTCTAAAACAGAATCTTTCTGGTCGAAATGCAACGTGACATTTTCGGTGTGGGAAGCTGGCGCGTAGAAGTGGAAAACCGCCTTCTTTTCAGCGGCTGCAAGTGTATACGCCGCCTGTGATACGTTGAACGCGTCTTTGCCGGTCTGAGAGACCAAGACGGGGAACTGCGAGTCAGTTAATGCAGTCACGATATCGAAGTCGAACGACACGATTTCGACGTGAATCACAGCCGCGTGCGACTTGTAAGCGGCAAGCGACAAAAAGGGTAAGTTTTTGAAAAGCGTGGCGGAGTCAGTGGCAATAGACACGGTGGGCTGCTCGTCATCTGACTTTTCCGCCTGTTCATCTAAGAAACTGGCCACCAACGCCAATGGTTCGTTGGCATCGATGAGGGGGATGTATTCCGGCACGTAAGTGGCAAACAGCGACTTCAGGGCCTTCAGGGGTTGAGTGGCGAATAACTGGCCCTGCGAGTGAGAAACGACGGCGGCTATCGCCTCAGTTTGTGACACGCCCATTTTCTCTGTATATCACTAGATAAATAAGTATTTTCCGATATATGAGTTTCGGTATATACAAAATTGGTTGGAGTCTAGACTCTGCGCAGTATTCCGTCAATCTAAATTTGATGGATTAATGGAAACGTCTTGGAAAAACTGGCTTGCTCGATTGTCTCAGAACACGATGTGCAATCAGCGAGAGTATAAATTCGAAACCGGGTTTGATAGCGTGGATAAAGTTCAAAGAATCCCGCCTGAGGGAAGAAAACTTGAGATTAAAAGAACGACTTTTGCTGAAAACAAAAAATTGCGGAACTCTGAAGAAAATGGCTGGCGCCCGAATTCTTTTAACGGAGTCCGTAGGGAACCCCATGTTTCCATTTATCCTGCATGCGGCCCAGCTGCAAAATTTGCGAGATTGAGTAATCTCACGTGCGTCGCGGTCATGCGATTGCACGTGTGCTTGATTGGCTACGCGCGTATTACCTATTTTATCTCAGAAATTTACCTGCGCATAAGTTTTTTGTTCGGGAGTAAAAGCTGAGACTTATAAAATTTTACTGGGCTCAAGCACAAAAAAGATCAAATTTATCTATTTTCTGGTCACATGATGGTCTTTCAGTTCAACTACTCTGGAGATATTAGTCAGACAACGGGTCGAGCTATCGCGACCCGCGCGTCCTTCTAATCGCACGTGATATGGCCTGCTTATTATCGCGCGATTGATCCCTTGATCAATTGATCTTATAAGCCTGATCCTTCATGATGGTCTCAAAAAAATATCTCATGAAATTGCAGTACGTGATAGTTTTAAAGGACAGCTGATTTCAAAAAAGGTCTCCGATGATGCCAGACTGTCAGCTCGATATTTCCAGTGATCGTAATTGGTCGGCGGCAATTCTACGCGGCCACTTCTCGAGCTAACGAAGTTCCTTGTTCCTTTCACAGATACACTTCTTGTTCCTCAAGGATTCTACTATTTGTTCGCCTGTTTTCACTTCAGGATTTGAATAGAAATGAAAAGGAATGTGCGAGCTGCAAGGTGCTTCCAAACTGTCAAATTCTCAAACTTTTCGTTTTGATGCCTCATTTTCAATCTTCTCTTTTTTTATCCTCTGTAGACACGGATCTTGCGTGACGAATTTCGTAATTTTATGCAGCTGAGACTTCCCAACTATGGTAAAAACCGCCAATTCTAGCCGAAGCAGTGCGTTTTGAGAGGATGTGGTCTTTCACTGGGTTGAATCAACAAAATGTTTCTACCTTCAGAAATTCTGCCCTCTACAATCTTGAAACATTTGTTTTTGAGAGATATTATTCAATACTTAATATAAAATCTTTGTGAATCTTGGTAAAGTTTAAAATTAGGTTCGGCTCAGATTTCTTCTTCAGAGTATCGTTTCCTACTCAACGTTAAAAAAGATCCTCGAAGACAAGCTCAATATTTTTTGCACCCGCGCAGGTGCTCTTCAAGTTGATCAGACCATCCCCGCAGAGAACAAACACTTTATCGCCCTTGTAGGATAAGTGTCTTTGATTGGTGCGGCCCTCCACGGGCTTCATGTTGAATCCCCCACGAGATTTGTCGGTCGTGATCAATTTCCCCTTTTTGTCCACGGTCAAAAACATGCCGGATGCGTATTTTTCCAACGACTCTTTCCCATCATAATCAAACACTGACATCTGATCGCTGGCCAACACCTGATCGCCTTTTAACAATACATACGATGACGAGTCCAATTTCGAAATGTCGCTCTTGACGTTTCCCTCATGCTCCGTAATCAATAACACACCTGCTTGAGAACTACGCCCAGCCAAAGTTAAGGCGCAGAAAGCTAAGATCATAAGAGATTTCATCATAGTTCTCGGCGTAATTTTTCCTAGTCGGATGATCAAGTTAAAGTTCAGGGGAGTTCCTTGGATTTTTATACACTTTCCAATTTATCATCTCGACATGAATTCATCGCCTCAGAGCTGGCCTGATTCAAGGCTGTGCTTGATTGTCAATTTTGGTGTTCTATGGATCCGCGTTTTTCATGGTCATCAAAGCATTGTTTGTTTTACTTTATTGGAATCCGCTCCGCCCACCTTGAGATTTCTGCTCTTCTGTTTGAAGCGGGCAACGGTTTACAAATTGGAAAAGTTCAAAAGTAGGCTATGTATTTTGGTCAAGATCAACGACTTCAGAGCCTTTGATCACTATTTTAGCGTGTGCTTGGCAAAATGGCCATGCCTGAAAACGTCCATTCAATCCTTCCTGGTATTACAACTTTTATCCCTGATGACGTGTTGGAAATCTTACTTATCGGGCCTGAGATGAAACAGGGTGCGGGGATCTGAAATTAAGGCGGGGATCTTTTAAGCTCGCTCCATGAGAATTCCGCTCGCCCTGCTCAGAAATAAACGAATATGTGCATATTTAAACACGATCAAAAGGTACATGATTGTGTCACCCCAATTTCTTTAGAAATCTTGGCATAATTTATCGTATAAAGCAAATCACATGAAGTTCAGTTTGGTTCTGGTTTATCACATGAAGACCTGAACCATATTTGATGGTCATTCTCATAATGAGTTTTTCACTACAGGACTCGAGCGATCTTTGCAGCCGCGCGAACAATGCTCATTGAAAATCAGACAATGGTTTTTATGACCCAGGGTATTAGTACTAGCATTACTAATGAGGCGCAGAAGTAGTAAGTCAGGGATGGAAATACATAGCCTCTTTTCTTCAACGCTGTTCTATCAAAGTACATACTGTAAACAACAAATAGGGGAGAACCGATCAAAGTTGTATAGATATTCGTAGATTGTGGTCGTGTTTTGGGACTTGGGATCCTGCAAACACAAGTCATCCTGAAGACCAGATTTTCAAATAAACATAACATCAATCGGTCTTTTTGGGCCCGCACGTTCATCACAGCCATGGGATTTTTTCCATGCAGCTCAAGAATCTCTCTTCAAGAGAGTACTAATTGTCATTTGATGCCTACCCCTAATGTGAGCATCTACATTCAATTCTTCAATTGACTTTATTTTCTTGATGCTTTTCGACAGCACGATTATGTAGTGACTTCCTTTTCTCCGCGCGGTCTTTCTTTTTAAAAAATCAATGAGGCATTGTATGGTTTCGCGTTTTAGCAATGGATTTCTTATATTTGAACACTATATAAGACCCAAATCTTCAGGCTATTAAAAGATTCTCGATCCTTCAACCCACTTCTGTCCAAAATAAGCGATCGACACATTTCTCGCTCCAGGGCATTGGCTCCTAAAACCGATGGTACTGTCGCCACAAACCTGGAAATTGGTGTCTCCGTGATACGCCACCAATTTTACTCCTGGATTTTCTTGGCTGTCTTTTAGAGTAAATCTATCTGATTGCTTGAAAGAAAGGTCGAGTTTTCCGCTCTCGTTGATATAGAGCAGGTATCCGTGAAGAACTCCATTACTGAAAATCTTCTCGAAGTGGCCATCGACATCATAGGCAAACGAACAGAAGTTACTGCTGTATAAGCCAAAAGATAGTTTTTCGTCGAAAACGCGGATGACTCGGAAGTCTTTGAGAAGCCCTTGTTCAAATTGAGGGTCGAGGTTAACGAGCTTTAAGTAGCCGAACTGGCGAGATTGGGTGGCCACGGCAATAGCAATAAAGTTGAAGAGAATCGTCAAAATCTGCATTGTGATTTATTCTTTGAAAAGTACGCAATGATGAGTTTTGATATTCAAGACCCGGTAAGCTGCTCATCTTTATAGTTCTCTGCTGCGCCCGAAACTTCATTTCATTTGTCTTCGTTCGTCCCTGTGATCCAGACATGAAATGAGGCTGTGTAGTGGGATTGAGATGGATTTCTGTTTTGACCAACTCCAGTCTTTTTATGATTCCAGCAAGAGAGAAAAAAATCGGTATTTTAACACTTATCCCCCTAGAGCAATCTCCCCAAGCTAGAAATCGCTATCTAATCAATAGATTCACTGCATGAAACTTCACATAAACTATATACTTTAAAGTTTCACCTTTTATTGTGGCTAGCTTCGGCGCCTACTTTTCCTTCCTGATTTTATCCCCTATTTTCGTTGAGTTGGCAGTTTCACAGTACCTTTTTTGGCTTGTCTTGCTTGTCTCAAAGAGACAATTGAGGTGCCTACAGAATTATTAAAACAAATGTTTATGTTCTTAAGTCTTTGAAAAATCAAAGAATGAAGCTCTCAAACAAATCTAAATGTATTCCATCGCTTTAAGACAAGATTTAAGATGAAAGCTACCACCTTTATCAATTCCTCCTCAGTTCCATTCTGACATCAGCCTACATTCAAAATTTCATTTCATTCAGTTGGTCTTATTATAGCTAAAAATATTCACAACACTTAAAGTCAAAAAGTGGCTTCTGATAATACAGTCCCTATTTACCCTCGGGCCACTTAATCCTGATAGCTCTGGTTGATGTCCTCATAGGTGATCAATACTTTACGAGCATTCTCACAATCAGTCATAATTCCTACCAGGTCATCTTGACACAAATCAAAGATCGATCTGCCCTTATACGACAATCTTTTCCTTGCCTCGGATTTCCCTTCTTTGTTTAACTCGAACCCATCATGCTGCTGTTCCAGAAATACCAACTTTCCCTGATCGTCCACCTTCAAATATTGGTTCGTTCCGGTCAACTTGACTAGACCGGTTTTGTGAAAATCAAATCTCGAACCCTCGCTCGCAATAAATAATTTTTGATTGCCGGAAATCAAATTGAGGCGGGTGGGTGTATCGTCCACTCTAGAAATGAACATGATTCCAGCGCGAAGAATATCGTAGGCGAATGCCCCATAAAGAAGACTGAGAATCACGAGTGAATCCATATTGATGATTGTGTTTGGTGCTTGAGTAGGCTGCTTATTGGTATGGAATGTTTGGTGGGAGAGCAAGATTCGGTCGCTTTTATAGGCGTGACAACTTTTAGACAAAGCGGTGATCTGACCTGATGTAAAAATTGAGCAAGTATTCCCCAAAAATGCTCATGTTGGCCGTTCGAATCGATCAATTTCTCTACAAGTGCCATTCATGACTAGTCAGGAAGGCAACTATTGCCGTGCTCGATCTCCATAATTAAGACTTTTTTAGGTGTCCGGGTCACTTGCAGAGATTCTTGAATTGTATGTTTTTGTGATATTCCAGCCTTAACAGAGTGCTTTATTTTTCAATAAGATGACCATTCATGTCTTTCTGGACGGCGATATATCTCGATTCGTTAGCTTTGTCTTTTCACAACTTGAGCAGGATATAAAACGGCCAAGAAACGGCCGCGTCGGCGAGAATAACGGCCTAGTAATAAGAGTGTCGGGCAATTCTGGGTGAAAAAAGCGGAGAATTTGATGAATGTGTACCTTGGGGAAAAGAAAACTTAGCTCTGCTTCTGGATAAGGTGAGACTCTTTCATCAAGTTTTTGCAGTGGACATACTTGCGAATGAAATTGGTGGATGTGAGAAAGATTTTGCGAGCGCTGATTTGAATTCAACTATCATCCCCATCTTTTGTTGTTTCTTATTTTGAATCCTCTCTCGGGGCTTGTCGATTGTCGGCCAACATAACAAAAAGCGAGCTGTGAGGTTTATGCTCCAGCACAATATTCGCATACGGCGATCGGCATCTACGGTAAGCTTGAAATTGCGGAGAGTTCACAACGTGTTGCTGATTTTAAACAAAAGCTACAAGGCATTAGGAAAAAGAGATTTTTTATTTGTTACGTTTGTCTTATTCAAGCGCAAATTCTACTCAGTTGTCGTTCTTCATCCATGGCAAGGATGAGCCTTGGGTTCAATATCAGGTTTAATTTGCGCAAATTAACCCCGCTGAATTATCTAGCCCGACCGTTACTAATCGCCGCATAAAATTAAAATCTAAATGAGTAATTGGCCTTTCACGGGCCCGAAAACCGGCGCATTGCTGTACAAGAAAACTCCTGCCCACGTGCGCATAATACTAATTCACATCCAAAAGGGCACATCCAAAAAGGGGGATCTGAACAAAAACCCGTGAGTTTTAGTACAAAATGTAATCACACGGCTTTTTATTAATTTGTTTTGTAGCTCTCAAGTATCCACTCTTCTTGTCTCTTCAAATAACCAGTAATTTTTGCTGAGCCCAAATATCTCTACTGGGACTTCGCCAGGCTGCATGTGAATTTCATTGTTGCGTCTGTCGCGCCGCACGCAACAGTGTAAAGTTTTGCGGCCGCCTAGTCCCCATTGCTCTGACCGAATCAAAGGCAAAATTTTGAATATAATTTTTATTAGTAAATATGCGTGAATTCAAGACACGCTCATTCTGAAACACTGTAACACGTGATTTTCCTAAGCCTTGTCTGCAACATCGATATTTTCTTGGGATCTGAGAATTGGTGGGTGCGGCTCACTGTCCTGCGCCTGCGTTCAGGATACCCGAGCTACATGTAATACGAAACTTTGGTACACTCCTTATCCCCGATACCAGAAAATCCGCCCTAAAATCGCCATTAAAAATATATTGAATCAATCTCAGATTTGTTTTTTTCTCTCATATTATTACCCTTTGACTTACAATGTGAAGACATTGGTGAGCGCACTTTGTCTGACAAAATACGGCTGCCTTTGAATCAAAAATCGAGCACGGCTTCAGCGCAACCATGGATCTTGCGAATTTTGAACCTCGCTGCGCGCCCAGTATACAAAAACATTATGAGCCCAGTGCTCATTGGTCTGGCACAGATCCGTACGGTCGCGCGACCACTTTCCCAGTTTCATCGACTCATCTCGGCTTAGACTGTCTGGACCGAACGATGTCAAAATGCGGCGTATCTAAGATTCGATCAGGTTTTGAATAATAGAGTGTTAAGATGATGCTTTATTTTTTCAATGAATGAGTGAAACCATTTTGAGCAAGTATCTCCTTGGTCAACCCCCTTTGGCCTTTGGCCCTTGGGTTATGATCCGCGCCCCCAATTGGCTCCCCCACGCTGCCGTCAAATTTTTTTCATCTCATTCTCAAGGCAACTGACGCCATACTCCAATATGCTATCGACATTTTTATTGAATTTTTCTAGAAATTTCTCTCACAAACATTTCGGATTTATATCATTCATTATTATGTTATCAAGTTTCCCGAAATTTTTGTGTGGGAGCGTGACCTTTGGACCCGCCACAACCCTGGACGAAGAGGCGAGAGCAACAAAAAAATCGGGTCCCGCCCGTCACCGCACTTGCAGGAAGTTGTCATGGCAGCTGGGAGTGTATCGCTGAAAAACGCGGACCACATACTGAAGCGGCTGGTGCCGCAAAAACTGTTTGCGGGATTTTTTAGATTATTGAAACTTATTGGTCTGACTTCGTCACGATCACGCTTTTTGATTGGTCGATTTTATATTGTGATTCGGTGAACGCGGCGTCATTCCCTGACAGTAGATCATCGATGCTGCGGCCCACAATCAGGGGATAAAAATATATCTTCCACTTTAGTTAAAAAAGCAAGAATTGATGAGGAACAAAGATTTCTTGAATATCAGAAACTTTTATTTTTCATTCAGAGCACGCGTTTTAGGTCGTTTATGATTTAAGCTTCCCAATTTTTCGGTCCTTGCTTGATGCATGCAACCAGACGCACGTCCGCTGCGCGGCTTGGCGGAAATGGCGACGAAATTGTACCCAGCACGTGACTCGTATCTAATCATCTTCCTGTCTGCACCGGAGTTGGACGCTACTTAGTAACCTCATTTTTTCTTCGCCCACTTAAAGACTACCGTCTTTTTCTTTTCCATCCTCTTCTTTCAGATCGATGAAGTTTGGCAAGAACTTGGCCCATCTCTCGATCCCAGAGTGGAAGGACTACAATCTCGATTATAATGATCTCAAGAAGCACATCAGGCATGCAACACAAACGCCGGAGCCGGATCTTCGAGCGCTCAAGAGGAAATTCTGCGACAACTTCGATTACCTTGATCTCTTCATCTTGACGAAACTGGGAGAGCTTTCACGGAAATTGAAGCGCGATGCTCGAGAATTCTCCCGTATCGTAGCAAGCAATGAGCCCACGGTGGTAAAGCTTGAGTGCCTCGATTCTCTCCACTATAAATTGATCAATGAAGTATCGATTGAGCTCCGGAAGCTCAATAAGTTTATCTTGGTGCAGAAAATTGCAGTGAAAAAGATCTTCAAGAAATTCTCCAAGCATTATCCTGATGAAGCTGCAAGCAAGAAATTCATTGCCCTGCTAACGAAAACCCTTCATGCTAACCGAGCCCTGTTCATGAACTTTGACCTGTCGCAACTCACGTCGAATTTGCTGTATCTCATGCTCGATATTGACCGTGAACTGAACACCTTGCATGAAAGTCTACAGCGAAAATCGCAATTCGTGGCACCGGGAAAATTGAAGAAGAATCATCTGACATCAACTTTAGAAAGCGCCCGCAACTCGATATTTCTGAGTCCACTGCTGCCTGAAGACGTGAATTTGGACGCGAACTTCGAGCTCGATATCCTGAAAACCGCCCGCTTCGATATCATCACTGCTCTCAAAAAGAACTTCGCGGTGCACAGTCTTATTCCTCGCGACGTGGCCTCGAGAAACGATATTGACTTGAGCATGGATGTTTACCTTAATATTCCTAAAGTGGCAGAAACGTTTCGTATATCGGTCGTCTTCTTGACGGCAGACGTTGAGGACGAGTCTCCTTCCTGCATCATCTCTTACGAGGAGTCGCAAGTATCGACCATCATTGCATATACTGGTGGATTACGTAAGTATTCCTACTGCAGCCTTCCAAACACCATCGTCAATGCGATTTTCGCCTATTTCAGAAGCGAAGATCCCGACAAGAAGCAGAGTAAGATGGCGAAAGTCGCCGCATATCTCGAGGACGAGAATTTATCCAGCATGACCAAGACGGCCGTTCGGTACCTTCTCAAAAGCGGGATCTCGCCCTCTCTCCGCCTAGTCATGGATAGAACGCGGTATTTTCTTCATAAAGGTGGACCCCGAGAATCTCAGCCCCCGCTTGCAGGTGCCACCGATAAACTCTCGATCTCGCCGTTATCTGCCGGCCCCGTATCGACCACAGCGTCCTTGGACGACAACAAAATCTATGAGGACAATTTTTACATGACTTTGGACGAGCAGATTTTCACGTCTGGTCAATTCACCGATGAAATCTCATTCGACGTGAACAATATGGACCCTTTTCCCTTCAACACGTTCAGCATCTATTCCAATGATTCGAACTTGCATAATTTCGAGGCATCGCTAGCCACGGAAATTCAGGGCAATATGTTGCAGAACAAGTACCGGGCAATCACATTGAAGAAGCTTCCGGTGAAAATCCAGAATTTCCTCAAAACGACATCGGTGCAAATCTTCAAAGACTTCAGTCTTTTTGATTACATGCGTTCGTGCTATTTCAATGTAATCCCCTCGCGGCCTAACAATCACTATAGTCGTCTTCTCAACATTAATCTTTTCAAAAGCTATGAAGATATGGACGCCATCAATAGCCAGCATGATGTCGATGGGTCAATTATACAGGACAAGAGCAGGGTCATTTTAAATCGACAAATGTCGTACAAATCACTCCGTGACATGGCCGAGGTTCAGGCTGACAGCAAGTTGACGACGTTGGCGGAACGCTCCGATTCCTTCCATGAGGAGAGTCCATTTAATCCGCAAGCGGGCGATATTTTCGGCAAATTAGGAGACCTTGAAAATTATAACGATGAGGGCAATGAGGACACTTACATTGCGTATCTCGACCTCGACACCGAACTCGAGCACAATCCGCTCAATCTCATTATTCTCTCGTTCATCAGACTGAAGTATCGATTCAGAAAAGCTTTTGGGATCTCAGATCTCCACGATCTGTCAGAACGCACATTTTTGAATTCAGAACAACGGTCGCAGGAATTATACTACGATTCTATCAACGAGGACGCTACCTATCTTGATAAGACCAACGACTACCAGGTCAGACTCACTAGAGACTACGACAACATTCTTTCGCTCATTTACTTCTCGCTTTGTTTTAGTTCCATTTTCATCCTGGGGATTAATATTGGCATTCTCTACTCGCTCTTCAGCATGCTCGGAGACGGAACAAAGTTCAGCATTTCAGACAATTTCTTGGTGATGGTGCTTCTTTTCTTTGGGTTCTTGTTCTCTTTGCTTTTCTCGATGACAAGCATAAACTTGAACTTCCAGAGATTCGAGCCCTCGCCGCCTTCTCACGCGGGGATCATCTGGACCGGATTTGTGCTCGTGCTCCTCACGGTCACGTGGTCTCTGGTGTGTGTATTCCCGTGAATTATCATACTTTAATATACATTTCCACATTGTGATAATCATAATGATCATTTTTGAGCGTAGGTGTCCACAAAATAATTTGCAACTCCACATGGGCAATCAGGTACTGGCTGTATTAAAATTGACTGCAATACAATTTAACAATCGACAATAAATAAATTTGGGATTGAAAACGCTATAGAGACGCGTCATACTCCGTTTGTTGAAAATCTTTCTGTGTCTTGATGTGATGATCTATAGTAAATATATGCTCTCGAGTATACCTGTGAGGCAAACTTTCAAGTATTTTTTGGGTTCTTCGGTACACTTAATGCTCAAGATATTTGCTCTAATTGAAAACACATCACAGTCTATGCTGGTGAGGAAAAGGTGCTGAAATTTAAGGGTAGTGGTCTGTTCTAGCCAGGAATAAAGACAATCCAACGGTACCTGATCCTTTTTCAATATACTGCTAGAATCCTCTTTCGTGAAATTCACCGTAATGGTCTTCAATGAATTATTTGTAAGTGGAACTCTAGGAGAAAACGCCATGTCGATATTACCCAAAACTGAGGTATCTTCAGACACGAGCTCGTGTAATCCATTTATGCAGTTAGTGATGAATTGGTGAGATAAGCTTATTGAACTTAATGCTAATGAGTTTTCTAGATCTAGAGATTCAAGAATTTCTGTTAAGAGCAAGGACAGGGCCAGTTTGATGAAGGCACAGCATTGATTGGCTTTACCTACAAACACCACCGATTGCACTGAAGTGCCATTATGAATGGAAAGATGTGCCACTTCTATACCCTCGAATTCCCCCTTTTCGAACTCTACCCTAGTATTTATGTCCTCTGGACCTTTATATCGCGGTATAAGCTCACTGTGAGTGTTTGTGTATTTGGTATAGAGATATTTCGATACTAGCGAAGATATTATATCTTGATGCTGTGTAGAGAGCGTGGGCATGTGAGTGGCTTTATATATGCGGAATCCACGATTTAGAAGAAAATTCACGTCCATGGAATAATATGTATTATAAGATGCTTATGTGATTGTGTAAAGAATAATTTTTGATCGTAATCAGAATCTACAACGCGTGTTTACATCGGCTCGGGACTTCAGATGATCTCAGAGTGCACACAATGTATCGGTGACAATTTTCCTCGTCGTCGACAACCGGCCGGGTACCGATAATTTTTTGGAATTTCAGGGCAATTGAAGTGTTATCAATGACTTTATTTCCAAAACTGTAATGTCATAGGATCTGCACTTGAAAATGATACTAAAACATCACAACTGATCTTAGCGATATCAGTCCAGTTACGACCAGTATTGCTGTCTGTGAAAATTGAAAAACTGTCTACTTGTGCTGTAATGAAGCCCAGGGACTTGATTAAAAAGGTATGCATTAATTGAATTGCAATAGAGACATTGACTACTGCGTAATTACATCAAATTTGTTCATTGAAACGTATGTACTTGGTGTTCTCCATCAAAGAACTCCGGACACAGACCTAGAGTTTTCCGAGGATTTAAGCCTTGGCAACGTGCTCCAACAAGTCGACGACTCTGGTGGAGTAACCGAACTCGTTGTCGTACCAAGAGATCAACTTGACGAAGGTTGGGGACAACAAGATACCGGCCTTCTGGTCGAAGATGGAAGAACGGTTGTCACCCAAGAAGTCGGTGGAGACAACGGCGTCCTCGGTGTAACCCAAGACACCCTTCAACTCACCCTCAGAAGCCTTCTTGATGGCCTCGGAGATCTCCTCGTAAGAGGCTGGCTTGCTCAATCTGACGGTCAAGTCGACAACGGAAACGTCGACGGTTGGCACTCTCAAGGACATACCGGTCAACTTACCGTTCAAGTGAGGAATGACCTTACCGACGGCCTTGGCGGCACCGGTGGAAGATGGGATGATGTTACCGGAAGCGGTTCTACCACCTCTCCAGTCCTTGTGGGATGGACCGTCAACGGTCTTCTGGGTGGCGGTGATGGAGTGGACGGTGGTCATCAAACCCTCCTCAATACCGAAGGCGTCGTCGACAACCTTGGCCAATGGGGCCAAACAGTTGGTGGTACAAGAGGCGTTGGACACGATGTTCTGGCCAGCGTACTCGGTGTGGTTGACACCAACGACGAACATTGGGGCGTCAGCGGATGGGGCGGTGATGATGACCTTCTTGGCACCACCGTCAATGTGCTTCTGGGCACCCTCCAAGGTGGTGAAGACACCGGTGGACTCAATGACGTAGTCGACACCAGCCTTACCCCATGGAATCTGGGCAGGGTCTCTCTCACCGAAAACGGTGATCTCGTTACCGCCAATGACCAACTTGTCGTCCTTGGAAGTAACCTCACCCTCGAACTTACCGTGGGTGGAGTCGTACTTGAACATGTAAGCAGCGTACTCTGGAGCAATGAAAGGGTCGTTGACGGCAACAACCTTGATGTCAGATCTGGAGAGAGCAACTCTCAAGACGAGACGACCGATTCTGCCGAAACCGTTAATACCGATAGTGATAGCCATTGTGATGTTAGTGTTTTTGATTAGTCAATTGACAAAGAGCAAGAAATTTCAGGGGGAATGGAGTGCGGACAACGCAGGTTTTTATAGGGAGACAGCGAGCGCCGGCGACGGCCGGGGCGATCCGCTCCATAAGCACATATGTGGTTGCATGCAGGTGCCGTTCGTGCGAATGTTCTTAGAAATCCCTGTTCAAGTGCCGGGCCCACGCGGTCCGCGCGCACACCACCACCAAACTCACCCAAATTCACGCACCAAATTGCCTGGTGCGACTACCATGCCGCCAACTCCGAGCCCGACGCCCCGCGATCACGTCATTTGCTAACGAGGCCCCCGGATTCGCAACATCCGTAATTTCGAAGGAGAAAGAATACCGTTTTAGTGCGTAATTGAATTTGCGATGGTTACAATAGTTTGAAATTGAATAATTACCTTTCTCTCTCGTCAATGTGTCTGTTGACTTGTCGTTTTCAAAAATTAATTATGCTCCGGGTGCGGCGGGTCGACGCCGAAAAAATCTCACAGAGTGGTGACCCCTCGCGGCTCATGCCACTCAGAAAGTTAGCATGCGCTTATGGGGCTGCGCAAGATTAAGTTGCTGCCACTGTGGCCGACCTTGGTGGTCGCAAATTATTCACTTATGGGAATTTTCTAAGAAAGCGTATGCAACGATAAGTGGGTTTTCTGCGCTTATTATCAAAAAATCATTGATGGTTATCCATCAATTGATTAAAAACCCTCTAGCAGACTTCAGTTTCGGATCATTGAGCCCTGTAACTTAGATGTGAATGTAGCTATCAGTTCATAATGAGGTCATAACCTTCATTAAAACTAGAAGACAAGAGTAGTATCATAGCCTGCAATTGCAGTACCAACTGTTATATCTCTGGAGATTTCGACGCAAGACGAGCCAACGGTAGCATTGTCCAGGCGATTTGATAAGGGGTACCAGAATGAAGATATGCAGAAGCACTGCATCCTCGAATTCCATAAATGCAATTGAATCATGAAACCGGGAACCGGAGGTTTGGTCTTTGCAAGCCCATACAATGATACCTCTACAGGGTAATTCGAAAATCGGTCTTTTCAAAGATCATGGCTTCAATTGTGGTATTTTTCACTGACGCTTATTTTTTTACTACTTTTATTTTGAGTCCAGAACTTATTGTGTGTGGGGTAAAAATATCTCAATTTTGCGTCAGTTTTCTTCACTTCTTAATAAATAAAAAGTCAGAAAACAAAATACAAATTCAACAAACTCAAAAAACAAAAAATTGAAGTTATCCAATTATCTCTGAAGAAGTAATTGCTCTATAGGTTGAAAAATTAACCTGCTGAAAAAGGCACATGAAAACTTAAATGTGTCAATTAGATCTGGGTAAATGAGGGACTCAGTCACATGCGAATGCTGGATCTGACAATTGATGCTCGTCGTATTTGGGAGTGCGAAAAACCCGTTTCAGTATCGGCTAAAACTTTATCTTTGACAGTTCTAATTTGATGGAGTTTCTTTCATTAAGATTTTTTTAAAATCCAAAACTTAGTTTATGGGTTATTCTAATCGTCGATCGCTACCCCGGAGAATGCGCGCATGCTTGCCCGGCGCCACTCTAGGTTGCGTCCGGGACTCACTTCGAACTCGTCACTACCTCTACAGCATAATTATCAATTGCCACCCCTTTTTTCCAACTTTAGACCTTTCTCAAATACAAGACCCTTCAACTTCTAACCGCGGTCTACTTATTTGCATTCACCATCACTATAATCTATAGAGTTTTCTTGCGTTTTTGACTTTACTGAAATCAATTAAATGACGGACCCAATTGGAAATAACGATAACTTAGCCGGTGCAGTCTCCAACCGTGACTCCACTGAGGACGAGGGCAACTTGAGATACGCTGCGTATGCCAATAGATTCCGGACAATTCTTCTCGCGTCGCACAGATACGTGGCATACACCTCGGATATCGGCGAGAGTTTTCGTCCGGTAGCTCACCCTTTCCTCGTAACTTTTGGGTACGGTGTATCATGGGCCTACCTCTTGGGTGATGTGCTGTATGCTGCATGGAAGGTGAAGATGAAATCCGAGGGTAGATACACCCCCGGATTGATGCCATGGAATTCTGCGCCAGTGGCAGACCCAAGGGCAGCCGATATCTATGCAAAAGAGGTTAATGGCAGCTTGGCCGAATCCGACTGGCGCGTTTCTCTCGTTAAGCGTGGTCTCTTCCAAGGGTTGGCATCGATGGCGCTCCCTGCATTCACCATCCATTCTGCAGTCCGTTACTCGTCCGTTCTTTTCAAGAATAGTAAAGTGAAACCTCTCCGTACCTATGGCCCTGTAGCCATTGGATTAGGTATAGTGCCATTGTTGCCTTACATTTTCGACGAGCCCGTTGAACATGCCGTGGACTGGGCGTTCGACAAAGGTGAACAATATTACAAACAGAGCAAGAAATTAGAGTAGCTGGTTTTCAAAAAAGTCACTTTTAGACAAAACCAGTAAATATTTATTAGATTAGTCAAAGTAAAGATATAAATCCTGAATCTTTTGCTGCAAGTTCAAACAATGCCAATGCTTTCGTCACGAAAGAGGCCAGCCTAGCTTGAAAGCCAGCCTCTAAAGCGTATTGAAAGAACCAAATTCTACGAGCTTGATGATAAGAAGTTGTTGGACGCCGCTCGAAAACGAATATTACCAGTAAATCAGCCATCTCATTTCTGTTATATACACTCCTCATCATATTTCTTCATTACGTCATAAAATATCCCTAAATTGTCCTTATTGTGGTTTTGAATAATTCAAAGTTCCACATTTTTTACAAGTCCTCGCGTCCATATCACCGTCAAAATCGAGGATTGCGGATTTGACCTGAGTGCCCAAATCAAAGCAATAGAACTCTTTTTCATGAAGCATCTCCTTGCAACCCCGACAGTACCACCGGAGTTTGTCGTTCACTCCTTCAGGCCGATCTTGTTCCACCACCAACCCAATAGTATTGGCAAATCTCACAGGGTTGTGTGGCACGTTTCCGGGCAACAAGAAAGAGTCGCCCTCGCCAATAATGATGTCTCTGAACTCTCCATCATCCACAACTTTTAAGCACATGTGTCCTTTCAATTGATGGAAGTACTCGGGGGTCTGGTTGATATGATAATCTGTTCTTTCATTGGGCCCACCCACGATCATGACAGTGGCACCATCACGATGAAGACAATAATTATTCACTGGCGGCTGAAGAAGATGCGAGTTCTCCTCGATCCATCTGTGAATGTTGATTGGCTGCGGAAGCATCTGGAAGACAATATAGTGTGATAAAGCTAAAAAACAATTGAACTATGCAATCCACTGGGCTGAAGTTTAGAACTGTTCTTGTAAGTAAGTCAAACGATAAATTGCAGTTTGATGCGTAAGCATGGTGCGGCCCTATGCACTTGAAGAGTCGCGCCCCGGGCCGAGCCCGAAAGTGGCGCGATCTCTGGCCTCGGCGGCAACTGTCGTGAGAAGTCTGCTTTTTTCAATGATTCAAATCGACAGAGGTTTGAAAAACACACTATTAAGAAATCTGATTTATGATTATCCTTGTCAATTTGCGCATTTTCTCTCAAGTTCATCTTTCAGAAAAATGGGGACTCAAAGATGACAATCTAAAGAAGACGCGAGGCTCCTGTGCAAATTCGCAACCTTAGAGTTTGAGGACTTCGCTTGTCTCCGCCAATTCTGTATTGTGAGGGGCCAATCATTTCAAAAGTTTAATAAACTACTGGAAACATTTCGTTATCTCACATTTAGCTGGATATTCCATTTGAAACGTTTCGTGAATGAGGCTTTGGTTGCCTTTGATGTAGTATTTGAGTTCCTGAAGCAAACCAACCTGGCGAGTGAACAAGATCTTTATGAGCCTGGCCATCATACCATTTAGCTGTTTCTAAAAACAAAAAATTGTTAACAAGGAAGAGAGAGGAACCATAATCTGGTAAAAAATCAAAAAAGAAGCTTCCCCACCAGGAGTCGAACCTGGAATCTTCTGGTTCCATCAGAAGTGGTTACTTTCGTAGCCAGACGCCTTGACCATTGGGCCATGAGGAACGAAGCTTGTGGTGAAAGTTTCTTAACTTAAAGTATATGTTGTTGAATTTGTCTGACATACTTTCTAACAAAGGCGAAATTCCAGAGTGAAAAATACTTCTTTCATGAAAGGGAATTAAAATACTCCCTACCAGACATTCGAAGTTGGTGGTATTGCAGAAGGCAGGTAGAAATACCCGCCATAAGTGTCCATTATAGTGGAATACCGCTAGCTGCTTAGTCCGCTGTTTGCTTATATCCGCTAGTTGCTTAAAAGTTTCTATGTGCAGGAATTTCGCCATGGCAACAAGCCTAGAAGTGTCTAAATTCTAATTAAATTTCCCTTTCATTCTCTTTCATAATTCAGTAAGTTTTCGTCACCGGTATCAATAAAGTTTCAATTAAATTAAAAAAATACGATAGTTCTACACATTTAGTGCTACATGTCCGAAGTTGCTTTTGCAGGCGCATTTTTTGAAGATCAGTAAATGTTCAAATTTATCAACAGAAAAGAAAAAGAAATGAAAAGATAAACTTTTTCGATATGACAATCAGATAAGTCAATGACTTTGAAATAATACCGTCAGGTGGCTCATCAATTGGCAAAATTAAGTCAAAAATCTCGGTACTTGCTTAATTCCAATACTTGCTTAGAAAAGCTCTAAGTAACTAGCGGTATTCCACTGTAATCTGATGCATTAACCAAAAAAAAAAAGTCGGTTGCTGCCTGACCCAGTCACATGGGATCGGCCACCGCCACACAATGAAGACCAAAACGCGCGTGAACGCTCTACTAAGCCCCCTTCGAGAACCTTGTTAAATTGTGACCGACATCACAATGGACAAATTGTTTCCAGCAGCAAATTTCGATCTGAATCTCAAAATTCATTGTAGGTAAGACAAACACCAGACAATTCGTTTACTGAGGTAATTAGTGTATAAGGTCAAGATACTTCGACAGAAAAGTCGGCAGACCCTGAAAATTGAGGCCTCTGAAATTGGTGACGTGGTTGGTAAACATTACTACATAGCCTGCACAGCCCAAACTATGGAAACCCAAAGCACCCAAAATTCAAAAAGAAAAGAAAACTGCAAAGTCAGCAGACGAAAGAAAATATCAAATATCCGAAAAAAACCCATGCCCCGGCTCCATTAAACTCCACTCAGACGAGTATTGCCGAATTACTTAACACAGAAAATTGGCAAGATGACTTTTACCCAATTCGGATACGCGAGAGTGAGCCCCGCATCAGCGACCTGCAAAATGATGAGGAAAAGATGATTTCTGATTTTAGATTTCTTCTCCAAGAAGCCAGATACGGACATGAGGGGCCGGCTGCAAATGAGAAGCTGAGCCAGGCGAAGGAGTTATTTGAAGCCGAGGCCGACCCGGAAAAATTGCTATGCTTCTTGAATGACATTGAAAATAATCATACCTTTCAATTGACCTTGAAAAATCCATTTGGTCTTTCAGCCAAGACAATGGAAATGATCTTAGACGCGTACTTCTTTGGCGAGAAAGATCAACACATGCGTGATTTCGAAGAACGCTTGGATATCTTCGTGTCCGAAAGATATCTTGCAGAAGGCAACCCAGATGAGCCAGTTATACTGAAATTATACACAGCCAGAGACGCAGTAAGAATTTCCATGATATCCGCAGTATCGAGTATCTTTCTTGCGAATGCTCGAATCATCGGCAATAAGATATACTTAACGGGAGCCAAAAATATCAGCAACATCAGATGGGTAATCAATGTACTCAACGGGAAATACAACACCCTATTAGACACCAGACATGAGGAAATTGATTTGAAGGTGT
Source organism: Metschnikowia chrysomelidarum (assembly GCA_030582795.1). NCBI lineage: Eukaryota > Fungi > Ascomycota > Pichiomycetes > Serinales > Metschnikowiaceae > Metschnikowia > Metschnikowia chrysomelidarum. The sequence continues at coordinate 170,163 of JAJMGZ010000017.1, forward strand.
ACAAACTTTTAAGCAAGAAAGAATTCGAAGACTCTACGACCGGGAAAGTTTTCTCTGTCGAACCGTTCTCGAAAAAGTAGGGACTTTTCGGCTAGGTAGCTGAATCAATTAATGGAAAAATGCTAACAAATAACATATACGAGAACTTATGGAAATCGAATTGGTTTTTGAAACGATCAAGAAGGTGTATGACCGACGAAGGAGAGAAGATGTGAAGGGTCAGCCAATGGAGCCTCCTCTGCTTAGGCAAATCAAGTAGGAACTAAAAGTAACACTCTGGATGGGAATATGATATGCTAGTTCAAAAACAGTAATATAGGCGTATCAAGCTGGACTATCTTTTGCCAAAGTCCAGCGTGAGATAGATCGTGCTTCGACTCTTAATATTGTCTTCGAAACTGGCTTATCATAGTTTGGCAATATTTCATGTTCTTATATGTAAATTATTGAGTTTTCTTGTCACCAGAATTACCCTTAAAATTTGATGTATCAACTAAAAAAAATCCAAAAGCTGTTACCTCCAATTTTCAAGGATTTATAAACTCATTTTTCTGGAACGCTATATGCCGGCCGCGAGTTTTATCACACGGCTCAGATTTGCCCCACAGCGCCAACTCATACCTCCACGGCTCAGACAATTACCCAAAATAATCTCCCTTTCCACTTGAAAAAAGAATCTCATACATCATCCATAAGAATACGCGCTACCGAATTGACTTTACTATTGCATAGTGCACAATTGTTTTACCATGAAAGTGAATATTGTAATCCGATTCTCGAGCTCGGGCACCGGGTCTCTGGAACAGCGAGATCTCAATCTTCCTCTTACAATCAACTTTGTACGTGATGACGTCGACCGGTTAGTGAACTCATCATGGCTTAAACTTATGATTAGAACGAAAAATGCAGAAACAGTGAAAAGACGGCTCCGATTAATCTACAGCGGCCGGATTTTGAACGACCAGACTAGGTTCAGTACTGAAGTTTTCGAGCCAAGATTGAGACAGCTACGAGAATCGCCTGACGAACCACAGGACCTTTTGAAAATCTATATACACTGTCTCATAGGTGAGGAAATGACACAAGCACAACTAGACCAGGAGAAAGAAATGGACCGGCGGGCACAAGTGCAGGCCACCGACCCACCGATCATAGGTTTCGACCGGCTTCTTCTGCAGGGTATGAGCCCTCTGGATGTCGCAGATTTAAGGCGACAGTTTCATCTGATCTACTCTCAGGATTTGGCCGCCAATGCAAGCGGGAGCGGCGTTACAGATGTAGAGGAGGACGAGCGGAGACAGCAACTAGTACGTGAGCTCGAGGAGAGATGGCTAGAATCTACCAACAATGGCGGAGGTCTTACGGGATCGCGGCCGTCATCCAGGGCTCAGAATGACGCTGCTCGGGCCGGTGGTAGCGGGGAAAACCACCCGAATTTGGCCGAGCGCGCCGCAGCAGAATTGGAAGGGACCCATCGTAACGAACACCTCTTAGTGGGGCTTTTGCTCGGTACGTTTTTGGGTGTTGTAGCCTTGGTATTTCTTCTCATGGATGACTCGCTGTTTAATGACGCGCAGAAAATGGCGATGATACTAGGGATCTCGATCAATCTTTTTATTGCATTTTTGAGGGTCGGCACCGATTACAGTGCATAAGATCAGAGTCATTGCTGACAGGGGCGAGTCAATGGCAGGTTCGATGCCATTCGGGTTTTAGTGAACGGATGCATAAAATGCAGAGTTTTATGGAAAAGACAGACTTATTTGATTCGATTTAGAAGAGATGTTAAGATTCGACAATGACAACTCATGTAGACCCTTGCGATGATTATGATAGGAATGAAGCTCTGCACAACCTGGCCCTGGTTTTCCAAAGGTTGCACTAAAGCTGTCTGCAGACAAAGAGTAAAATGAATCGTCCCTGGCAGAATCATCACGAAAGAGACAATTGTGACCTCGACTAGACGATGCCAGTACCGGGACTTGTGACTTATCTTACACTAATCAGGACTTGCCACGATGAGATTTGCAAGCGAACATCACGCCGCTTTGATTGCTGGGAGATAGCAAGCAAAAAAGAAAAAAATACAATAGACTTCAAACAACTGTATGAGACAAGTTGCAGTAAATTTACAGAGTTTTCTTGGAAAATGTGTGACCTGCCAGCCCTCATGAGTCTCCATGCAACCACTGGCAGAACCAGCAGCAACGTTAACCAAACTCATGAAAGGGCGTTAAGATGGTCGATACCCATCACTGAGTGTTTATCAGACCAGAACTTGACACTCGCCGACTCGTGGGGATTCGTGAACAGACAAGCAACACGGTATAAGTTCTGGCGCCGCACGAAGAAGAAAAGAAGTGGTCGGAGACCGACGCGATGCCGCTGTATTTATACTCTGACGCGCGGGTTACCCGCGACAGCAGTTTTTTTTCGCCTGCGAAGCCCGCAAAAAGTGGAGAACTACTGGTAGAACACGCGTCGGTAATAAATAATGTCTAGTTATATTTCAAATTTATTAAAAAGCAAATTTACAAGGTTCAATTCAGAATTCCAACCAGCTTAGATTATGGGGCCGCTCAAGGTAATGAGAATAGTCGGGGCTTCCCGAATTCAGCGAGCCTGCTCGAGGGTAGCCTGCACATGTGGGGGTTTCGGACTCGTATTCATGAATAATTAAAATGGCTTCAATGACTCAAATAAGTATAAAAGCTGTATATAAAAATACGAAGTGTTATTTAAGTAATTTCTAAATAGTCTCCAAATCTCAAGAATTTCTTGTGTTATTGGAATATTGCTTAGTGCAATATCCGTTGTATAGCACCGGGCCGACGCGCTCGCCGCAACCGGCGGTGTCAAGAAACGATGCGAGATAAGAGGACTGATGGTCTGAAGGCAGTAGCTCTCTCAAAGCCTTCAAATAATAAAAAATAAAGCGACAAAAGCTAATTCACCATGTTTTAGATTGATGAGGAATTAAAGCTTTCTCTTATTTGCAAGTTCTTGCGTAGAGTGCGAGTCGGTTGTAGAGAGGATAGTATCCAAAGCCTGAGGTTTAATTCACGGGGCTGGCCCGGTCTCTGGCTACGCGAGTCAGACCTTCTCTAGAACAACTTATTGAAAATTATTTCCGAACCAAAAGGTTTGATCTACAAAATTTTATGCGAAGATTCCAAAATTTCACACAATACATATTGTTTTCCAAATAAAGTATTATGGTACCATTTTTGACTGCGGTGCCTCGTTATCTTTGGGCAATAGCTGTTGCGCGTTTTGCGATTACTCACGTGTAATTCGGGGCCTGTGTATTGCGGGTGCTGCGGTGGAGAAGCGATTACGAGGGCCCACGCAGGAATCCGACGAGGCCCCGATTTTTCGCCGAAAAAGAAAGCCTCTTTTGTCTTGTCAGATTTACTGGGATCCAATTTTTCGATCTTTCTTTTAATTCCATCGTTCTTATATTTGAACGCAAAAGTCATTGAGTGACCTTCTGGACTACTGAGCAATTTGATCTACCCAAACCCTCCGGTGACTCATACCGCTTCCCCATACTTTTTTCATTGTTCTTCAGTTTATCTACACCACAATTTTGTGCACAATTCCCGATTATTTTTCACAATGTCCGAGCCAAAGCCTTTGCCTTTCATCTACCAGTTCATGTCGGGAGCCATTGCCGGCGTCTCCGAGATTATGGTGATGTACCCATTGGACGTGGTGAAAACCAGACAACAATTGGCCACTACCGCCGACTACAACGGTACCATCCGGTGCTTGAAGAAGATCGTGGCCGAGGAGGGATTCTCTAGATTATACAAAGGTATTTCTGCTCCTATTTTGATGGAGGCACCCAAGAGAGCGATCAAGTTCGCTGCCAATGACGAGTGGGGAAAATTCTACAAGGGTGCATTCAACGTGCCACAAATGACCCAGCCATTGGCGATTTTGACGGGTGCTACTGCCGGTGCCACCGAATCGTTTGTGGTTGTTCCGTTCGAGTTGGTCAAAATTCAGTTGCAGGATAGAACCTCGAAATTTAACAGTGCTCCAGAAGTGGTGAAGCACATCATCAAGTCCAACGGTGTATTGGGCTTGTACAAAGGCTTGGAGTCGACGTTATGGCGTCATATTGCGTGGAATGCCGGCTACTTCGGGTTGATTTTCCAGGTGCGTTCGTTGATGCCCAAGCCCAAGAGTTCGTCCGAGAAAACCCTCATAGATTTGACTTGCGGTTCTATCGGTGGAACTTTCGGAACGATGTTGAACACCCCTTTCGACGTCGTAAAGCTGAGAATCCAGGCAGGTTCCTCGAAGTATATCTGGACCTTCCCTTCGGTGCTTACCGTTGCGAGAGAGGAAGGTATCGGGGCTTTGTATAAGGGATTCATTCCTAAAGTGTTGAGATTGGGTCCTGGTGGTGGTATTCTTTTGGTGGTGTTTACCACGTGCATGGACTTTTTCAGAGGGCTCCAGCAGGATTAGTTTGGTGAATGTATATAGGTATCTGGCTGAATAGATGATTATGTTTGCATATATCGGAGAAGATGTAGCGAAGAAGAAACCCCAAATGTGATACTAGGGCCGAAGGTCAATATTCTAGGCTACATGAATATCGAAAAAAATTCTTGGCAGAGAATTCCCGTACGGATGTGTTGGCATCAACATCAATTACAGATGACTGAACAATAGTTCTGAATAATTGGAAGTGCTAGAGGAACAATGAACACGCAAATGCACAATAATCATCATAATAGAATGTATTCAATGCATGTCAATGAAATGAAAATTTAATGAGTTGAATTAAGTTGATACTCCGTCAGCAATTCTAAGCCCGCTTCTTCGGCACACCGACCCAGTCAGTTTCAAAAAGCGACACGAACGCCCCCACGAGTTCCTGCAGCCTGAAAAGATTTTCGTAATCCTGATGCTGGTCAAAGTACTTGAACGTGTCGGCGTAATTGAAACTATCGATCTTGATTGCCGAGAGTGCCGACGAGTCCTTATCGAGAAGCGTGATTTCATTCAAGATCTGCGTGACTTCGCTCTCGCCGATTTCCTTACTTTCGATCTTGGAGAGTTTGGCGTGCAAATCAACAAAGGCGCGTTCCACACGGTCAAAGTTCGTCTTTTTCCTCATGTATTTCTCAAAAAGTGATTCAAGCGTCTCACGCTGCTGAAGGAAAATGTACATCAAATCAAAATTGATCAGTTTTGCGGGATGATACCCGAGCGAAAAAAGGTCGGAGTTTCTCACAAGCACCTTATCGAAAGCGGGACTCAAAAGTAATTGGAAAACTGAAAACACCTCCTCGATGACATACTTCACGCCCACCTCGTTTTGCGTGCGCACAATAAACTTTGTGAAATTGACTAATGTCGTGTAAAGTTCATTCCATGCATAAGTCTGAAGCCCATCAGATGGGTGGGCTTCGAGTTCAGTGAGAATCTGACACATGACCGTAAGAGCGATTTTCGCATTGTCAAGGTCGAGTCTCTTCGAAAGATTATACCGCAACGTAATCTGGAGCACGTCGATCATGTACAATAAAGTGTCTTTCTCTTCGACATTTTCGTCAAGCGGGATCACTGGGTTCCGGTGATGACATAACTTCCACAAATTCTCATTAATCTTACGGGTCCTGAGATTTTCCACGCCCTCTTTTTGGGTCAGTTTGAGCATCACGAGAAGCGACACCCGAGCAGCAAAGGTATTCATCGATGAGCGGAATTGGTAGTGGTGGATATAGGACGATACCAGAAGCCAAATGTCAAGCAATGAGATTTCGTCATTTCCCTCACTTTCTTGCGTAGTAAGCCAGTGTAAGAAACTCTTATTGTGCAAAAGCGAAAAGATCTGTAAAGTGAGCGCCAAGTACGAGGGAGACTTCAAAGATTTCTCTGTATCAGGATGTGTTTTCAAAAACTCGAGTCGTTTCTTGTGCTCGAACAAATCCAACTCGTAAATAAACGGGTCGCTGGGATCTAGTGTGATATTGGCGAACGATGTCGCCAAGTATGCGGTATCAGTGGAAAGGTACAGTCCCAGAGAAAGCATATTTCCTGTAATCCAGCCAAAAAATGACGAATGACGCAATGAGTGCTGCACGAGATCGGGTGCCATTTCATAGTAGTAATTGTAGATCGCCGCAAAATGCGCCACGAGCCGGGTTTGTAGCAATTTCGCATTTTGGGTGGACTTGAAATCGATTTGCTCTAGAAAATGCGTGTATGCATTGGGCGATGTATCTTGCTGAGTAGTGATATCAAGCGAAAGCGATACTTTATCGACCATAATAAGGTCGATCGGACAATTTGCGAGCGAGATGTAGATGCCGTAGATTTTCATAACAGTTTCATAGGAGAGTCTAAGCTCAGATTTGATGGAACTCTCGGCGATTTCCGAGACTTCTCCGTCTCTACGCGGGAATCCCTTGGCGGTGGTTCTGTCCAAAAGCGATTGTAAAGTATCGGAGAAATCCGTCTGGAAAAACGTGAAAAGAAGACTTTTAACGACAATTACCTCGTTCGAGCTGGCAGTCTTCGAAGTTAATGCCAAAGCGCCGAAAAGCGCGTGCAAGATCTCGTGCATCATCAAAATAAGCTTTCTGAGCGAGTCTGCGCGTCCGAGGTCATTGAGTGCAACGGCCTTCTGGATGAATATTTTCGCTCTCAGCAAGAGCAGTTTCAAGTGAGCACCCTGAGGAACAATTTGAGAGCCTGGAGGCCCAAAAAGCAAGGAAAACGCATCTTTCTTATGCTGTTTCGCCTGTTGCGAAATCACCGAGAACCATACCGCGAGCACCTCCGCAATTTGCGCCACCGCGATACTCACTTGTTCGTCAGAATAGTCCTCCATTTTCGGTTCCTCATCGAGGGCTGCCAATTTGGCCACGTCGCTGGACACTTGCGTGATATCTGTCTCGGTCAATTGGCTGCGCTCGTCCGACTCGCTGGTTTCCAACGCGTCGACCACATCGGCGTTACCGTTCCGCTTTTGGAAAATACTCAAGTTTGTGATATCATCACCATCCTCATTAACGTCACCATCACCAAATGGAGACGCGTCGAAGCTCAGCGGCTTGGGTTTGTGGTCCGAAACCGAGTTCGAGCGCAAGCCATGGTCGGGAGATTCCGGTAAAGAAACCTTGTCGATTTTCTCCACATTTGCCACCTGATCGAGTTCGGTTTGGTCGCTTACAATACGCAAGAATTTCAGCACTCCCAATATGAAAATCCGGCTCACAGGACCAGCGGCTTTTTTGGTCCCGCACCAAATATGATCGGTGTGGGCGTCTAGTTCTCGAGCAAAGGCGGGGCCGTTGAACCGATTCGAGAAGAGAGAAAGTACCTCTGTATCAGTGGCGTCACTCGCAAATATGCGGGCGTAGTCCATATTGGGAAATGTTCAACCAAGAAATTATCGCCCTGAGAAGAATTATAGATAATAGATGCGTGAAGGGTCGCCTGCGTTGACGATATTCTGTCTGCAGGTGGGGCGTTGGCAGTTTCGGGGCGACGCGTGTGGGAGACCAGGCACGCTTCGGATAAACCAAAACAATAAACAATTTTCATGCGAGAAAAATTACGAAAGCTTGATCTCTTCTTGAAGTATATAAGATACAGGAAATGGAAATTTTAACGAATGGTTTTGGAAAAGAAATTTTACCTCGGCGAAATGCGGCATGTCGTGAGAAGGAGAAATTGACAGTGCGGAAAAATGAGATTCGGGTCGAGGATTTACGAGGCGAGGACAAAAGACAGAAAATAAGAGTGCGAGCTGTTTTTTTTAGCACTACGAAATTCGAATCTGATTTCAACTGAGCCACACATTTTGATTGATACAGATAATTACCCAATTTGATTGATTCAGCAATCCAATATATATGAGATAATGGTGTTTCGAGATTCATAGAAAAGGCGTTTCCGCGAATTTGCAATGGTGCTTATTTAGAAGGAAGAGGGTCAAATTTATATCAGAATCACTCTAATTCATACCACAAAATCCTCTTCATTTTTAGCGAAAGTTTCATTCTCCTAATGGCTGCAAAGTTTCTATAAGGCAGGCTTTTTCTTGCCAATTTGCCGTTGTGAATTTAGAAAGGAAGTCCATGATCAAGACTTTACCGCCGACTTATACTTGGTCTCGATCTCCCTCAGAATACCTGTGCAAATACACATGTTTTTCTGAGATAAAAGCGAAGTCGGAACTAGACAGTTTGTACTTCGAAATATTCAAGTATTCGAAATTCGCTCTTCTCACACCGGTAGCGCGTCGCAGGCAGCGCTTTCAAGCCCCAAAGCGGTAAAGTGAGGGGCTGAGAACAGCCGCACGCCAGAAAAGAAAACACGGAGCTTTCGACGATGTCGGGACAAAAATTTTCAGGTTATTCGGAAACTCTGCCTTGCAAAGATTATTCCGAAAAAACATTTCCCCATAAAAAGTACGCTCGAATCTTGATTTCTTGGCAGCAATTTTTCGACTCCGCATTTTCAACGTGCCCGACGCGCTCTACTTGACGCTTGCCAACTCAACCTTGGAACTAGTGTAAGGATAGGAATTGTCCACCACTTGCCCCAAAAAAAAAAAAAGAAAAGGACAGAAAGGGAACTCATCTCGCGTCTTTTTTTCATTCAATACCCCTTGCTTGATTTAATCTTGCGAATCCATCCTATTCAAGATCCAAACTTTATTAGCCGCCTATCACATTCACAGCCCCTCGTATATCACAAGAAATGATACCGAGCTCATATAAACCACTAAAACATCGACACTCGACGGAAGAAATTCCGCTAGAAGATTTCAGTACACTGCAAGACACCGAAAGCAATGGTGCCGATCTCGAGCAATTGGCATATGAATCGGATGCCTCGGCCACATCCCAGATCTTTGACGAGATCAACACGTATTCCCAGTCTGTAGCAGGAGAAGAAAACTTTGAGGATGACGCCAAATTTCAATTGCAGTGGACAAATTTCAGGACGGGCGCGGCCTCGAATAAACTATACGTGTCGCTCGCAGGTTCATTTTTCGTGCTACTATGGGTGGTATCTCTAATAGTATACTCCAACGGAAATGCCCGACAAAAGGCTTCAGCGCTCTGGCATGGTCCTCTGACGAATATCGTATCCCTCAATCACCGGAACATCTCGCTCAATGCTTTCGATCCGAACCATAACAACGTGTCCTTCGAAGACTACAGTAAGAACCAGTATTCACCAGATTTTCGCTCCATTCGATGGCTTAACACCGCGCAATTTCCTCATTCGACGGACGAGTCTGCTAAAGGGTACTACGCCACGCGCAAGAATGGTAAAATTGTCGTGACTTCGGCAGACTCGAATTACGAGAAAACACTATTGGACTCGAACCAGTTCCTGTACGGAAATAAGTTCTACTATGCCAAAGACGTGATTCTCAATCCAGGAGAACGCGTGGATAATCTTGATGCAGTACATATGCTTCGCTCGGACCCGGTGGCTCAATGGAGACACTCGTCGTTTTCCCTATTTTGGTTATGGGTGCCGATCAGGGGCGAGGTTATGCCGATTCAGCCGCTTCATTGGGACGGAACTCCTAAAAGTTTACAAAAGTTGCATTTTGCTAAGTTCAATTCTGCAGGGACCCACGTTGTGTTTGGGTTCGAGCACAATCTCTTTTTAATGGACGTACACACAAGAAACGTCACCACTATCACAAACAACGGCAGTCCGGAGATATTTAACGGCAAACCAGATTGGGTATACGAAGAAGAAGTGTATCCTCATGATAACCTAGTATGGTGGAGTCCCGATCTGACAATGTTTGTTTATGCCCAGATCAATGACACATCTGTGCAAGAGTACAACGTGGACTACTACGTCAAAGACCACGGCGAGGTGGCAATGTCATACGAGGACTTACGAGAAAAAAGATTTGCGAATGAATTTCTGCAGTCTGATATCAATCAGTACCCGCAGTATACCAAGCTTAAATATCCGAAGCCGGGCACTATTAACCCTAGAATGAGACTATTTGCATATACAGTGGCCACCGGCTCCCTACAGGAAATTACTGGACTTGCAGATGAAGTCGTGAAAGAAGACTTCATTTTGTACGATGCAGTATGGATTGATGCTTCCAATATGCTTTTAAAACTCTCTGATCGATTTTCCTCTGTGCAACAGAAGAAAGTTTTCAATCCAACCAAGTCATATATTGCAGAGTTTGTGTTGCAGAAGGATGCCTCTGACTTCAATGGTTGGTTTGAAAAATCTGCAGCCATCACCCTCGTGAAGAAGCCGGACTCAGTGCAGTACCTTGATCGAGTTGTGGTTGACGGAGTAGTCCAACTTGCGCTCTTTGATCTGGCCACTGCAAAAAACTTCTCAAAGCTTCTTGGGCCAGTTAACTATAACTCTCCGCTTTCTTATGATGCACTCGAAAACTGCGTGTATGGCAAATTCGGCACCAATTTGAATTCAAGTTTCGCCCTGGTCTCGCTTACCGATGGCACCATGCAAGTATTGGCCCCAGACGGTGAATATGGCTTGAATTTCGGGCCTAATGGCCAGTTTCTTGATATTAGGTATCAAGGTCCGGAACAGCCGTGGCAAAAAATTGTGAATTTGGCCCTTATTGCAGAACACCCAGATTTGATCTCCAGCATCCAGGAAGTAGACGGATCTGCACGCTTGAACAATGTTCTTAGCAAGACAAATTTACCAACAAAGGTACTCAGTGAGGTCAAAGTCGGGCGGAAAGGCGAATCCGTTAATATGATTGAAATATTTCCTCCAAACTTCAACCGAGAACGAAAGCACCCGCTTTTGGTGCACGTGTATGGTGGACCGGGATCGACCACAGTGACAAAGGCATTTGGTATTGACTTTCAAGATATCGTCAGCAGCAATTTAAATGCGGTTGTGCTCATTATCGATCCCAGGGGTACCGGGAGTGATAATTGGAAATTGAAGTCACATCTGAAGGGTCAAATGGGCCATTTGGAACCGCAGGATATTACTAATATCGCCAAGGACTACATAAAAGCCAATCTGTATATTGACGATCAAAAAACCGCAGTATGGGGTTGGTCTTATGGCGGATTCACGACGCTCAAAACATTGGAATACGATCATGGCCAGGTTTTCAAGTACGGTATGGCGGTTGCGCCCGTGACAAACTGGCTTTTCTACGACTCGGTATTCACCGAGCGGATTATGGGAAGTCCACTAGAGAACCCGAACTATAAGGCGTTCTCAAGGATCAGTGAATATTCCAATTTCAAGGATGTGACGAGGTTCTTGATCATGCATGGAACTGCCGACGACAATGTCCACGTGCAAAACACTCTCTGGCTCATGGACAATTTCGACAAGGAAGGCGTGGAGAACTACGATGTGCATTTTTTCCCCGATAGCGACCATTCGATTTACTTCCATAATGCCAACACCATCGTATATGACAAGTTATTCTGGTGGCTCAAGAAGGCTTATGATGGTTACTATATTTGAATACAGTCCTGAGACAAAAGAGCTCTCGAGAGATACAATTTAAAGTGCACGGCTACGGGCAAGGTGTGAGATTTGAAATCCAATGACAATACGGAATCGAAGAATCCTGAAACACCCAGATCCAGCCCTACATTTTACTTCTTTGCGAACCGCAATGAACTGAGTTCCATTCTCAATGATTCCGCGTTACGTGTGACAAAATGCTTTCAAGGTTTTGATACTACTTCTTCGGATCTTTTGATCGTGGTCTTATCTTATCTCCCGATTCTAACTAGAAAGTCGCAATGCGCTAAAAAGCCGGTATCTTTCTTGGCTGCAAGCTCTTAATCAAGAAGTCCAAGATCCCGTCTAAAACCTGTATCTTTATTTATGCCCATACTTGTAACTGCTCATAGAAATCTACGCGTTTTTCTGTGTGGTCGATTTGCTGTACTACAGCATATCTCAAATCATCCACCATTGCCGGGTTTCCACAAGTAATGAATGCTACACTAGTGGAAGCTTCATCTATTTCACTTCCAACAAGATCTTTCATTTGCGGACGTCCGTAACGGATATCTAAATGAGCTCTATCACCCTTTAGATTCATTTCCCCTTGCAATTTTAGAATAGTTTCTGCATCCTCAAACGACTCGTCCTGAGTATTTGTTTGCTCGAGATTCAATTCGTCTTTTCTCGTGATGTAGACCACGGTCTCAACCTTAGTTCCTTTCAACGCCTCTATTTCCTGCCACGCCCACTCTAAAGTCGACCTATCCCGAACAATCCATACCAACTTGATTCGCTGTTTCACGTTATTCGATCGTTTCGCCAAATTGAAACACTCAGAAAAGATTCCAGGGAATCCATTGCCACCAGCAACAAAAACCACGCTATCGTGTTGTTTGATAGGACATGATTCTCCATAGGGGCCTTCAACACATACCCTTATACTGAAACATTTTCCAGGAAATTTGCTCAAGTAATCAGCGAGAGATCTGGTGGCGCCTGTTTTTGCCTTGATCAAGAAAACAATTTCATTTTCATTAACTACCGACTCAAAAAGCGTGAATGGATGAGCTTGCCAAAAATACCAGCTATGAAGGAAGTATACCCATGCATGTCCGCCCGGAACCGGTTTCCAGTACCTCGGTTTAGGGACACTTAATCGTTTACAATCACCTGGTAGTAAGGATAAAGTTGCTTTTGGCATTCCAAACGAAATCATTCGTCCAATTCTTACGGCTTTCTCCGTTGCCCACACTGCACATGCCGCAAAGACCCATTCCATAAACAATCGGTTTTTCAAATGCACCCAGGTTCCTAGAATGAAGATTGCGGCCATAATTATATGAATCACCAAAAATATCTCGTAGAAATTTCTTCGAATATACAACATACCCAGAAAGAATATAATGATGCCCGCAACTGTCCCCAAACAACCGTACATGGCTGGCTCCAACTTCATCGTGATGGGAAGTCTGTTCTCGCTGACAAAGATGGCCCCGTAGGCAAGCGAATGAACTAGAATAAGAATCACAATGATTCTTCCAATCCATCTATGATAAACCAAAAAAATAGAAAACTTCCACTTGGTCATCCACTGAAGAAAGTTGTTGCGGCCGCCAATTAAGATTAAGAGAGGAATAAGCATAGTACCGAGAATGCCCGTTCGATCAGCTACCATCCTTAAGATTGCATCCAGCTCAGTATCGAAGAATGGATTATTTTCGATGAAACTTAGAAACAAGAAATTAAAAAGTAGTGTCAATGCGATAAATCCGCAAAGAACAAGGGTTTCCAATCTAGTGGGAACAAGAAAATCAAACATCGTGCAGCATGATTGATGGGCTGCACGTTTTCTTCTTGAGAGTGCTGGCATAGTCACGTACTTCCTCCAGGCTTTGGAAAGCTTGCCGTTACAAATGCTTCTCAATTTGGGAAACAACACTAAGCTCCAGTTGTAGCATGCTGCAGAAGAAAAAGCTAATGCCCAGTATATGTAAAGAATGGTGGCAAACCAGAAAGACCAATTGAAATTTCCGTGGAGGCACAGGTACGCCTTAAAATAAGCATTTGCGGCGGTTTCATTGACATTAATTGGGAGGATATTCCTGAATGCTCCAATTTTATCGGAGCTCTCTGATGTAGAAGAAGTGTGCTGCGATGAAAATGTTGTTGCCCTGGTCCCGAACCTCTCGAGATACTGAAGAGAATTTTCGACTTCTGAGCGTGACATGGTGAAATTTCGAGTTGCGCAATACTCTACAAAGTAACTCTCGAAATGAATCATTTTTGGCTCAATGACCCGGGCACAGCCGGCGATTGAAGCTAAAGCATCGATATTTTGGCAATAGCACGTAAAGTCGTTCTCCGATTGCTGTGAACAAAAGACCACAGAATCAGAAACTGCTTTATGACAAGCAAGAGTCTCGGTAAATCCTTTTTCGTAGATTTGGAATCTTCGATAGGCAAAGACTTGAACATTTAGAAGGAGGCAGATTATTATATGTGATGAACGCATGAAATTACGAAAAATGAGTACTGAAATTACGGAATAATGGCTCTACGTGTCATCGTTTATATCTCCTTCAGACCTTTAGTCAGCTTACTCAGGAATTAGAAAAGCTTATAACTCTTTGTGCATATCATCAGATTACTTGACCTTATTCGGGTATCCAGAACAATAAGTTAGGCATTGTTTCTCGCGGCGCACTCCAGAGAACAATGGCGGTGTGATCATTTATGCACGATTGACTAATTCAGGCACCAGCGAGCCGAAGATCGCTGCTTTTTCCGCACCTGAAACATTTGAAATGGCGTTCAATGTTTAAATTAGATAATACTGAAACACCATGCTTAGTCATGTGCGTATCAGCTCGTCATACGAAAGTGTCGACACTGGCCCTGTGAATGGTGGATATTTCGGTCTGCAGCGTGCACAATGACCGACTGTCTGAGGATTACAGCTTCCATGCATACTATACGAGCGCGTTTCATGTCCTTAGTCATGTAATTTGTCTGCGGAAGAAATGTTTTCGTTCTCAAATCAAATGAGATAAAAATATGATTTGATTTTTCGAAGCAGATAAATTGTCGAGGCCTCTGACACGCTAAGCCTCGATCCTGTATTGAGAAATGCATGGATAATGAATTGAAGACAATGGCTGAATTGTCCCCAACCGAGCACATTGCAAAACTTCCAACGACACTTTATATCTTATGATCACTTGTCACATAACTACGCTCAACTTTTAAAGATGCTTCCCTTGAAAAGAGAAATCTCCAATAAAATTCTCCATCTCCAACCTCAAGTGAAACCTATGAAAGCAATATTGAAAGATACAAATTTTTATTCAAATTGTCTCACAATGAAATTAATCAAGCAACAATAACGATTGGTAAGGCTGATTAAGTTGAGTTCTCCCGGCCGAGTCGGACATGGTGGCTCTTTCTGGTCGGGGCCGACAAAGTGGCGGACTGATACATGAAATGACGAAATTGCTGAGAGATAGATTAATACAGAGTTGCTGATTGAATTCCTGTCTCGGTTAAATCCGAAAGAAAAATGGCGTGAAATTCCTTCTGCTGATCTTGAATATTAATTGTCTTGACCTATGCGGAACAACAAGTTACTCAATTTCAGGCAGCGCACATCAAATAGCTAATCTCGTCCGAAAAAATAAAAGCTTTATTAAGGAAGAAATCGCCTCAATGTAACAAGTCGTTTATTGTTAAAGGGCAAATTATATCAAGGGGACGAGAACCTTCGCTTAGGAAAACAGTTCCTTCACCCAGAAAAAATACCAGTTCCCCGTAAGAGAATATCTATAAGTTCACTTAAACTTTATTCTAAAAGACAAACTATAAAGAGGCGTTTTTTTTTGGTATACATAATATCCAACAAAGTCTGATCCTTTATGCAGGAACACTCAAATTCAATGCTTGAAGCCTAGCTGGTGGCCTGCACACAGCCTCCGCATCGCAGCGAAGAGCATCGTCTCATCTTCGATGGTAATTTTTCACGATAGGTTTTATTGAACCAAAAACGTCATCATGGGTAAAGCTTCAAAGGCCACGAAGAAGTTTCAGAAGAAACATTTGAAGCACACGATCGAGCATCGTCGTGAGGTGCAGAAAGAAAATAAGAAAATTGCCCAGAGAAAGGGCAAGGGCACCGGCCCCGCGGAGCCCCAGGAAAAGAAGGCCACCCGCCCGATTTTCAAGGACATGTCAGTAGACGAATTTTTTGAGGGTGGATTCGAGGTACCTAAGGAAAAGAAGAGGGCTGCCATGAAGGAAAAGGATGCCGATGCCTCCGAAAATGAAGAGGCATCCGACGATGAATCCGAGGCCGAATCCGAGGCTGAATTAGATGATGCCGAGAG
The DNA here is from genome assembly GCA_030582795.1 of Metschnikowia chrysomelidarum. NCBI lineage: Eukaryota > Fungi > Ascomycota > Pichiomycetes > Serinales > Metschnikowiaceae > Metschnikowia > Metschnikowia chrysomelidarum. Next base: position 186,017 of record JAJMGZ010000017.1, read on the forward strand.
CGATGAAGATTCCAACGACGTCAGCATGAGTGATGACGAATCATCCGAGGAAGAGGACGAGGAAATGATGAAGAAAGATATGGCTGCTTTGGAGGAGAAGGACCCCGAATTCTACAAGTACTTGCAGAACAACGAAAAAGACTTGCTTGATTTCGAAGGTGTCAACCCGCTAGATGCGATGTCTGACGACAGCGAGGGAGATTCTGAAGATGAGGACGCCGAGAGCGAGAAGGAGGAGGCCAAACCCGCCAAGCCCGCAAAAAAGAAGATCGAGATCACCAAGAGTCTCGTGGCCAAGTGGGATA